>JBBGZY010000378.1:3800000-4107500 GCA_037952925.1 Lithobates clamitans | reverse complement strand
TCCCGGTGGATCCCATAGGATCAGGAGCCGCGCTCGGCTGGGAATCCTCCAACGCCCAGCACGGGAAGGTCTGTTTTTTTAAAAGCACCATTTGTGTTATTACATGCTGCAGGAGGGACACAAGAGCAATGAGGTTGGTGACACGGGCATTCCTTTGACACATTTACTACTGCATCAAGCCGATCATTAATAGCAGTGACAGAGCTGAACTATTACTCAAGCAGTGGATGCATTCCTTCTGGTAGTACCTCTAGAGGTAGGGCTCTAGAAAGACTTCTACAGTCACACGGAAGCCTAGATCCATCCCAGTAAGATGGCACCCTCCCCTGAGAGTAATATGTCTGGTCAGAGTGAGCCATCAGGAGGGGCAAGTGTTGCAGCTGCTCTTAAACACTGCAGCCCCTGTGTATATTACTAAGGAGGTTTTTTCTTCAACCTTTTTAAGCTTGAAGCAAAAGTTTGATGCTTAATCACATCCCAGAGTGGGACTAAGCGTAACAGGTTCCCATCCATTGCTCAGGACCCTCATACTGACGAACAAGGAGCGAGAGATTGCAAATTTCTCTCAAGGTCCAGGAAAAGGCTGATGTCTCCTCTTCCGAAGAACCTGACGTGGAGTATCCGGCTCGTGGGAAAGGGTGTTTGCAGTCGCTCACTAAATTGGTCCGCTCCACATTTTTACTGCCAGTAACGCAGTCAGTCGATGAGCCCACTTCTGCTTTGGGTTCACTAAAGCCCCCCCAATCTGTTCATGCTTTTCCTATCCATTCATGGCTAAGAAAGCTTATGTATTCTGAGTGGGAGCACCCAGATAAACATTTTTTTCCTCTGAAAAAGTTCTCAATACTTTATTCTATGGAGGGAGGGTTTTATGGGGAGTTCCAGCAATTAACGCTGCTATATCTGTAAACAAAAACCTGACTTGTCCAGTAGCCAATGCTCATATGCTAAAGGATCCAACAGATAAAAAGCTGGAGTTCCTTTTTAAAAAAAACTATTTTGTTCGCAGGTTCAGTCATTCAATCTGCGCTGGCAGTGTTCAGAGTATCTCAGTCCTAAAGGACCAGTTTATAGAGGTACTCAAAGTTATTCCTGATCAGCAGGCCCAGGATTTGGTCGGTATATCAGAAGCGTTCTGTTTTACAGTTGACGCTAATATTCTCCAGGCCTCACGGCTCATGCTAGAGCTGGTACATGTGCATAGAATCCTATGGTTGGAAAAATTGGTCAGCCGAAGCACCGTGCAAGAAGCTCTTAGCCAGTTTCCCTTTTTTGGGTGGAATTTGGAAACGATCTGGATAGTATATCCATAGAATTTCTAATGGTAAAAGTTCCCTTTTTTCCGGTTAAAGAGAAGTATTTTTCTTTTAAATGTGCTTCTTCTCCAGTGCCAGGGGCATCTGCCTCCAGGCAGTCACAACGGCCTCCACCGTCAGGTTTCAAGAGGTAAACCTCAGGGTCAGTCCCAGGGTCAAAAGAGGACCTGGGGGAGGTAACCTACAAACCAAAATACTAAAGCCTTATGAGAGGGCACCCCCTCTCGCTCGAGTGGGGGGAAGGCTTCTACAGTTTTCAAGGGTCTGGCAGGAACAGTTTTTCATTAATCTATGCTTTCCTCCTGTTCTGCTGCTTCTGCGTCTTCTTGCAGGATCAAGCAAGAAGGGAAGGAGGTGATTCTTGTGGCCCAGGAGATCTTAGTTTTCAGAGATAATAAAAATGGCAGTAGGGGACCCTTGGAACCTACCAGTATGGCCAGACCTTCTCTCGCAAGGTCTGGTATTCCATCCTACCTTACAAATGCTAAATTTAGCTTTTTTTAGTTTTACTATTGAGACCCACATTCTGAAAGATTGTGGGCTGTTAGCTTTAGTAGTTTCTACTTTGGTTAATGCTAGGAAGCTGGCCTCCAGAGTCATATTCTATAGAATCTGGAAGGCATATGTCTCCTGGCGTGAATCCAGGGGTTGGCACCCCAGGAAATATGTCATAGGTAGGATCCTTGTATTCCTACAGATAAGATTAGAAATAAAGCTGGCCTTGAGTGCTATCAAAGCCCGGATGTCGGCCTTATCAGTGTTTCTTTCTACGACCACTTGCTTCACACTCTCTGGTTTGTAACTTTATTCAGGGGGTAACGCGGATTAATCCTCCGGTTAGGTCTCCCCTGAACCCTTGGGACTTAAGTTAGTCCTGTCGGCTTTACAGTAGCAGCCTTTTGAGCCAATACAAGATATTCCCTTGGTCCTCTTGACGAGGAAAAATAATTTTCTTGATTGCCATATCTTCTGTAGGAAGAGTATCAGAGTTGGCTGCTCTTTCTTGTAAAGAGCCATAATGGTTATTCTTAAGGATGAGGTTGTATTGCTGCAGCCTCATCCTGTATTCCTACCGAAAGTAGTATCGTTTTTTTCATTTTAACCAGGATATTGTTCTGTCTTAATTTTTTCCAGAACCTCGTTCTATGGAGGAAGGTCACTACATTCTCTTGATGTGGTGAGAGCGGTCAAGGTCTATTTGAAAATGACCGCTCAGATTCATAAAAACAGATGTTTTTATTTGTGTTGCCAGACGGCCCTAAAAAGAGGACAGGCAGCGTCAATCTACTATTTTAAAATGGATTGGAAGTGGTTGAAGTAATGTGGTGAGATATTGCAAAAAATGGCCTGGTTATGAAGGAAGGGTAAATCTTCTGGAGGTCAAGTGGTTATCACTTTAATTAAAGCGGTTGTAAACTGCTGGACGTGTTTTTTTGTTTTTATTTTTTATTTTTTTCTGGACCCTGCAAGGTAATGTCATAATGTGCTAGCATCGCATACTAGCACGTTATGTTAAACTTACCTTTAAAACTAAGCATTCCAGCGCTGAGATGTCAGAGCAGCAGGCCTTCCCATCTTCACCTGTCTTGCTTACGTGTTCTTGGACTCCGGCTCTGTGACTGGCCAGGGCTCTGAAGGAACGGCACGGGTGGCCGTTCCTGCAGAGCGCATGCACCAGTGATGTCGCTGGCTGCATGTACAGTAAATATCTCCTAAACTGTGCTCATTTAGGAGATATTTACACCACCTATAGGTAATTCTTATTATAGGCTTACCTATAGGTAAATGCCAGAGATGGACGTTTACTTCCACTTTTAGCAGTATCCAGTAGCCAAGTTAACCACTTAAGGACCGTTCCACGCAGATATACTGCAGCAGGGCCTTCCTGTGCAAAATCACGTACAGGTACGTAATTTCCCGCAGTGGGTCTGGGGCGTGCGCACTGCTAGCGACCTGCTCCCGCTGTGATTGAACACAGCTGGAGAGGCAGAACGGCAGTCTGCCTATGTAAACCAGGTAGACCGCTGTTCTGTTAGGGAGGAAGCTGGAGGTCTTTCTGTTAAGCAGAAACGCGGATCTCTGTTTTCTTCCAATTACAGCATTCCCCCCACAGGTAGAAAGCACTCCCTAGGACCGTGGTTCTCAACATGGGGGTGGAATGACTATTTGCCAGGGGTCACTGAATCCTGGGCTGTTCCTGAAGCCTGCACTGCTCTCCCAGCCTTTTCGAGGCCGCCCAGAAGGGCTGTCCATGGAGCCTGTGGCTGCCCAGCTGGGCTGTTCCTGGAGCCCGCGGCCGCCCACTCAGCCCCTTCACAGCCACCCATTCAGTTCACGGCATGTCTGGGGGAGACTAGAGGTCAGCTGACTGGTGAGGAATGTGAAATGGGAGGGGCTGAAGGAGGCCCTATCTTCTGATTTCAGCATAGGTGTCACTGCTGCGAGACACCACAAAGTCGGAGACACATTGAGTAACACTACCTGTGATTATAGTTGCCATTAAAAGTCCCCACTACAGTTCTCAGATCAGCAGATGACTTTGATCAAGAGCACCTAAGTTGGCTGATCGGAACTCCCACCAGCACTGCCACTGATCCCATCCCCCACCAGCACTGCCACTCATCCCAACTCTCCCCCAGCGCTTTCACTCATCCCCCCCACCAAGGAGTAAGAGAAGGAAATAAAAATAGAGAATACATGGAAGGGAGAGGAAAAGAGGGGGAGGAACAAAGAGAATAAGAGAGAGAACCAAAAAGACGAGGAGAGAGGGATGGGGGAAAGAAACAAGAAATTAGGATAGAGAGAGATAAAAGAAAGAAAGGAGAACAAAAACAGAGTGGTACATCCTAAGCGGAAGGGACTCAGGGAGCACTAAAAATCCGTGGGTTACGGGCGCAAATTACTTGTCTTGCCTTGGGTGCTGAGAACCCACACTACGAAAATAATGTTACCGTCCCCACAACTTGAGAAACGTTATCAAGGGGTCATGGCACTAGTAAGGTTGAGAACCACTGCCCTAGGAGCACACTTAACCTTTGATCGCCCCCTGATGTTGACCCCTCCTTTGCCAGTGTCATTCATACAGTAACGGTGCTTTTTTTTTTTTTTTTTTTTTTTTTTGCACTGATCACTGTATTAGTGTCACTGGTCCCCAAAAAGTGTCAGTTGTGCGATTTGCCCGCTGCAATGTCACAGTTCCATTAAAGATTGCTGCCATTACTAGTAAAAAATAAATAAATGCAAATTCCAGTTTGTAGACGCTATAACTTTTGCGCAAACCAATATACGCTTATTGGGATTTTTGTAACAAAAATATGTAGAATACAGATTTGCCTAAACTGATGAAGAAATTATTATTTTTTTTATTTATTATATTTAGTGTATCTATATACACACATACGATATGTTTTAAAGAATTTTTTAGAAATTTTTTTTTTAAATTGTTGGTCTTTTTATGTTTATAGCGTAAAAAATAAAAACTTTCAAATTAAAAATTTTATTTGTGTACAGTGTCGCATGACCGCACAATTGTCCTGTAAACTAACGCTGTGCCTAACGCAAAAAAATGTCCTGGTCATGAAGGGAGGTTAATCTTCCGGGGCTGAAATGGTTAATGCCTGAGTATCCTACATAAAATTAAAAAGTAGGGCATGCTGTAAAAATAAGGTTATAAAGCTCAACTGTAGTTTCACAAAGCATTTGGAAGACACATTGATGTTACAGGAAAATACCATTTTAAAATGTCTCATTTTATAGGGCTTTTAACCAAGCTCCAGCACCAGTGTAAAGTCCTTTTCCTGGGATAGCAGGCTGCAGATAATAGAGAGAGCTTTGCCTAGCTCTAGCTATGACTGGGGAGCAGAGTGTCAGACTGTTTCAGGAAGATTGTTGCTTTCATAAAGAGAGCAGCAGGTTTACCACGCTGGCATACGGTTAAAAGCCTTACAAAAATAAGTTTTAAAAAACTGTGTTTTCATTTTATTAATACAGCAAAACTACAATTGGGGTTTAGTGTTTCTATCAAAATGCAGAGTTTAATGTATCTCCTATCGGCAAGACTGTTTACGGGTGAGTTTTTTTCCAAGTTCTAGCTGACACTTCTCTGATGCCGCAATGTCATCCGTGAATCAGGTTGTTTTAAATTCTGTGTCCGCTAAGGAGATGTTTGAAACCTTCAGACCCAAATTATTGTACCACTTTTCATATTTAGGTTTCTCAGGGGAGCTGTGCCCATTGTATAAAATTTTATAGATTTTTTTTTTCTTTTTTTTTTTTCTTTCCTTTGACCATAATGGCAAAAGTCCTAGAACTTTGGCTATGGCTTCCAGTTTCCATTATCTTGGGATTCTTCTAGTTCCTGTCATTGCTGTTGTTTGAGCTGTTTGGCAGCCATGCCATATCAAAGGTGTGCACGGCAGAGATTGCCTCTTTTTAGGGCCAATTCACACCACAAACTGCACGTTTACTTTGCATGTTTGCATGCATTTGATGTGAGTTTACATGCATTTGCAGTGCATTTTCCCCTAAGTGTTTGCCTTTCGAGGTCACTTCCTTTTTATGTGCACTGTGATACAATGCAGAAAAATGCAGCTTGCTGTGCTTTTTTCTTCCCTCAATGCACTGCACTGTAATGGTGTGAACTATGCTCATAGGATGAGCTGGATTTTGGAATGTCTATACCAGGGGTGCCCAACCTATTGAAGAGTGAGGGCCTCTTAAGGGACTTAGTAATTGGTCGCGGGCCACAATGAGCGGAGCGGGTGGATGACAGGTTCATGTCCACTTTGCATATGCAGAGCAGACAGGCACAGTCCACTCTACTCTGTGCCCCCCGATCAGCCCAGATGGAAGAGGACAGATCCCCTTCTGTGTTTTTTTTTTTTTTTTTTTTTTTTTTTTTTAGGATCTGATTGGAGGTATGTGGGTGTAAACTGACACAAGTGCCGATCCATAGAGGTGAATAGAGGGTCCAATCGCGTGAAAGGGGCCTAAGGATTCTGATGCGCTGCTGTTTACCCACACTGCCGGTACAGTACAATACACCTGTTGCTTTCCTGCAGGTTAGCTGCACTTTGCCATAGACACTTTCTGAAAGCACACCAAACCCGCAGGTAATAACAGAAGTCTATGGCTCAGTGCAGGTAACCCACAGGTGCACTGAGTTGCACCTGCGGATCTGTTTGAAAGCAGCCTAGTAACAACTGCAGAACAGATATGCCCATATATACAGTGTGATTTTAGTAATAAACTTACCTTAATAACAGTCTTCTATTCAGGTATTCAGTGAATTTGTTATCACTCCACCTGTGACAGGACCCGGCGCTATACAGGAAGCATTGGCTTGTGCGGCTCTACTTGTTTCCTCTACCGCCGCCTTCATTTACAACACTGATGCTCTGGGATGGCGAGTTGGCAACTCATGATCTGGGCTTGCAAACTGCCATACCAGAGCAAGAGGTCACAGGCCACATCAGAGGGCTCCGCGGGCCACATGTGGCCCCCGGGCCACTGGTTGGGCACCCCTGAGCTATACAGTGGGAACACAGTCAAAAATGCATCAAACTGCATCTGGTGTGAATGGGTCCTTAGGATCTAGGCAAACAGAATTTTGTTGTAGGTCGTGGGAGCACAAGCATGGATTTGAAGAGCACAGGGAACAAAGTTTCTTAGTAATATTGCTTCTAAATTTAGGTGCAGTTTAAAGCTGGCCATACATATTGGCGAATGTGTATGCATGATCAGTTGTCTGATGTCTTTTGTGTAGGAGGCATTAGGTGCAGAAGAAGATCAATGCACTGGGTGAGTAGTGATCTCTTTGCAACAGTTCAACACCTCGGACTTTTAGATCTCCAAACAATGCCCTGTACACACGACCAGTTTTCCCGTCGGAATAAACTCTGAAGGTTTTTCCGACGGAATTCCGCTCAAGCTGTCTTGCATACACACGGTCACACCAAATTCTGACCGTCCAGAACGCAGTGACGTACAACATGTAGAACGGGACTAGAAAACGGAAGTTCAATAGCCAGTGGCCAATAGCTTCTGTCTCGTACTTGCTTCAGAGCATGCGTCGTTTTTGGTACGTTGGAACAGCATACAGATGAGCGGTTTTCCCGATAGGAATTGGTTCCGTCGGAAACATTTAAAACGTGTTCTCTTTCTAGGTCCGTCAGAATTTTCGACATAAAAAGTCGGATGGGGCATACGCATGATTGGAATATACGATGAAAAGCTCCCGTCTGACTTTTTCTGTCGGACAGTCCGCTCGTGTGTACGCGGCAGTACACTTGCTGTTAAAGCAGAACTTCACTCTCTTCATCAATATAAATATATAATATATATATATATATATATATATATATATATATATATATATATATATATATATATATATATATATATATATTTATTATTATTATTATTATTATTATTATTATTATTATTATTATTATTATTATTATTATTATTATTATTATTATTATTATTATTATATTTTTTTTATTTTTTTTTTTTTATAACATTTCTTCAGTTGCTTTCTGGTTTCCAGGCCTAGGCAAATTATGTCATACATCCTAGGAGTCTTCAGGAAGGGAGAAGGGTTTTTTTCAGCTAAGTACATCCTGCCTGAGTAAAGGGCAGATGGACTCTAGGAAGCAAATGCTACATGAATCATCTGCCCTTACTCAAGATGGCCACAGCTAGAAATGCTAGTAGGTGTTTCTCAAAGTGATTTCTCAACAAATTAAAGTATGCAGACATGGATGGGGGAGTTTTCTTTGAATTTTGAATATGAATTAACCACTTAAGGTCTGCCTTTTTACTGTTTTACTGCTACAGGGCAGCACCTGTGTGCCGGATCACGTATATATACGTGATCCGACTCTACCAGGTAGGGGGTGCGCCGCCGGAAAATCGCTTCCGCTGTAATTACACACGGAGGAAGCCAATCAGCACCTGCCGATCGTTGGGCAAAGAGACAAAGGCCATCTGTTTATGTAAACAAGGCAGATCGCTGTTCTGACAGGAGGGAAGGGATAGAATTTGTGTCCCTGCATAAATTCCATCTCTTCCCCTAGTAAAAGCACCTCCCACAGTATAGTAAAACACTGGTTAGGCACATGGTTAACCCTTTGATTGCCACTGATGTTAACCCCTTCCCAGCCAGTGTCCTTAGTACAGTGACAGTGCAGATTTTTTGTCACTGTAGTAGTATCACTGGTCCCCAAATGGTGTCAAAAGTGTCAGAATGTCCGCCGCAATCTCGCAGTCCCCGCTATAAGTCGCTGATTGCCACCGTTACTAGTAAAAAAATAAAAATATCCTATAGTTTGTAGACGCTATCACTTTTGCGCAAGATAATTGGTTTACTCTTATTGGGGTTTTTCTTCCCAAAAATACGTAGCAGAATACATATTGGCCTAAATTTATTAAGAAATTTTTATTTTTGAAATTTTTTTTTTATTATTATTAGATTAAAGGTTTTATAGCAGAAAGTAAAAAATCTATTTTTTTTTTTTTTTTTTTTAATTTGTCTTTTTTTGTTTATAGCGCAAAAAAGAAAAAAAGTTGATCAAATACTACCAAAAGAGAGCTCTATTTGTGGAGAAAAAAGGCATACGTTTTATTTGGGTACAGCGTTGCATGACCACGCAATTATCAGTTAAAGTAACCCAGTGCAGTATCGCAAAAATTGACCTGGTCATGAAGGGGGTACATTTCCTGGAGGTGACGTGGTTAGGCCCCTTTCACACTTATACGACTTCAAAGTCGCACGATTTTGCGGCCGCGATTTTGCCGCTATTTTACCGCGATTTCACCGCGATTTGGGAGCAGTACTACTTTGCCACGTTTTTGGCATTAACAAATTAAAACATACAGTAGTTGGTATGAATCATAAGGGGAAACTCCACGCCAAGTTTTAAATAAAAAAAAACTGGCGTGGGTTCCCCCCCAGGGACATACCAGGCCCTTAGGTCTGGTATGAATTGTAAGAGGAACCCCCTACGCCGAAAAATCGGCGTGGGGGTCCCCCCAAAATCCATACCAGACCCTTATCCGAGCACGCAGCCCGGCCGGTCAGGAATGGGGGTGGGGACGAGCTAGCGGCCCCCCCCCTCCTGGACCGTACCAGGCCGCATGCCCTCAACATGGGGGGGTGGGTGCTTTAGGGCATGGGGGGCACCCTGCGGGCCCCCCCACCCCAAAGCACCTTGTCCCCATGTTGATGAGGACAAGGGCCTCTTCCCGACAACCCTGGCCGTTGGTTGTCGGGGTCTGCGGGTGGGGGGCTTATCGGAATCCGGGAGCCCCCTTTAATAAGGGGGCCCCCAGATCCCGGCCCCCCACCCTATGTGAATGAGTATGGGGTACATGGTACCCCTACCCATTCACCTAGGGAAAAAAAGCATCAATAAAAAACACAGTACACAGGTTTTTAAAATAATTTATTAGGCAGCTCCGGGATCTTCTTCCGACTTCGGGGGTCCTCTTCTGACTTCGGGGGTCTCTCCGGCGTCCGCATCTTCTGCAGGCTCCACCGCTATCTTCTGGCGCTCTTTTGCCAGCGGTGGTCCGGACCTCTGGATCGTCTTCTTCCCTCTTCTCTTCCAGAGATGTTGACACGACGCTCTCTCCAGCCAGAATGGTCTCTGTGCGCTCCGCAACTGACTTATATAGGCGGTGGCCCCGCCCCCTTATGAGGTCACTGTCCCGGGGCTTGCTGGGACTGTGCCGTCATTAGGGGGCGTGGTCCTCACCCAGTGACCACGCCTCCTAAAACGTCACAGTCCCAGCATGCCCAGGGACTGTGACGGCATAAGGGGGCGGGGTCACCGCCTATATACGTCCGGTGCGGAGCACACAGAGACCATTCTGGCTGGAGAGAGCGTCGTGTCAACATCTCTGGAAGAGAAGAGGGAAGAAGACGATCCAGAGGTCCGGACCACCGCTGGCAAAAGAGCGCCAGAAGATAGCGGTGGAGCCGGCAGAAGATGCGGACGCCGGAGAGACCCCCGAAGTCAGAAGAGGACCCCCGAAGTCGGAAGAAGATCCCGGAGCTGCCTAATAAATTATTTAAAAAACCTGTGTACTGTGTTTTTTATTGATGCTTTTTTTCCCTAGGTGAATGGGTAGGGGTACCATGTACCCCATACTCATTCACATAGGGTGGGGGGCCGGGATCTGGGGGCCCCCTTATTAAAGGGGGCTCCCGGATTCCGATAAGCCCCCCGCCCGCAGACCCCGACAACCAACGGCCAGGGTTGTCAGGAAGAGGCCCTTGTCCTCATCAACATGGGGACAAGGTGCTTTGGGGTGGGGGGGCCCGCAGGGTGCCCCCCATGCCCTAAAGCACCCACCCCCCATGTTGAGGGCATGCGGCCTGGTACGGTCCAGGAGGGGGGGGGGCGCTAGCTCGTCCCCACCCCCATTCCTGACCGGCCGGGCTGCGTGCTCGGATGAGGGTCTGGTATGGATTTTGGGGGGGACCCCACGCCGATTTTTCGGCGTAGGGGGTTCCCCTTAGATCCATACCAGACCTAAGGGCCTGGTATGCCCCTGGGGGGAACCCACGCCGGTTTTTTCATTTAAAACTTGGCGTGGAGTTCCCCCTCTGGATTCATACAGCACTGCCTGTCGCTCATCGGGAAAGGAAAAAAGTTTTCCTTTCCCGATCAGCGAGTCAGGCTTGTGCTTACAAAGTCGTACTGAAGTCGTGTCTATATTATTCAGGCACGACTTGCATGCTACTTGAGGGTTTAACATTGAGGTCTATGGAGTACAACTCGCATAGAAGTTGGACCAAAGTAGTGCAGGGACTACTTTCAAGTCGGCACGACTTAAAGTCGTGCCAATATGAATGGTAGTCATTGAAAATCCATGGAGAATCACTTGTCATACGATTTTGCAGTACAAAATCGTGGGACAAGTCGTATAAGTGTGAAAGGGGCCTTAATGTGTTTTTGGTCTGTGGCGCTCAGATGCAAAGTAGTTTCACTTTAACTTTTTAGATGCAAGTATGTATACTGAACTTAACCGACTATACTTCAGACCTTTAGGAAATGCATTATATATGAGACGGTTTTATAGTAGCAGTTTTAAAGCATGGACATTTTTGTTGCTACAATGTCAATTCTATGGATAGAAAAAATGGTGCATAAAAAAAAAAAAAAAACTGCCCCTGAAATCGCTCACATCACTATAGGTATTGACATGGGTGGTCACTATATAATAGTGAACCCTCTGTGTCTCCACATAATTGTATACAAATGTTCACACTGTGATTGTGCGGTGCAATTTGAGACGTGTTTGGATGTCAGTGCACAGGTCATTCCTTGTGGTACATGCTATTTGTTATTGAAGGTGTTGGGACCCCCACCTTTTCTGTGTTGGAAAATTTCTATCCTGGCTCTAGGATTTGATGTAGCCTCAGACATGGTAACCAGTGGTTTGTCACTGTAGATTCTTTTAGTTTTGCGTCTGGGGACTTGTTAATCCTCCCGTGGGCCGTCGAGACTTTATTCACACGCAGTATAATCATTCTACCCATACTGGTAATCCAATCATACGTTAATGGGATTTTACACAGCTGCAGCAAGAACGTCTTCTTACTATATCTATATTATGAGTTGGGAGGTCCTGAGGAAGCGGGTGTTCCCGTGAAACGCGTCAACTGCTCTCATCTAATCTCAAGGACTACTTTGTTTAAACAATTTCTATCCCTTGAATGAGGGATGATGGGTAGTATGAATGTTCTTGTACTTTTTGATATATGATTTTAGGAATATTTTGTAACTGAATCAAAGAAAGAGGTAAATGGATTTTTAACATTTTGTGAAGTACGGTATTTGTGTCCAGTGGATGGGTTTTTAAAATCCTACCTCGTATTTCCCTACTAGCACTCTGATTCTGGGAGTCCCACTCTTACACACATGAAAAAATTCAAAGAAATATAACAGTGTATGGCAAGCTTTAGACTACGTTATGGCTAGTGAGCCCTGCACCAATGACACATTGTTAGTTAGCCATTGCTAAAAGAATTCATATAAATAATATTTGCCTTCAGGAAAAGCTATTATTGATTTGGCAAAAAACAGGACTTGAAGTCGGTGGTATCTCACATGCTTGTTTTGTGATTCTGAATTCCAATGAATATCAACATATTTCCAATTTCCTCCCTCCCTGCTGAATAGGAACAGTTGGTATAACTGTTTTGAAGAGCCCATGACTAAACTTGGACATGGGTTCTGTGACCCTTCACCCATAAGTGTATCTAAAACCAAGGACAAATAGTAATATATTCCAGCTTACCGAGTCCTTAGACGTTGTGATTGCATTCGCTTTTTTTTTTTGTTTGTTTCTTTTTACCTTCAATTTCACCTGGGGAGCTTGCCAGTAACATTGCTTCCTGCCCTAGGTTGACACTTTTCACTTGCCATACTGTATCTATGGAGAGCAACATTGTCACCGAAGGACAGATCTAAATACACCATTCCCTCCTCTCTGCTCTTTAACTTAGATGAGAGGTTCTGTATTCCCCAGAGATCTAGAATCAATGTAATTGATAATGCAGCACAGACAGAAATAATCAACTGACAATATGTCTGGCACGATATTTTTTGCACTTTCTCAAAAGGAACATTTCTTTCAGTGGTTTATTTAACAGCCCAAAGGGGACATTTATGATGAAGTCCAAGGGCTTATCACATCTGTTCGCTTTGATGCATTGTGTTAAAGTGCTAAGGTCAAAAATGCTCTTCTATAGTTCCCTCTGGTATATAACACTAAGCTCCCCAGTAGATGTCATTTTTTTAAATTATGTGATATAATGGCTTACTTCAGAGCGCTTAGCTAACTGCCTGCCTATCTCCTGTCCCGTTCTGATAGCTGCAGGGGGAGGTGCTGAGAAACCCTCGCTGACGTCAGCCGAGGAGGGGAGGAGACCGGCGTGCAGTCACGTGAACGGCGCTCTGAAGTAAGCGATTATACCGCATATTTTTTTTAAATTGCATCTACTGGGGAGCTTAATATTATATAATAGATGGAACTATAGAAAGGGAAACATTTGGGTGTTTTTGTTTTGTTTTTGTTTTTAGAGCAGGAGGGGGAGGATCAGGGAGCTGACAAGCAGCGAGGGGAGGGGGGAGGAGGACAGAGGGAGACACAGAGAGCAGGGTTGCGGCTGACGAAGGCACATACTCTGACCATGGTGTCAGGGCTCAGCAGCCCTGATTCTCATGGTCAGCGTACAGAGGGGAGAGCAGAAACTGGCTGGATCATCCAGGTATTTCAGTTGATACAATGGGCCAAATTACACAGCACAAGCACTGTGCTGTATAACATGCTTTAAAGAAACGGGATCCATATTTTTGGGAGGGTTAACAAACCTTGTAAAGCATTTTAAATGGGCTGCTAATGCCCTAGAGAGGATAGCAAAACATTCCTCTGTAGGATTTTTTCCAACAGGGTGCACCACAACTTATGGTAGTGCTTTGTTGTGTGCTACAACCTTGGTGTGAAGCTGTGTTGGGGTGCCATTCAAAATGAATGGTACCACAGCCTACCAAAAAAAACGTAATGTGAGTTCCCACAATTCAGTGGCGTGACTGGACCCCAGGTACGCCTTTTGCAGCTGGCAGGACATTCTGGCATTTGCTGATTCTTGTCTAACCCTCTCTGACCTACCGTATATACTCGAGTATAAGTCGAATTTTTCAGCACATTTTTTTGTGCTGAAAGTGCCCCCCTCGACTTATACTTGAGTCAAGCACTTTTCTGCAGCAAAAAATTTCATTTTCCGACCCGACTTTGGGGCCCCGTATCTCAGGGCCACTTAGTGCTAGGAACCCCAAATTTGGTGTGCAAACTCAGTGGAACTGGTTTCACAACATATCCAAAGATGAAGTTCCTAGCTCTAAGGGGCCCCGAGATACGGGGCCCCAAAATCGGTTCGGAAAATGTCATTCTCTGCTGAAGAAAATTGCTTGACATTTTCTGAACCGACTTTGGGGCCCCATATCTCAGAGCCACTTGGTGCTAGGAACCCCAAATGTGGTGTGCAAACCCAGTGGTACTGGTACCATAACATATCCAAAGCTGGGGTTCCTAGCACCAAGTGGCCCTGAGATACGGGGCCCCAAAACCGGTTCGGAAAATGTCATTCTCTGCTGCAGAAAAGTGCTTGACATTTTCTGAACTGATTTTTGGGGCCCTGTATCTCAGGGCCACTTGGTGCTAGAAACCCCAGCTTTGGAAATTTTATGGTGCTAGTTCCACTGGGTTTGCACACCAAATTTGGGGTTCCTAGCACTAAGTGGCCCCGAGATACGGGGCCCCAAATTCGGTCAACTGTGTCCATCTGCAGCAATGTCATTTCAGGACCCTTTGGGTTCAGAGACCCCAAATTTTGGCTGCAGCTAGGGGGCATCTAGGGACCCTTAACTACCGAGTTTGAAGTTCAGGGGACCTATGGCTGCAAATGGGCACAGTGAGGCATGCAAATGGGCACAGTGATGCTGCAAATGGGCATTGTTGACCCTCTTTTCCACTTACAGTAGCTGTGCATTTCTCACCCTCGTCTTATACTCGGGTCAATAAGTTTTTCCCATTTTTTTGTAGTAAATTAGGGCCTCGACTTATACTCGGAACGACTTATACTCGAGTATATACGGTAATTTCTAGATATCTAGGTGAATCTCCTTCTGACTGACTACATTATAAATGTACCTTGCAGAAACCTACTTTCCCTTTTTGTGTGTTTTCTCTTAGGGAGGGAAGTCTTCTATAGGAGAGGTCTAGATAATTGATACTTGCACAAAGCACAGCAAGCAATTTTACTCATCTCTGCTTCCTGGTTACGAACTGTTTTAAAGTATTGTTTTTTTCCGTGCATCATGGGATGAGTAAATTTAAAATTGGTAGAATATGCTGTCATAGAGATGACTAGACGATTTGACTGGCCAAGTGGAATTTTTTTTATTTTTTTTATTTCTTTTATTTCTTTATTTTGTTTATAAGCAAAGCATATTTTACAACCCACCATTTGTAACTGCCCATACAAATGCTAAAGAAATATGAACCGTGACCTCATTAAAATGCATCAGTACAAGTGACCTATTGACCGCATAATTACAAATTGTTAAATATCCGTTTCCTTTACAGGTGAGACTACCTGATGGGCCAGACATGCTTTTTCCATCTTGGGACTTCTGCACGGTTAATCATGGAAACTGACATCGCCATGACAGGCTGCAAATTCTGGTGGAGACCATCATTGTTCGTCATCCTTTTGTTTTCTTTGGCGACCGCAATAAACTCAGCAGAGACTAATAATCATACTGCCAATACTTCAGAGGCACTGGATTCGTTACCTGTGGTCACATCAATAGTAGATCATTTAATTGTGAAAGAAGGGAACAGCGTGGTCATTCACTGCAATGTTGAGGGACACCCTGATCCTCATTTCCAGTGGTACAACTCCCATGGACATCTACTTAAAGAGGAAAACGGTAAGCTTACCTAATAAATACATTCAAATAGCCCACTGCTGTCATCTTTATCCTAGTCCCTCCATAGTCCATATAGAAAGCAAACTAAAGAAAGCTACAACCAGTTAAGAACAACAATCCAGAGAGGCTCACCTTTGAATTCCTCAACTAATGCTTCTAATATAGTAATTATTTAACAAACTTATTTTTTTATGTATGTGTGCACCCTGCCTGTTTGACTCACGCTATGATTAGTTAAGATGAACATGTCTCACTTTGGACAACAAGATAAATCTGTGATCTGCATGTATATGTAAAGGTTCCCCAGATTTCAGTATTATGTGATCAAATAATATGATGATACAGGAACAGATGAGACCATGGCCTATAAACTAAAGCTTGCCATAGAACATTTTCGAAAATTTAAATTTTCTGAACATTTGTTCAAATTTCTAATGGTTAGTGGGGTGAAACTGATGATCATTTTCAACTGTAGTTATGGGCAAATCCAGAGCAGGATAGAACTAAATGTGTTTTGTTTTTGAAAAATCATACATTTTGTAATGAAACCTGTTTTAGTATGTCTTGGATTCCATTCAAATAGCAGGTCTGGGTAAAATTTTAAGGGCTTTAAAACCAAATTAGTTGATTCAGTTGTGGCAAGACAGAATGTTCTGATGAATGATTTTTTTCCAAGTGTTTGAACAGAAATCAAACAATTTGGCCAGCTTTGGTCATGTGCTAGCACTCTAAGGCCCCTTTCACACGGGCGTTCCATATGTCCGTTTTTCATCCATCCGTTGATGGATGAAAAACACACATACATGTATCTCAATGGGATAGCAGATGTTAGCAGATCATCATCCGCTGACATCCGTCTCCGTTAAGCTAAGCTAAGCTCTGTTTTTTAAGACCGAAGAAAACCCAATTTTTCTTCCGTTAAAAAAAAAACGGAACGGACGAAAAACTGATTTTAGCGGACGATCTGCTTACATCCGTTTTTCAACCCTTTGTTTAATGAGGGGAAAAAGGAAAAAAAAATACTGTATATAGCTGGTTGCTAAGGAGGGGGCCGGGAAGCCGGCCGCGTGTTCTTAACAACCGATGAGTCCGCTTTCAGGGGGGTTACCCGCTGACAGCTGAATGTAAAAAAAATAAAAATTGCCGGAAAAGAGACGACGTGGGTTCCCACACAGGTCCATACCAGGCCCTTCGGGTCTAGTATGGCTTTGCCCCCTCACCCCAAAGTACCTTGCCCCCATTTTGATGGGGACAAGGGCCTCTTCCTGACAACCCTGGTCAGTGGTTGTCGGTCTGCGAGTGAGGGGCTTATCGGAATCTGTAAGCTCCCTTTAACATGGGGGGGGCCCAGATCCCAGCCCCCCTCTATGTGAATGGGTATCGGGTACATCGTACCCCTACCAATTCACCAAAAAAGCAGTGAGAAGTAAAAAAAAACATAGCCGGTTTTTGACAAGTCCCTTTTTAACAGCTCTGAGCTGTCTTCTCCCGCCGCCATCTCTCCCGGTGTTGCCTCAAACGCCGCCATCTTCTTCCTCGCCGCCGGTTACCCGCAAAATAAAAAAGCCGCTGTTGTTCTCTGGCTGTCTTCCTCCATTGTGTTGTCACTCGCTGTCTGGCATCTGTTATATAGCCATGGGGCGTGGCTATCAGATGACGTCACCCGGAGGGGCTGCCCTTGTGGCAGCGAGGGAGAAGGCGGCGGGAGAGACAACACTGGGAGAAAATGGCCCAGAGTTATTAATCAAGGCATTAATCAACCACCGCCAGGGAAGAGGCTCTTGTCACCATCAACAGGTGCTTTGAGGTGGTGGTGCACAGCCCCCCCTGCCTTAAAGCACCCTCTCCATGTTGCTTGCATGCAGACTGGTGGGGGAAGGGGGGGGGTGCTCGCTCGTCCCCTCACTGTTCTGACCTGCCAGGCTGCATGCTCAGATAAGGGTCTGGTATGGATTTTGGGTGGGACACCACACAGTTTTTTTGGGGGGGGTCCCCTCCAAATTCATGATAGACCTGGGGGCGGACCCCATGCTTTATTATTATTATTATTATTATTATTATATATATATTTTTTTTTTTATTAAGCTGTCAGTGAGTTTACCATCGGTTGTTAAGGACTTCGGCTTCCCGCCCCCTCTTTAGCAACCAGCTATATACAGTGTTCGAAGTTCAGTCACTTTTTTTTTTTTTTTTTTTTTCTTGTAAAAAAAACGATGTTCAGGGACATGAAACCGGATGTAAAATTGTGACATCCATATCCGTTTTCGATCTGTTAATCCGTAACTGAACTAAAACGGAACGCCGTGTGAAACCAGCCTAAGGGAATATGAATTGACCTGTATACAAGTTTTCTTACTACTGACCTGTAGTCCCTGCAGATTTGCAGAATACATAGTGGTAATGTTTTAAAGGCGAAGTTCAACCTTTTTTTATTAAAAAAAAAAAAAAAAAGAATACATTTGTTTGCAGGTTAAAGAAAGAGCCTGCAAAGTATTGCACCCATGATCATGGGTACAAGTTCAAGCTCCTGTACTCTCTCTCCAGCTTTTAGCCCGTACCTATATACGGGCCGTCAGCTTGTATGCTGGAGGGAATGTGAATGCAATACCAGTGTGTTCATCAGTACACTCGCAGCACAGCTGCGGCATTTTGAAGATGTGATGGTGGGGAGAGGATCTCCTGCCTGCTGTCACGGCGAGGGCAGGTCCAGGGGAGCAGGGGGAGGTTGCTGAACATGTTACACCTTAAATCCGAGTAAGGCCCCTTTCACACGGACGGACCGTCTATCCGTTTTTCTTCCATCCGTCGACAATGCATTCCTATGGGCAAATGGATGACCATCCGTTACCATCAGTTAACCTCCGCTTCCGTTTTTTTTAACATACAAAGCTACGTCCAGATCCGTCAAAACAGATATTAACTGACGTTAACTGACAATGTCCGTCAACGTCCGATCAGTTAAAATCCGTTTTGAAGAAATAATTCAAAGTGAAAAAACCTTTATTTTAAAAGGGTTATGCAGAATAATAAAACTAAAACTGTTTTGAACATATCATGTGCTTTTGTGTCTTTTTATGCTATCAAAACACAATGAAATACCCGAATTAATAAATTTAAATTTGCACTGCTCTATATATATATATATATATATATATATATATATATATATATATATATATATATATATATATATATATATATATATATTATTATATTATATTATATTATGTGTATGTGTACTGCCATGAAACTTCACCTGATGGAGATAGAAAATAGTCTGCAAATTGTTCACGCATGGCAATGTAGGATGGGTGGAGCAAGGCTTTCTGGGTAATTTCCTTAAATGCAAAGAAACTGCTGAAAACGGATACAAAAACAGATGAAGAAAGGGATGTAAACGTGTACATTAACGGAAAAGAAGACGGATGAAAACGGAGATGAACGGATGACGGATGAAGCAACGGTTAAGAACTGATACGTTTTTAACGTGGCTAAACTGACGGTGCCCATGTGAAAGGGGCCTTATTGTCAGGGCTGGGTTCAGCCCTTCCTTCCTCTGATCTAGCTGCTCAGCTGTCAGCTAATTGCCAGCTCCTATCTCTCCATGGTGACTCACCTGTTGATGATATCCTGCTCGTCAGTCCTGCCTACTTAAGTCGTCTAGTCCAGATGATCTCTGCCTTCGCCTAGGTCAACATCAAAGACTCTCCTGCGTTCCTGTTAAAGACTTGCATGGCTGACATTCCTTCTGGCTCCAGATCCTGCTTGCTGTTCCACTACGCTGATCTCTGGCTTCCTGACTTTCTGGCTTGTCTGACTATCTGTTCCAGTTAGCGAACTTTGGCTATGTTTTGGTTAAGTTTGCTTTATTTTCTTTTATTATTAAACAAGAGTGATTTAACTGTACTTCTATCTCGGTCTGATTCATGGTTTCTGACAGTAGGCGAAGGTCATGAATTTAGAAGATGCAGTCAGTCCACTTGTTTATAATATTTTTTCCCAAGGCGTCTTTCAGGACAGCACCTGAGAGATAGCGACTCCACCCACCGGAAACAGGAAACACCTTCTTCCTCCAAACTTAAAAGGGAGGCGCCTCCCTACCATACCTCAGTTTTTGTGTTTCCTCCGGCCCGGAGGGAACATCTTTTTGAAGGGGAGTCAAGGTCTCTCAGATGCCTGGGAGACAGGGCTTCCTTTTCATTTTTTCCTCCTTTTGGAGACCCGCTGTCCTCCCGGCCTACCCAAGCCTTGGCAGCGGTAGCAATCGGGCTCCTCTTCCCCTCCTGGTGCTCGGGGAGAGCCGTAGACCCGGTGATCCGCGCGGTCATAGGAGCGGCGGTGCGTGTGCGCCGCCGCCATGTTTTTTTGGCCGGCAGGCGCGGCGGAAGTGACAAGGCGGTCACTGGGTCAGCAGAAGCGTCATTTCCGGCGTGGATGCGAGAGGGGAGGAGGGAGGACAGGAACTGGCGCCTACTTCCGCTTCCGGTCCGGTGCAGATGCACTATGGGAGTCCGGAAGCGGCATATGAAGCCACAGGTGGAGAGCTGCACACCAGAGATGGAGGACTCAGCGTCTGCAGCGGTGGGGACAGGCACAGGCACCAGTAAAGCTCAGGTAGGAGCAGCAGTTTAAGTCTGCCTTTCTTCCTTTTCCTGGGTTTGGTCTATTTTCTTTTTTCTTACCCCCTAGTGGCAAGGGGCCTGTCTGGGCACTGGAGGCTGACTGGTTTCTTCTTAGTGCACCTGTGGGTGATTCCTGTGTAGCTGAGACCGGGTCTCACTAAAAGGTCCCCTGGTTTTTTTCCCTTTTTTGTTTTTTCTCTCACAGGCTAAAAGCTCTGACCCAAAAAAGAGATGTCCTTCTTGCAGGGCCAAAATGGGAGAAAATTGGAAAAAAGTCTTATGCAGTACATGCATCACTTCTTTAGTTAAGGAGGAATCAGCTTCGGTTTGTGATGATCTGGTTGCCTCTGTAAAGAAGGAACTATACGCCACGATTCAGACTTTTCGTGACTCTTTAGTTAATCCAGCTGCTAGTCAGCCATCCACTTCTGAGGCTTCCCAGGGTTCTATTTCTTTCCCCATGGTAGAAGTTTTACCTGAAGGCCCCTCTATCAGGGAAGAGCAGTCCCCTACTCCTTCCGTTAAAGATTCGGAGGAGGAGGGTGAGGAAGCGGAGGTGGCTCCTTCCAAATTTAAGCTTTCCCTAGAGGAGGTAGACGGACTCCTTAAGGCTATCCATGCTACACTTGGCTTAAGTGAGGAAAAGAAGGAGTTATCTCTTCATGACCGCATGTATGCAGGGTTAAATGAGCCTAAGGGGCGAACATTTCCAGTTCATTCGGTCATTTCTGACGCCATTACTAAGGAATGGCAAGATCCAGAGAAAAAGCCCTTTTTTTCCAGAGCCCACAAAAGGCGCTTCCCTTTTGAGGAGGACCCTTCTGCGGTGTGGAATAAGGTGCCCAGGTTGGATGCGGCCTTTTCACAGGGATCCAATGGACAAACGCATGGATCTTTTGCTCAAAAGATCATGGCAATCAATCATGAGCAATTTAAAACCAGCAATGGCCACAACCTGTGTAGCCAGGAATCTGGAATACTGGGTGAACCAACTTAGATCTCATATAGTGGCAGATTCCCCCAAGCAGGAGATCTTAGATTCCTTTCCTACCCTGATTTCTGCGGTTGCTTATATTGCTGATGCTTCGGCTGAAGCTATCAAAATGTCAGCTAGGTCTGCAGCTTTAGCAAATGCTGCGAGAAGAGCTTTATGGCTAAAAACCTGGCCAGGTGATACAGCTTCAAAGAGTAAACTTTGTGGTATCCCCTTTTCAGGTGACCTTCTTTTTGGCCCAGATCTAGATAATATCCTAGACAGAACTGCCGATAAGAAGAAGTCCTTTCCGGTCAAAAAGAAAAAGCAGACCCCAAAACGTCTTTTTCGACCTCAAAAAACTCAGCAGCAACAGCAGGAAAGTAAGTTTCAGGGCAGGAGGAAAAATTGGTCTGCGCAAAAGGCGAAGGGCAAAGGTGGAATTCTCTTCCGTCCTCCCTCACAGGCCGAAAACTCACAATGACTCATCTCTGCGGGTCGGCGGAAGATTACGAGAGTTTCTTCCGCAGTGGTCAGTGATAACTACAAATCAGTTTATTCTGACCACTCTCTCGCAGGGTTATACTCTCGAGTTCTCCAGAAGCCCCCCAAGAAGGTTTCTGGTAACAAATGCTCCTCGAGATCCAATAAGGGCCCTGGCCATGAAATCCTCTCTGGAGGAACTAATGCAACAGGGTGTAGTAATCCCAGTGCCACCAGAGGAATGGCACGAGGGCTTCTATTCACATGTCTTCATGGTAAAAAAACCAACAGGAAGATTTCGTTTAATTCTAAATTTAAAGCCACTAAACAGAGCCATCAAATACAGAAGGTTCAAGATGGACTCAATTTTCACCGCCAGAAATATTCTGACTCCAGGTTGTTTCATGGCGTCAGTGGATCTAAAAGATGCATACCTGCATATTCCAATCTCATCCCAGTCCCAGGGGTTTCTCAGGTTGGCGGTAAGGTTGGAAGGCAGAATTCAGCATCTGCAATTCAGAGCCCTACCCTTCGGGCTATCATCCGCACCCCGAATTTTTACCAAAGTAATGGCAGAGGCCCTAGCTCCGCTGCGTCTTCAGGGAATCGCAGTAATTCCTTACTTAGACGATCTGCTATTTTTCGCCCCCTCAAGAGAGGAGTTGAGGAGCAATTTAAGCAGAGCATGCAGCCATTTGGAGTCTCTAGGTTGGATCCTAAATCTCCAAAAATCTTCCCTGGAACCATCTCAGGAGATTCGGTTTCTAGGGTATATAATAAATTCGGTAAGCCAAAAAATTTTTCTTCCTTCAGAGAAGAAAGGAAAAATCCAGGATACAGTGTCTTTTTTGCAGACCAACCAGCAGCTGACGGTAAGATTGGTCATGTCAGCCCTGGGGGTTCTGACTTCGTCAATGCCAGCTGTTCAGTGGGCAAGACTACACTTCAGACATCTGCAGGCTTTTCTTCTGAGATCTTGGGATTACAATTTAGAATCCCTAGAGGTAAGAGTTCCAACCCAAGTGAAGAGGTCACTATGGTGGTGGAAAAGGCAGGATATCCTATCGGAGGGGTTAGTCTGGGCCTTTCCAATCGAAAAAAGGCTGACAACCGATGCCAGTTCCTGGGGTTGGGGAGCCCACCTAGAAAAAGGTTTCACTCAGGGAAACTGGTCCAGGAAAGAGGCGACCAAGTCCTCAAACTGGAGAGAGCTCAAGGCGATCGACTTGGCTCTGAAGTCATTTGCTCAGGGGCTTCAGGCCCAGCATGTTCAAATACTAACAGACAATGCCACGGCAGTGGCTTACATAAACAGGCAGGGAGGTACAAGGAGCAAATCGCTGCAAGTACTAGCCATGAGCATTCTCCGTTGGGCAGAAGGACACTTGCTGTCGTTATCAGCAGTCCATCTAAAGGGATCCCTGAACGGAGTGGCGGATTTCCTGAGCAGAAACCCCATTCGGGAAGCAGAATGGTCGCTGAACCCAGAGGTTTTCGCCATGATTGTCGAGAAGTGGGGGCTGCCAGAGGTGGACCTGTTCGCCTCAAAGGAGAATGCCTTGGTTCCGCAATTTTTTTCCCTAAGCAATCACGACGGGTCACTAGGAACAGATGCCTTGGCGTATCCATGGAGATTCCATCTCTGCTACGCTTTCCCCCCATTTCAGTTAATTCCCTTAGTATTAAGAAAAATTCAAAGGGAAACGGTACCGGTTGTCCTAATCACGCCCTTTTGGCCAAGAAGGGCTTGGTTTTCAACCGTTCTGAAAATGGCGGTCAGGCCTTATTGGCATCTGCCCCTCAGGCACGATTTACTATTTCAGGGACCAGTAAATCACCCAGAGGTAGCCACTTTGGCGCTCACTGCTTGGTATCTGAAGAGCAGCTCTTAAGGAGCAAAGGTTTTTCCAACCGGTTAATCTCAACGCTATTATCCAGTAGGAAAAGGGTGACTAGAAATATCTATTCCAAGGTCTGGAAGGTTTACAATACGTGGTGTAATTCATCTGACCAGGACCCAGGGAGTCTTGTTACCATTCTGGAATTTTTACAGGTTGGTGCTGACAAGGGACTAGCAGTTAGTACCTTGAAGGTACAGGTGGCTGCGCTAGCAGTGTTCCTAGAAAGATCTGTGGCCTCAGATCCATTGGTAACCAGATTTTTCAGATCCCTTACGAGATCCAGACCAGCACCACTTAAGTTGTTTCCCAAATGGGATCTGTCGATAGTCCTCCAGGCTCTAACAAGGAGTCCCTTTGAACCTTTGGAAGAAGCGCCACTCAGATATCTCACTTTTAAGTCTGTGTTTCTGATTGCCATGGTCTCTGCACGCAGGATCAGTGAGCTTAATGCTTTATCAGTTAAGGAACCCTATTTATCTATCTTCCCAGATAGGGTTATACTTAGAACAGATCAGAAATTCTTACCAAAGGTAGCTTCAGTACAAAATCGTGTTCAGGACATTGTACTTCCGACCTTCTGCCCCAACCCAGTAGGGGAGAAGGAGACTTGTTTTCACATGTTGGATGTTAGAAGAGTTTTGTTATGTTACCTGGAAAGGACAAAGCTCTTTAGACGTTCAGATTCTCTGTTTGTGTTATTTTCAGGCAACAGGAAAGGTTGCCAGGCTTCTAAAATCTCTTTAGCAAGGTGGCTGAAGCTAGCCTTTTCAGAGGCTTATTCGCATGCAGGCGTGTCTCCTCCTGCAGGAATTTCTGCACACTCAACAAGAGCATTAGCGGCCACTTGGGCAGAGAGAGCTGGTGCCACCCCTGAACAAATCTGCAAGGCGGCAACTTGGTCAAGTTTTCACACATTCGTGAAACATTACAGGCTGGACCTCACATCTGCTAATGATCAGGCGTTTGGCAGAAAGGTCCTGCAAGCTGTTGTCCCGCCCTAAGGGGGTAAGTCTCTGTTATCCTCTCAGGTGCTGTCCTGAAAGACGCCTTGGGAAAAACCAAGTTAGACTTACCGGTAACTTGTTTTCCAGAAGTCTTTCAGGACAGCAACATCCCGCCCTATTGTATTGTATATACTATGCTGTGACTAACGTATGTGTTTATGTGTTCCAGCCGGGGCCGGAGGTCTTCTCTACTACAACTGAGGTATGGTAGGGAGGCGCCTCCCTTTAAAGTTTGGAGGAAGAAGGTGTTTCCTGTTTCCGGTGGGTGGAGTCGCTATCTCTCAGGTGCTGTCCTGAAAGACTTCTGGAAAACAAGTTACCGGTAAGTCTAACTTGGTTTTTCCAGATTGGATGAGCAGGATCACCGCATGGATCAGTTTGCCATGGCGTTACAAATGCTCCTGAGTCGCACGGCTCACCTGGAATCTCCCACTGTGGCTGGTCTGGTACAACCTGTGTTGCGGGCCGTCCCTGCTGCTGTTCCAGTCTCTGTGCAGGCACCGCTTCGAGTATTACCTCTATAAGAGTTATGTCTGGTTCCGCTCTGCTTCCCCAGCGATTTGGGGGCGATCCAGTCCAATGCAGAGGATTTCTCAACCAGGTTGAGATATACTTTGAGATGCTGCCCTTCCCTTAGGAGGAGGGAGTGATTGTGCCTTTATTGTGGCCAGGCAGGTCACTTTTTGAAGTCTTGTCCTACCCGTCCAGAGAACGCCCGAACCTTAAGGTCCTGTCACGGACAGACCTTAGGTGGCGTTGTTTCGTCCCCAGTTATCCAGAAGCGTAAACCCCTGATTTCGGTTACCCTTTCTTAGGCTGAGTCGTTCGTCGAGATACAGGCTCTAATCGACTCTGGGGCTGCAGGCCTGTTCATTGATGCTGCCTTTGTATCAAAGCACCCAATTCCACTGCAGCTGCGTGACACTCCACTTGCCATTGTGGCTCTTGACAGGAGACCTCTACAGCCTGCCCATGTGACTCATGAGACTGTTCCGTTGTCCATGGCCGTAGGGGCTCTTCACCATGAAATAATCCAATTCCAAGTTATTTCCTCACCTAAGTTTCCACTGGTTATTGGTTATCCTTGGTTACAGAAGCACAACCCCTCTTGATTGGCTCCGTGCTGAGGTTCTCTCCTGGTCACCACAATGCAGTAATACATGCTTCCAGAAGGTAGCCAAGGTCCTGTGCACCTCTTAACTCAACTCCCGCCGGAGGAGTACCGCAATTTTAGCAATGTCTTTGACAAAGGTCAAGCCAGTAGTTTGCCGCCACACCGGTCGTATGATTGTGCAATTGACCTTCAACCTGGTGCCATACCCCCTCGTGGCCAGGTTTACCCTTTGTCGGTCTTGGAGGATAAGGCCATGGAGGAGTATGTTGCAGATGCACTTTCTCAAGGTTTCTTCCGCAAATCCTCGTCTCCTGCTGGAGCTGGTTTCTAGAGTAGTGAACTGAGACTTGTATTGATTATAGAGGTCTCAATCATTTCACGATCAAGAATGCCTGATTCCGTCGATTATGGAGTTATTTGACCGCCGCCTCAAGGGAGCGTTTTTCACAAAGCTTTATTTGAGAGGGGCATACAATATCGTGAGGATTAAGGAGGGCGACGAGTGGAAAACTGCATTTTAATACCAGAGCAGGCCATTATGAGTACCTCATAATGCCTTTTGGCCTTTGTAACGCCCTGGCAGTTTTCCAGGAATTTATTAACGATGTCCTCCGAGATTTGTTGGTTTATGTGTGGTGGTTTATCTCGACGATCCCTGGAGAGCCACCACACAGATGTCTGTCGTGTGCTTCAGAAACTAAGAGAACAATCTCTATTGTAAATTGGAGAAATGCGAATTCCATCGTGAACAGGTTAAATTCCAGGGTTATGTAATTTCCACTACTGTTTTTTTGATAGACCCAGAGAAACATTCAGCAGTCCTACAGTGGCCCCGGCCCATGGGTTTACGTCCTCTGCATGATTTTCTTGGCCTCCTGCGTGCTCTAGAGGCTGTGTTGCAGGTGGCCCCAGTACCATGTGATCACTGTGATCAATCTCAGAGATCACATGACAGTTGTACACAACAGATTTACCATGGCTCTTACTAAATACCCATGACTGCTTACTTTCCAGTAAGGGGTCATTTGGGGGTTATTTGTACTGTCCTGGCATTTTCAACCCTCAAGAAATGATAGGCCGTCAGTACGTAAGGATTGATCAGCTTTGAAATATGTATACCAAAGTTTGTAGAGACTGACTTTTACAACGACTAAATATTATATACTGATTTGGCTATTTTTACCAAAGAAATATAGCAGAATTCATTTTGGCCTACATTTATGAAGAGAGGTTATTTATTTGCAAAAGTTTAACAAAGGAAAATGACACCACAAGAAAGCTCTATCGGTCTCAAAAAAAATAAAAATTTTAATTGGGTACAGTGTTGACTGAGTAATTGTCAGTTAAAGTGTGAAAGCCCTGAAAGCTAAACATTTGGCCTAGGCAGGAAGGGGGAGAAAGTATCCGATATTGAAGTGGTTAAATAACAAACAAATCATACAGTGGGTATAGAAAAGAATCGCCCCCTTTTAAAATAATCACAAATTAAGATTGACAGTTTTTGTTTTTATCCAGCTGTATTTACTCAGTGCAACTTATAACAAGTGAAAGATATATAACAAGTCAGATAAAATAAAAAACAGAATCACTGAGTTGAAAAAAAGGATCACCCCCCCCCCCCCCTTGTGTCAGTATTTTGTTTTGACCACCTTTTTGCTTTTATTACAGCCTTTAGTCTGTTGGGATATGTCTCTACTAGGGTTGTCCCGATACCGATACTAGTATCGGTATCGGCACTGATACCGAGCATTTGCCCAAGTACTTGTACTCGGGCAAATGCTCCCAATGCTTCCCCCGATACCTTGACTGTCAGCAGTGATCGGCGCGTGGGGGAGTTACAAGCTTCTCCCCCCGCGGCTTTCAGTTGCTTTAGTGACATACAGCAGTGATCGCTGCTTGTAACTCCCCCACACACACACGATCACCGCTGACTGTCACCTCATCCACCTTAGTCCCCCTCCGTTCCTCTGTCCCCCTCCGCTGTCCTGCTCCGTTGCTCTGTCCCCCTCCGTTCCTCTGTCCCCCTCCGTTCCTCTGTCCCCCTCCGCTGTCCTGCTCCGTTGCTCTGTCCCCCTCCGATCCTCTGTCCCCCTCCGCTGTCCTCCTTCTTTGCTCTGTCCCCCCTCCACTGTCCTCATCCATTGCATTGTCCCCCTCCGCTGTCCTCCTCCGTTGCTCTGTCCCCATCCGTTCCGGCTTTCCTCTGTCCCCCTCTCTCTTCCTCTGTCCCCCTCTCTCTTCCTCTGTCCCCCTCTCTCTTCCTCTGTCCCCTCCGTTCTGCTGTCTCTCTCCGCTGTGTGAATAGACAGAGTCAGCTGACTCTCTCCATTCACATAACTGAAACATTGTAATCTCTTGTGATTACGATGTGTCAGTTTATGAATGGAGAGGAGCCACTGTCTTCTCTCCATTCATTTTCAGTGCAGCTGAGGCTGCAGAGAAAGGGACTGGGGAATCTCTATCCCTCTGTCTCTTTCTCTCTCAAGGGGGAGATATCAGAGGTCTGTTAAGACCCCTGATATCTCACCAAAGCCCCCCAACAGGGCTGATTAAAAAAAAAAACACACATAGTGCAACAAAGAATAAAAAAAAAAAAATTGTAAAAAATAATAAATGTAAATGAAAAAAAAAACACACACAGGCACCGTTTACTCCCCCCCCCCCCCCCCCCTAAAAAAAAAAAAAAAAACTGTCACGTGACATTAAAAAAAAGTATCGGTAATCGGTATCGGCGAGTACTTGAAAAAAAGTATCGGTACTTGTACTCGGTCCTAAAAAAAGTGGTATCGGGACAACCCTAGTCTCTACTAACTTTGTACATCTAGATCTTGCAATATTTGCCCACTCTCTTCTTTTGCAGAACTGCTTAAGTTCGGTTAAATTGAAGGTGAGCTTTTTGTTGGACTGCAGTCTTCAAGTCATTACACAGATTTTCAATGGGGTTTAATCTGGGCTCTGGCTAAGCCATGCAAGCACATTCACCTTTTTCCTTCATTTTTGCGGTGTACTTTGGGTCATTGTCATGTTGGAAGGTAAACCTTCCCATTGACAACTTTCTGGCAGAGGGTAACCGATTTTCCTCAAGAATTTGATGGTATTTTTCCCCATCCATTTTTCCTTCTGTCTTGACAAGTGCCCCAGTCCCTGCTGCAGAGAAACACCCCCATAACAGGATATTACCACCTCCATGTTTTACTATAGGAATGTTATTATTTGGATGGTGAGCTGCGTTGGATTTCCGCCAGACATATCGTTTGTTGTTGAGGCCAAATAATTCAATTTTAGTCTCCTCTGATCATAACGCCTTTTTCCATGTGGCCTCGGAATCTTCAATGTGCATTTAAGGTGATCAGATGAGACTAAAATGTAATGATTTGACCTCAACACCAAACAAATGTCTGGTGGAAATCCAATACAGCTCACCATCCAAATAATACCACTCCTACAGTAAAGCATGGGGGTGTCACTGGAGCACTTGTCAGGATAGAAGAAAAATGGATAGGGCAAATTACCCATCAAATTCATGAGGAAAATCTGCTGCCTTCTGCCATTAAGTTGTCAACGGGAAGAAGGTTTACCTTCCAACATGGCAATGACCCAAAGCACACAACAAAATGACCACACAGTGGTTGAAGGAGAAACAGGTTTATGTCCTTGCTTGGCCTAGTCAGAGCCTAGACTTAAACCCCATTGAAAATCTGTGGAATGACTTGACTGCAGTCCGCAAAACGGACACCATCAAATTTAATAGAACTTGAGCAGTTCTGCAAAGAAGAGTGGGCAAATATTGCAAAGTCTAGATATGTAAAGTTAGTAGAGACATATCCCAACAGACTAAAGGCTGTAATTAAAACAAAAGGTGGTTAAACAAAATACTGACATAAAAAGGAGCGATCCTTTTTCCAATTGAGTGATTCTGTTTTTTATTTTTTTCTGACATGCTGGTGTTCTGTCTTTCACTTGGACATTATAAGTTGCACTAGTAAACACAGCTGGATAAAACAAAAACTGTTTCAGTTTAAGGCTGCAAAGCAACAAAATGCAATTGTTTGTTTTAAAGGAGGTGATTCTTTTCTATACCCACTGTACTTTTCTGCTGTGTGCAATGGTTTTTCACGGAGCAGCCCTAATTATCTTCTGGGGTCCCCACTGGCACTCTGAGCTGCTCCTCTGACCTTGTATCCTTAAACTCCAAAAAGAAGGGATTTTATGGCAGGTCAAAAATCCTGTTTTCATTAACCACTTAAATACAGGGCACTTATACACCTTCCTGCCCAGAACAATTTTCAACTTTCAGCGCTGTCGCAGTTTGAATGACAATTGTGCGGTCATGCTACACTGTACCCAAACAAAATTTTTATCATTTTGTTTCCACAAATAGAGCTTTCTTTTGGTGGTATTTGATCACCTCTGTGGTTTTTATTTTTTGCTAAACAAATAAAAAAAGACCTAAAATTTTGAAAAAAATAAGTTTTTTGGTTTTGTTCCTGTTAAAAAAAAAATTGGAAATAAGTTATTTTTCTCTTTCACTGATGGGCAATGATAAGGCGGCACTGACAGGCACCGATGAGGTGGCACAGATGAGTGGGCACGAATGATGGGCACTGATATGCAGCACTGGTAGGCAGCACTGATATGCAGCACTGATGGGCATTGATAGGCCGCACTGATGGGCACTCATGGGTGGCACTGATGGATACTGATAGGCGACACTGGGCACTGAAAGGCTGCAAAGATGGGTTCTGATGGGCACTGATAGGTGGCACTGCTGGGCACTGATACGTGGCACTGATATGAGGCACTGATAGGCATCCCTGGTGGCAATGGTAGGCATTGGAGTGGGCACTGATTGGCAGTTGCCTGGACATTGATTGGCAGCTGCTTGGGAATAGATTGGTATTTCCCTGGGGGTCTAGGGGGCATACCTGGTGGTCCAGTGTGGATGGCCATCCTGGTGGTCCTGGGAGGCTTCCCTGGTGGTCCTGGGTGGCATCCGAGGGGGGGGGGGGCTGTGCTGATAAACAATCAGCACAGACCCCCCCCCCCTGTCAGGAGAGCAGCCGATCGGCTCTCCTCTACTCGCGTCTGTCAGACGCGAGTGAGGAAAAGCCGCTCACCGGCTCTTCTATTTACATTGTGATCAGCCGTGATTGGACATGGCTGATCACATGGTAAAGAGTCTCCGTCAGAGACTCTTTACCTAGATCGGAGTTGTGGTGTGTCAGACTGACACACCGCAACAACGATCGCCGCGATGCGCGCCCCCGGGGGCACTTATCACGACAGTGCAGGGATACCTTTAAAGATAGAGTATTCGGCCGGGGCATCTGTAGATGTGTCGGTCCCTTTTGGGTCCCACAAGCTGGTCCGCACCGATAAGGTGTTTCCCTACTTGAATTATTTTGATAAGTTTTATTTACAGAGAGTGCGAACACCCGCACCGTGCCTTTTCAGTCCCGAGGCGATTGGCGGTGCGTTACCCCTTTGAGGAGAGTTTCCTGAAAAAATGGACATCTCCTCTGGTCGTTGACCCTCCGGTATCTAGGTTAAATAAAGTGACCATGATTCTGGTGGAAGGGTCCCCCTCTTTCAAGGACCCTGCCGACAGAAGGGCCGAGGCGGTTGCCCGGTCTGTTTACTGTGGTGGGGTCGGCGTTTCGGCCAGTGTTAGCCACGGCTCTGGTGTCACAAACACTTACTGAATGGGCTAAGTTGTTGCACAGCGAGTTGGGGAAGGAGACTGGGGAAACCTGCTGTGTGGAACTGGCAGACCAGTTGGTGCATGGCCTTAAGTATATTTGTGATGCGGCCCTGGATACTTCCTAGAGCTCAAGTGTTGGTCTGCGGACTAGACATCTAAGAAAGCGTTGGCGGAGTTACCTTTCCAAGGTGGGAGGCTGTTTGGCGCCTCTCTGGATGACATTACTAAAGATGTTACTGGGAAGCGTTTTTTTTTCGTCCTCCTGTTTCGACGGGTAAGCATTCCCAGTCCAACAGGGTGCCCGCTGAGGGACAAAAGCGTCCCTGGTATCGAAAGCCTAACAAGCCTGCGAACAAATCCGCCATCGCTTGAAGGTTCACCCCCCGCCCAGCCCTCGGGCGGGGGCTCGCCTTCGGGAGTTTGCAGACCGGTGGACTTCTCTTCTTTCTGACCAGTGGGTCTGCGAACTGGTTTTGTCAGGCTACAAGATGGTTTCTTGTCCGCCAGACAGGTTTTTTTTCCCTCCAACCTTCATCTCCTTCTGTCTCGTTGGGAGGCCCTGTTTGGGGCAGTACAGGACTTGCTACTGCGTGGGGTGATAGTGCCTGTACCGACGTCGGAAAGGTTTCAGGATTCTACTCAAATCTGTTTGTAATCCCGAAGAAGAAAGGGGTCCGTCCGGTCCTGGATCTCTATGCCCTCAATTGTTTTGTGAAGGTTCGGAGGTTCAGGATGGAATTGGTTTGTTCCGTGGTCGCTGCTCTTCCCTTTGGCTTAGCGTCGGCGCCAAGGGTGCTGGCTCCAATCCTGGCGTTGCTGAGACAACGAGGAATCGCGATCGTGGGTTACCTGGACGATCTCCTCCTGAGAGCAGCTTCTGCCTCAGAACTAAGGGAGAATGTGGCAATCACCATGCAGACTCTTCAGGAGTTTGGCTGGGTGTTGAATCTCCAGAAGTCGGTATTGCTGCCGACCCAGCACCTGGAGTACTTGGGGTTGATTCTGGACTCCTCAAAGGCGAGAGCCTTTCTTCCTTCAAGCAAGCTGCAGACTCTCCACTCCGCGGTGCGGTTACTGATGTCCCGCAGGTGGTCGTTGCTGCGTTTTTGCATGCGAGTTCTGGGCCTCATGGTAGCCACCTTTTTGAGGTGGTACCGTGTGCTCAATTCCACACTCGGGTACTGCAGAAAGAGATCCTCTCCAAATGGGACAAATCTCCGACATCCCTGGATTGTCATATCCGGATGAGCCATCTAGCCAGAGATTCGCTTCCCTGGTGGCTGAGGTCCCCGGTCCTTTGTCCGGGAAATCGTTCTTTCCTCTTCATTGAATGGTGATCATGACTGACGCCAGTCTGACCGGCTTGGGGGGGGGGGGGGGGGGGGGGATCTTGGGCATCCAGCCGGCCCAGGGTCGCTGGACGCAGGTGGAATCCTGCCTGTCGATCAATGTGCAGGAGCTGCGGTGCCTCTCCACATGGTCGCAGAGGCTTCAGGGTCATCCGGTCAGGATCCAGTCTGACAACGCCACGGCGGTGGCGTATGTCAATCATCAGGGAGGGACAAGGAGCTCAGCAGCGGCGCTGGAGGTCTCCCACATCCTGCAGTGGGCAGAACGGCGTGTGCCAGCTCTGTCAGCCGTGTACATTCCAGGCGTAGAAAACTGGCAGGCGAACTACCTCAGTCGTTAGTTGCTGGACCAGGGGGAATTGTCACTGCATCCGGAAGTGTTCCGGCTAATTTGCCTTCGGTGGGGCATGCCGGATGTGGATCTCCTGGCTTCTCGGCTAATCGAAAGGTGCAGAGGTTTGTGGCCAGGTCAAGGGAACCCTGGGCGGACGCGTTGGTGGCCCCATGGGGGCATTATCGGCTAATTTATGCCTTTCCCCCTCTCGGGCTCCTCCCTCGTCTGCTACGCAGAGTTGAGGCCGAGGGGATTTCGGTGATTCTGATTGCCCCAGACTGGCCTCGACGTCCTTGGTACGCCAACATAGTGCGAATGGTGGCGGATGTTCCTTGGCGACTGCCGGTGCAGGAGGACCTTCTGTCTCAAGGTCCGATACTCCATCCTGCTTTACCGTCTCTGGCTTTAACGGCATGGCTGTTGAAAGCCAGGTGCTGAGGGACCGAGGGCTGTCGGCTTTGGTAATTTTCACAATGCTGAGGGCACGAAAGTCTTCTTCCCGGAAGATTTCTCATCGCACCTGGAAGGCCTACATCTCCCTATGTGATGAGGTGGGGTGGCATCCGCGTTCATATTAGTTTTCCAGGATCCTGCTGTTTCTGCAGCGGGGAGTAGATCAGAAGCTTGCAGTAAGCACCATTAAGGGGCAGATATCAGCCCTGGCTATCTTTTTTCAGCAGCCCCTGGTGGCTCACTCATTGGTGCGTACGTTTGTTCAGGGGGTTCGGCATGTGGCCCCTCCGGTACGCCCGCCGCTGCCCCTGTGGGATCTGAATCTGATGCTCTCGGTTCTCCAGAAACCGCCGTTCGAGAACATTAGGAAGATCCCTTTACTGACGCTCTCTCAGAAAGTAGCCTTTCTAGTGGCTATTACATCCGCAAGGCGGGTCTCTGAGTTGGCGGCCTTGTCATGCAAGTCTCCCTATTTGATTCTCCACATGGATAAGGCAGTGCTACGTCCACAGCCCTCTTTTTTTTTTTTTTCTTCCAAAGGTAGTTTCTGCCTTTCATCTAAATGAGGACATTGTGCTTCCGTCCTTATGTCCTCGGCCGTCGCATCCCAAGGAGGTCGCCTTACATTCTCTGGATGTGGTCCGGGCTCTGCGGGTTTATCTGTCTGCTACGGCTCCTTTATGGAGGTCGGACTCTGTCTCGGTGGTTGGTCCGAAGAAGGGCCTGGCGGTCTCTTCGGCCACCATTTCTTGGTGGATCAGACAGATGGTTGTTCAGGCTTATGCCATAGGGGGCGGGCGCCTCCCTTTCCAGTCACGGTGCATTCTACCAGGGGATTTGGTGCTTCCTGGGCCTTCCGGCATCAAGGGTCCGTTTCCCAGGTGTGTAAGGTGGCTACCTGGTCGTTGGTACACACTTTAACCAGATTTTACAAGGTCGATGTGGGCGCATCTTCGGATGCATGCTTCGGCTGTAAGGGTTTTGCAGGTGGCCGTCTAAAGTTGCGGCTCCTCTGATGAAGATTTTTTTTTTTTTTTTTTTTGTTCTGGGTGGAGTTTATTTTTGCTGTGTTCCCACCCCCTCGTTTTTGGCACTGCTTGGGGATGTCCCTAAGGTCAAGATTATAGTGCTGTGTCCGTCAATGAACAAAAGAGAAAATGGGATTTTTTTATACTTGCCGTAAAATCCCTTTCTCTGAAGTTAATTGACAGGCACAGCACCCACCCCTCCTATTTATGTTTGCACTGCTTTTTGACGAACTGAGCTGCTGGGAGCAGAGTGGAGGGTTATTGCCAGTAGAGGGTTATTGTCTGCCCCCTGGGCAGTGCTGTGCTTGTTTTCTTTTCTATGTTCTGCCTAGTCCTCTCCTAAAGGTGGCGATATAACCCTAAGGTCAAGATTATAGTGCTGTGTCCGTCAATGAACTTCAGAGAAAGGGATTTTACGGTAAGTATAAAAAATCCCATTTTTAATGGGGTGAAAGAATTTCCCTGTGTCATCTAGTCTGACAGTTGACTATGAGCCAAAAATATGTCATGGTAGAGTTGTAATAAGCTACAAAAACCACCTCTGCTTTCAAGGGAAGCTAGAGCATTTTTGGTGAGCACCTATTTTTAGTTATGTTAAAATGTGTATAATAACATTTTTGTTCTTAAAGCGGAGTTCCACCCAAAAGTGGAACTTCCGCTTTAAGCACTCCTCACCCCCTGACATGCCACATTTGGCATGTCATTTTTTTTGGGGGGGGGGGGGTGTACCCTTTTTTTTCGTGGGACTTCCTGTCCCACTTCCTGCTTCCTATCTTCGTCCGCCTAGGCGACTCTTCCTCTAGCCCTAGGCGGCCCCTCCCTACCAGCAATCTTCTGGGACACAACTCAGGTCCCAGAAGTTCGGCTGGCCAATAGAGTGCAGCACAAATCGTGCATGCGCAATGCACGCCCGGCCGTAAGCTGGCGCAGGACACGGGCGCAGGACACGGGAGCACGACCGCACGAGTGCCCCGAAGGAGAGCGACTCTCCAATGGGGCACTCGAGAAGAGAAGAAGCCAAAAGTGCCGCTGAGGGACCCCAGAAAAGGTGCATCGGGGGGGGCACTCTGTGCAAAACCAACTGCGCAGAGGAGGCAAGTATGACATGTTTGTTGTTTTTGTTTTTTAAAACGCAAACCTTTACATATCCTTTTAAGGAATATATACATGTAGCAGGCATATTGTCATGGACCAATGAAAAACTATTGTCATGCAATTTCTCCTTTTGGCCACAAGATGAAGATGGGGAGATGCTGTCTTGTCCTCTGACAGAGGACACTGGGGAAAAAGGAGTTTCATGAAAAGCTAGAGAGGCTGAGGTGAGGAAGAGAGTCTAGGAGACCAGGAAAAGAAAAGGCTCTGACATGACAGTGCAGACACAGTGAGGAGAGAACAACTGTGCCCAAGATTGTCAGCCAGAGAAAGAGAGGGCCTGATTTGCCAGAAATCCACAGCCATTTGGGGAATCTCCAAAGTCTACAGCGAGACTGGAGAGAGGATGAGGCGCATTGGAAGCTACTACAGTGTGGGGAAGCAGTTCTGGGACCGGATCGTGGAGAGAAGAAGCCACACCTGGGACGCTGTCTTTGGCGTGCTGCCTGCCAGAGTCACCCTAGGCAAGCTAAGAGAGTTGACGCCTGATCGGAGGGGCAACTAAATTAGTGTTACCGGGACTGGTGAGCGGGCCTTGCGGCCAATACTACCACTGCTAGGAAATAAAGTTACTAGGAGCTACTTAACCAGTGGCCCCATAGCTCTAATACTGCCTGCAGGCCTTACTGACAGCCGCAACAGGCGCCAACGAGCTCCAACGAAACTTAGGACTAAGGAATGCCCCTAGTTGTAACTACTTTGAAGCTCTGTCTGCTGGCCAGTTTAAAGGAGCACTATACCTCTGTCTATTCGTTTTGAGTGCACTCAAAACCTAGTGTGGATTTATAAGTACACTTGTTGCATTTAAAGTTTATATGCATTGTTTATTGCTAACCTGCCTGCGGAGTGTGTTCAATTCGGTTTAACTGTTACTTACGCTATAATAATCAATAGTTTAAGCATATTTACCACTAAACAGGTGTGTGTATTTATTGCCATATCTATAAAATTTAACCAGCGGCTCCTTCGGGGTGGCACTAGATACAGTAGGGATTTTCTGTTTGAGAACATCCATTATATACTGCATGTTGCAGTACATGAGAGTCCTATAACTTTTAAGATGGGTTAGGTTATGTCTGTGCAATCTTTTGAAATAAATACAAAGCTGACAGGTTTTACTACAACAATATAATCCATCTCAATGTTTCACCCCCATGTCACCCCAGGAATGCCTGTTCTTTGCTACTATCTTACCTTTAAATCCTTGAACAGTAAGCCCAAGGCCATCTATACCACATTCCTAGCAACAGCCTGCCTGTAATTTTTCCCATTTCATCTTCCAGGACAGCACACGAAAATGAGAGCGAGGCTCCGCCTACCTAAGAGCACAATTTGTGTTTCTTTTGACCTAACAGGGACATCAAATTGGTTTATTTTTCCCTCAGGCCTTCATGCTATTTGCAGTGTCCTCCTAGTGTATGCTTCCCCATGATTCCAGGTACAGTAGACTTGGAGGTGTTGCATATATGGGGTTTTCTAGGAAAGTTTTGTTAGTATCCTAGTTGTAAGACCAATTTTCCCCAAGGTTCTCTCGCCGGAGGAGAAGCAACTATCCCTGAGGTCGCCAAGCCTCCAGTGGAGCCCTCCCTTAAGCCAGCCCTACAATGATTGACTTCTGTTCAACCAGCCTGTTTTTTTTGTTTTTTGTTTTCATTTATAACCGGCAGCACTGCTTTTTGTATTTGCTCCCCATCATCAGAACACAATAGCACAGCCGGAGTGATTCCCCACATTGAATGTGTGGATTGGGTAATCGGATCCTCTTTTTTTTTTTTTTTCCGCTCAACCTACTGGTTGAAGGAAAAAAATTGAATGTATTCGCTGCCTTCCTCACATTTGTTACAGCTCAAGTCCTTGGTGGCTGGCTTAGCCTCTGACATATGCTGCTGATTAGTATGGATGGGTCATGACCCTGGCTTCCCCAAATGTTTTGGCAGAAGATCTGCACAGCTGAAACAGGTTCATAATCCACCCTCCTGGGTATCGGTGTGATTGCAGCAGAGGCATCCAGAGTCCGTGACTATGTTCAGATAGATCACCCATGTCTGCTGAGCCACATTGACCATTGTGCGCAGGCCAGGAAGGAATGCGGCCTGCTACGTTGCAGGTCCCCCTGAATGGACAGCAGTATGGTGGGTATACCCTGATGTTGGCATCCAGACACTAGTTCTATTTCCTACTATACCCATACTGTGAGAAGGTACAGTATTGAGGAACCCTTGGGAGTATGTCCTCTTTGGGTGTTGGTGGCTATGGGTGTTTGCGTGCCCCTTACAATGTGCTTTGAGTTCCATGGTGTGCAAATTTCAAGGCAGAGGCCCTTGCACCTCTCAAGCTGTAGAGCAGAATGCTAGCAGCTCAGAGACCAGCAGAAGATGCAACCTGTTATCTCCTTTCTTCATTTATAACACTTGTACATGTCTAGGACTATTGTCTCCCCAATGTACACAGTTTCTTAGTAATACTGAATACTAGTAGCCTTTATAGAAATAGTGTAGAGGTTCCAAAACTACTTGCATTCCGTTCCAAATGTTTAATTTTTTTTATATCTGTGAAAATCACCATGTAGCCAGACAGTTGTGGGCCTTTTCTGCCCTAGAGCTGCATAGCAGTTGCACAGTCTGCTGTGGCTGTAGTTACTCCATTAAAAATACAAATGCTAGTACATAGGAAGTAGGAATAATAATCAGAGAAATGTGAACAATAATCTAAGCTGGTGGAAAATATTGTGAAAAGATTTTGATAACATTGCGCCAAACACCAAAGTCTCCCACCACCTTGAATATACAGGCCTCTTACCAGAGCAAGTCGACTCTTTATACATAGAGTCACATAAGTTTGTGTATCATCTGGTGGGGAGCATGAGCTGCCTCCAGGTCTCCGTTAATGGTCACCAGAACACTGCATCTAATTAAGCAGGTTGTTCTGCCATAACATACAAAGAGAGCCAGGAACACCAATATGGTGTAAAACTAAAAAATAATTTATTTCAAAAGTACTAGCCACTCACATGGTCAAAAACATCAAGCGCTTACCTGCATAGAAATTCTGATCCCGGGATTCAAACTGGTCACTTCCTGGTTGTAGTGTACGTGGTGAAGTCATGAGCAATCCTTCCGAGCCCCTGATGACGTCAGATGTGACAAAACACGCAGGGAAGAGCTTATGCCTGGAGGCAGCTTATGCTCCCCAACAGATGATACACTGATACACAAACTTATGTGACTCTTTTTATTTATAAAGAGTCCACTTGCTCTGATAAGAGTCCTGTATATTCAACGTGGTGGGACACTTTGGTGTTTGGAGCATCTGGTTATCAAGATTTTTCACAATATTTTTCACCAGTTTAGATTATTCACATTTCTGGGACTATTATTCCTACTTCCTATGAAATAGGATTTGTGGTTTTTGAGTTGAGCTTATGGTATTCGAAGTTTTAGCACAGAAATTTGGATTGGGTGCGCAGCGGAGGACACTGCACGTGGGATTGCTTAGAGGCGGAGGAGGCGTGATTAGTGTGGAGGATGCTGCTCGCAGGACTCTAGAGAGGAGGAGCTGCACACCGAAGACAAGCCGCTGGAGTCACTGGACTGGGGAGGCACTGGCCGTGGCGAGAGGACCGTTGGCTGACAGGCAGCAGGAGCAACGCTGGATCCTATGAGGTGGGGGATGGAGGCAGAGACGCTGACAAGTGGAACAGTGGTAGCCGGGGTGCACTGACAGATGAGTGTAGGGGATAGGGACTGAGAAACATCAGGCAGGAGAAGGTAGTGGGGGCACACTGACTGAAGGAGCGGTGGACAAGCTGTAAGTACTGGAAGTATCATTTGGTGTACTGGGAGTATTAACTGTAATAACTTGGAGCACTGGGAGTAATACCTGGAGTAATGTGAAGTATTGAGAGTAATAATTGTAGTAACTTTGGAGTACTGGTAGTACATTTTTCCCTCAAGCATGCAAGGGAAGAGAGAATAGGAGGGCGCCAGGTTACAAACAGATAAAATCACCAATTTTAATATGTAGCACACTTGCATATAAGAATGTGTATGGCAGCTCCAATGGCCAGGGAGGAAGATGCATGAAGAACAGCAGGAAACAGGAGTCGGGGTGGACCGATGATCGCCTGCAGGTGCATAGGCAGAACAACCCACCGTGATGGAAATGGACAGCGTGTCTCTAGCCCTTACTCTACATGCACTGGAGGCTGTGACAGGTGAAGGGGGCGGGCCACAATTTCCGAGGCCCCGCCTTCTTTTTCAAGCTAGCCCATCCAGTAGGGATGGGGATGGGGATATAAGAGCTATCAGGCTGGTTTTGTTAGACCAATAGGATGGTCATGGGCAGTGTCGGCAGCATGGAGAACAACCCTGCCGGCAGACCACAAAGCCCAGCGTGGCAAAAGGAAAGACAAAAAACTAATAAACACAAGTAGTAAATGCTCAATTTCTAGACATGGTTCTTAGTAACTACAATACTTTTGTTTTAAAAAATGGGCTACATTGATGCGAAAAAAAATTATACCAGATTTATGATTTTAAACCATTCTACCAAGTATTTAAAGGAAGAGAATAGCAGGGCTCCAGGTTACAAACAGATAAAAGAAATTGTATAAAAGCTCCAATGGCCAGGGCGGAAGATGCATGAAGAACAGCAGTCAGGGTGGACTGCTGATCGGCTGCAGGGGCATAGGCAGAAGAATCCGCCGAGATGGAAATAAACAGTGGCGTCTTTAGCCCCCACTCTGGACATGCACAGAGATTTTAGTATTCTAAGACTATTGAGCATATGATTCTCTAAATGTTATTCTCTTTTATTTGTCACATATATATCTATGTGTGTTTTATGTTGCATTTACACATTTCCATCTTCTATATATAGTGTTTCCATATTTTATATAGTCCTATGAAATTATGAATTTTTATATTATGTGTTTTTTTTTATTTTTTATTATGGAAGTATTATGACTGGCATTTTTGGATTCAATTGGTTCTTGATTTTTCATTATCATATTTTTTTCCTTGCATTTAGTTTTCATTTTTTATATATATATATATATATATATATATATATATATATATATATATATATACCGTATAAGCCGACCCGAATATAAGCCGAGGCACCTAATTTTACCACAAAAAACTGGGGAAACTTATTGACTCGAGTATAAGCCTAGGGTGAGAAATGCACAGCTACTGTAAGTGGAAAAGAGGGTCAACAATGACCATTTGCATGCCTCACTGTGCCAATTTGCAGCCATAGGTCTCCCAAACTTCAAATTCTGTAGTTAAGGGTTCCTAGATGCCCCCTAGCTGCAGCCAAAATTTGGGGTCTCTGGACCCAAAGGGTCCCAAAATGACATTGCTGCAGATGGACACAATTGACCGACTTTGGGGCCCCGTATCTCAGGGCCACTTTTGCTAGGAATTTGGTGTGCAAACCCAGTGGAACTAGCACTACAACATATCCAAAGCTGGGGTTCCTAGCACCAAGTGGTCCCGAGATACGGGGCCCCAAAGACGGTTCAGAAAATGTCAAGCATTTTTCTGCAGCAGAGAATGACATTTTCCAAACCAACTTTGGGGCCCCGTATCTCGGGGCCACTTGGTGCTAGGACCCCCAGATACGGGGCACCAAAATCAGTTTGGAAAATGCCATTCTCTGCTGCAGAAAAGTGCTTGACTCAAGTATAAGCTGAGTGGGGCATTTACAGCACAAAAAAATGTGCTGAAAAACTCGGCTTTTACTCGAGTATATATGGTACATTTATCTTTCATTAGTCCCATATTTATCTGCAGCTATATTGTGCTCTGCTGTATGTGAGTTCTGTGCACTTCCATGTACATTTGATACTTGCCATTGCCATACGTATTAGCATTCATTCAAATTGAGCATTTACTAGTGTTTTATTGTTTTTTTTTTTGTCTTTCTTTCCTTTTGCCACACTGGGCTTTGTGGTCTGCCGACACCGCCCATGACTTCCTATTTGTCTAACAAAGCCAGTCTGACAGCTCCTATATCCCCGTTCCCTTCTTAAAAAAGAAGGTGAGGCCTCAGTAATCATGGCCTGCCCCCTTTACTTGTCACAGCCACCAGTGCATGTACAGAGTGAGGGCTAGAGACGCGCTGTCCATTTCCATTGCGGTGGATTGTTCTACCTATGCACCTGCAGGCGATCATCAGTCCACCCGACTCCTGCTGTTCTTCATGCATCTTCCTCCCTGGCCATTGGAGTTGCCATACACATTCTTATATGCAAGTGTGCTACATATTAAAATTGATGATTTTATCTGTTTGTAACCTGGCGCCCACCTATTCTCTCTTCCTTTGCATGCTTGAGGGAAAAATGTACTACCAGTACTCCAACGTTACTACAATTATTACTTCCAGTACTTCAAGTTACCACAGTGCTCCAAGTTACCACAGTGCTCCAAGTTACCACAGTGCTCCAAGTTACCACAGTGCTCCAAGTTACCACCGGTGTGTGTCTGTGTGTGTGTCTCTCTGTCTCTGTCTCTGTGTGTGTGTGTGTGTCTGTGTGTGTGTCTCTTAGGGCTGCAACTAACTATTATTTTCATAATCGATTAGTTGGCCGATTGTTGTTTCGACTAATCGATTATTCGGTTAATAACCTTAAAAAAAAGTGTGGTGTATAATTTAGTTAATGTGTAGTTTTAAAAAAAAGGTAACTTATTCTTAAATATCTCTATGCAGTGGTAAATATAAATAACCAACTATATGGTTAGCAAGCAAAATATCAAATCCACTCTGAGCATAACAGACAGAAGAGACATACTGTATATACTATTAGAGGAGATATACTATACTATTACAAGAGATACACTGTATAAACTATTAGAGGAGATATACTGTATATACTATTAAAAGGGTGAATCTGGTAAATATCAGACTCAGTGATCACATTTTTCTTAATTAAAAACAAAAACAATGTCTTCCTTCCCAAAAAATGTCATTTTAAAATCATTCATTCTTTCATTCAGTGAATGTACAAAGATTTTTCGTCTGAATATTCTCGTCTGAAAATTGATCCTTGTGGCCAGCATAAGGCTCAGCAGGGGCGTCGCTAGGGGGTGGCTTTTGGGGCTATAGCCCCGAATCTGGGGCCTATAGCCCCGAGTCTCTGCAGGGGTCCCCAAGGGGAGGGAAGGCTCTTTGGGAACCCTGATGCAAGGGAGAGGCACTCTGGGGACCCTGATTTTAAGGCAGAGGCTCTCTAGGGACCTAGATTTAAGGGGGAGGCTCTCTGGGGACCCTAATGTAAGGAGGGCTCTCTGAGAACCCTAATGTAAGTGGGGGGCCATCTGGGTACCCTGATCAAAAGGGGGAGGCTCTCTGAGGACTCTGATGTAAGGAGGAGGCTCTCTGAGGACTCTGATGTAAGGGGGGGCTCTCTGGGGACCCTAATGTAAGGGGGCTCTCTGGGGACTCTGATGTAAGGAGGTTCTCTCTGGGGATATATATATATACACACACATGTATATTACTGTATATACATGTGTATGCCCACCCAAGCGTATGACTATTTATTACGCTGCTATGGGCTCTAGCCCCAGATCTTTTGCAGACCTAGCAGCGCCCCTGAGGCTCAGTACACACTTATGCAGTTTGCGTTTCATCTGTTTCTGCAGGGCGTTTTGATTTTTGTGCATGTGATTTTGCTGCGATTTGCGTTTTTGCTTTTTTTTGTCCAATTTGTTGTTAGGCAGATTAAAAAACACATATTGCTGCAAAAACGCATTACATGCTTTTCTGCAGCTTCTCTATTGAAGTATATTGAACCAAAAAAGCACAGTTTTGCGTGAACGTGTCCCATAGGAAACCATGTGAATGAACTGTAGTGCGTTTCTGCAAAAAGCACCAAAAAAACCACATAGATGTGAACCAGGTCTAAGACGTTTAGTAACATAATGGGGTGAAAAAAACTAAAATTAGCCCTTTATAGTACAAAAAAAGCAGATAATCACTACTGTAAGGGGTTAATTTTTGTTTAGTGTAGAACTGTGAAAGAAAAATATTTGCAGTAGCAATTATTTGCTCTTTTTGTACTATAAGGGGCTCATATTTTATTTATTTTTTTAACCCCATTATGTTACTGGCCGATTAATCGATTATTAAATAATCGATTACTATTTTCATAATCGATTAGTTATCGATTAGTTGTTTCAGCCCTAGTGTCTCTGTGTGTGTGTGTGTGTGTGTGTGTGTCTATCTGTGTGTGTGTGTGTCTATCTGTGTGTGTGTGTGTCTATCTCTGTGTGTGTGTGTGTGTGTGTCTATCTCTGTGTGTCTGTGTGTGTGTGTCTATCTCTGTGTGTCTGTGTGTGTGTGTCTATCTCTGTGTGTGTCTATCTGTGTGTGTGTGTCTGTGTGTGTGTGTGTCTGTGTGTGTGTGTGTGTCTATCTCTGTGTGTGTGTGTCTATCTCTGTGTGTGTGTCTATCTCTGTGTGTGTGTCTATCTCTGTGTGTGTGTGTGTCTATCTCTGTGTGCGTGTGTGTGTGTGTCTGTCTCTGTCTTTCTCTCTCTCTCTCTGTGTCTCTGTCTCTCTCTCTCTCTCTCTGTGTCTCTGTCTCTGTCTCTCTCTGTGTGTCTCTCTGTCTCTGTCTCTCTCTCTCTGTGTCTCTCTCTCGCTCTCTCTGTCTCTGTCTCGCTCTCTCTGTCTCGCTCTCTCTGTCTCGCTCTCTCTGTCTCGCTCTCGCTGTCTCGCTCTCTCTGTCTCTGTCTCTCTGTCTCTGTCTCGCTCTCTCTGTCTCGCTCTCTCTGTCTCGCTCTCTCTGTCTCTGTCTCGCTCTCTCTGTCTCGCTCTCTCTGTCTCGCTCTCTCTGTCTCGCTCTCTCTGTCTGTCTCGCTCTCTCTGTCTCGCTCTCTCTGTCTCGCTCTCTCTGTCTGTCTCGCTCTCTCTGTCTGTCTCGCTCTCTCTGTCTCTGTCTCGCTCTCTCTGTCTCTGTCTCGCTCTCTCTGTCTCTGTCTCGCTCTCTCTGTCTCTCTCTTTTTCTGTCTCTCTCTTTTTCTGTCTCTCTCTTTTTCTGTCTCTCTCTTTTTCTGTCTCTGTCTCTCTCTGTCTCTGTCTCTCTCTGTCTCTCTCTGTCTCTGTCTCTCTCTGTCTCTGTCTCTCTCTGTCTCTGTCTCTCTCTGTCTCTCTCTCTCTCTCTCTCTCTCTCTCTCTCTCTCTCTCTCTCTCTCTCTCTCTCTCTCTCTCTCTCTGTGTCTCTCTCTCTGTGTCTCTCTCTCTGTGTCTCTCTCTCTGTGTCTCTCTCCGTCTCTATCTCTCTCTCCCTCTCCATACATGTTAGCATTGCCAAAGCAGTTGAGTTTCTATAAGAAAAAGAAGGGGGTAATATTGATGGCAATGGGCATAATTCCATGTAAAGGATTTTTAATCCTCTCTGTCTCTCGCTCTTTCTCCCTCTCTTCCTTTGCATGCCTATGAGGGATCCTTCCCAGATATACCAGGGGCTGCTGGAGTTTGGCATCCACCTGTTTCTGATGTTCCCTGGTCATCACATAAACATTATGGACTTTTCTCTCATTTAGGCCCGGTTCACACCTATGCATTTTTTAGTGCTTTTTCAGTTTTGCAGAAACGCACTACAGTCCATTTAACAAGGTTTTCCCATGGGTCATGTTCACATCTTTGCATTTTATGGAAAGGGCCATGGACTTTTTTTCTGGTTTTTGGTTCCATAGACTTCAATGGATCAAAAATGTGTATTGAAAAAAGCATCTAGAATATGCAAACTGCAACCTGCATATGTGTGAACCAGACCTTATTGTGACTTTGAGCACTGGCCGTGTTTTACACCTTTGTCACACCTTTACACCTTTGTCATTGTTGCATAACAATGGAACAAAAGGATAAGTTCACCCTTCCAGGAAAAAAATAATAAATGCTCATCTTTTTGCAGAAAAAGATGTGCGTTTATTTTTTTTTCCCCACAGAAGCCTTGAAATCATTGCACCCATGATCAATACCTCTGTACAGGCTTTCTAGTTGAAAGCTGGAGGACATGTCAGTGGACTACCAGAGCACTCATCAGCCCCCTGCAGCCCATTTAGAACTACAAGTCATCTGCAGCAATGAAAGAGGGTGCTTGTAGTTTAATCATTCACAGAAATCTGTGAATGAATGACGCAGCTATGTGGGCAGAGCCCTGCACATCCACACTGGTTTCAAAAAGTATCAGCAGGTACGTGTCATAGGGAGGGTGGGGGAGAGGGGGCAGGAGCTGAACATGTTACATGTTCCACCCTAAATACAAATGGAACATGTAACATGTTCCAAAGGTGAACTTGGCCTTTAAGGAAAAAAAGACCCCATAAAATGAAATATGCTCATGTATGTTAATCAGCTTATTCACAATATTACACCTGGCATAGTCCCTTATTTATATTTCCAACAGGCCAGTGTACAGTAAATATGACAAGCTATCTTCATTGGGCTCAGAGTTTCATCAAACTGTGAACTTAGAACAGATTTAATTTAAGTAGCGTTGATGGTCTTGCTGCTAATGGAAAAGTAGCTGACAAAATGTCATGCCAGTGCCTGTATTAGAATAATCCAGGGGGGACAGTCTGTGCTGTAGTGCATTCATTACCTAGTACAAATTCTAAAAGAACGTGTTATTTCAGATCTCTGTTATTTCCTGCCATTCAGACAGCGTGTTCTGACTCAGGAAATTGCAGCCATGGCACACTACTTTGTATTCGCCAATAGTATAACAGCAGAAATGAGCAAGTAAATACATTAAAAGAACTATTACATTAGCTGTTGGATGAGTCATTAAGAATATTAAGCAACCGCTAATGATTATTATTGGTTATTATTTCAGCGCTGAGCAAGCAGCTAGATAAGTACATGTGTCTGGTCACTAAATATAATGTTTTATTTAGCCATTCTTGTAATGCAGGTATCTCTACCTGAAAGCCTAGTCAGGTTGTTGACCATTTTTTTCCCATGTGCAGTTTGCCAGTTAGCTCTAACGGGGGGAAAAAAACCCTCTCCATCCAATTAGATGTTCCCTGGATTACCTTTCTACAGAAGGGGTCTCCAAACTTTTCAGTTTGAGGGCCACATTATATATCTTACAAATATGTATTGGCTAAAAAAAAAATCCCCATCTCCACCCTACATCAGGGACCCATCAGAGTTCCTCCCTTTACATTAGGGACCCCATCAGAATCCCCCCCCCCGAATCTGCAAACTCAAACTTTAGGATACCATCTCTCAGTCCTTACTGACTCAGTCTGCACATGCCTAGACTTGGAGCTGCCTGTGTTGGCTACAGCTAAAGTGACTAACCTGGGTTCTCTAGAAAGCCCCCAACCTGTTAAGACTTTTCCAGTGCATTCCCTATTGCATCTGTTCCTGTATAGGTATTGACCTAACAAGGAAAAGATATTTGCCCCTCCCAAACATTTTGCCCAACAATACCCTATGGAGGTGGGGTTCCTAAAGTGGCCTGTCCACATTGCGGACCCAGCCTTTTTTTGTCTCAGCCAGACTTGACTGTCCCTGCTGAGGACATCCCAGTTTTCAAAGACCCAGTGGATAAAAGGCTAGAAGCTCTTTCTAAGGCTAGGTTGACATTTGTGTGGGTGCAGGAGTACATGTAAATTGCATGCATTCCTGCAGCCCCACACAAAATGCGCTGCTTTAAGAAAACGAGTGTGGGTGCCATTATGGCACCCCACACACTGGAAAACATGGTGCGATTTATATTCACATGGCCCTGTTTTGAAACGGGTTTGGGGAACTTTTTCATACAGAAAACGTAGGCACAGCAGCCTATTCAAATTAATAAAATGCTGTGCACTTGCAAATGCATCATGCAGAGCCACATATATGTATAATCTAGGGTAAGACCTTGTTCTCCCTCGCAAGTCCTGCCCTGCAACCTGCTATTGTGACTATATACATATGCCAGATCCTAGAGTTTTAGTCCAAGGTTATGTCCTGGGATCCTGCATCTGTCCTGAAGAATCCTTCTGTCCTCCATCAGCTAGAGCTCTTGCCTGTGGGCCCCACTCTATATTGAGGCAATGGGCAAGCATGGGGGTAGGCAGCTTGGGGCCCTCCAGCTGTTGTGAAACTACATTTCCCATGATTCATTGTGAGGCTGGCAGTTACAATTACTCCCAGAGGCATGATGGGACTTGTAGTTCTGCAACAGCTGGAGGGCCCCAGGTTGCCTACCCTTGGGTTAGCAGATATTGTTTGGCAAATATTTAAAATAGGACTGCAACAAAACACTGCCTTGGCATATAGTGAGCTCCTCTTAGCAAAAAATGGCTTCAGCTTGGCCTTCTTCCCATGGGAATATCCTCACTAACATGTTTTGTCCAATAGGGGCTTAATCTTAGAGGCTTCTATGATTAAGCCCCTATTGTGTGAAACATGCTGGGGGAGGGTTCTCCCTTGGGTAGGAGACCAAGCTGAAGCCTTTTTATTTTTTATCAGAAGAGTTCACTATATGCCAAAGCAGTGTGCAGATGGGTACCATTTTGTTGTAGTCCTCTGGCTAAGAGACGAAGAGTACTCAAAAGGCAACACTCCTGAAGCTAAAAAGAGTTAATTTGATTTCTCTCAAGGTCCAAGACAAAGCCTGGAACTCTGTTCCACTATAAGTCCTGGATCCCTAAGTGCCTTAATTAAGTAAGCAAGTCCTCCTAACAATGAGGGGACTTCCTCACTTGTCAGATTGCGGGTATAGTCTGTTTATTCATCTGGTCCGAGGATATTTTAGATTTGTTGTTTCATTTGACCCAAAAAAGGAGAGTTTTCTATTCAAACCTGTTTACCATTCTCAAAGCAAAAATGGTCACCTGTTCCATACTAGATCTAAAATTGTTAAATACTAGAGTACAAACATTCTGTTGAGATTCCACCTGGTCTGTTATGGTTTCTCTACATCTGAGAGTTTCTGGCCTCTGTGGACATCAAGGATACCTACATACATATCCTCAGCTTTTGGGCACACCAAGGCTACTTTCATTTCACTGATGCACAACCTTATAGATTTAAAACCCTTAATTTTTGGCCTGTCCACTGCACTTCGGGCCTTTACCCTGTTATTGTATTGCTTCGCTCTTAGGGCATCCAAATAGTAGATATCTGGACCCTCTTCTGAAGGAATAGTCAACTCCTGCTCTATCAGCCAAAGACCAATGGACCATGCAGATCTCACAGATCTGGATGGATTCTAAGTCTCAAGAAATCGGCACTAAAAACATTTCTTTGTTTTTAGAATGTCTGGGCCTAGTCCTAGACACGGCCCTGTCCAAGGTTTTCCTGTGAATAAATTTTAGTCTCTCCTCTCCCACATTCAGATTCTGCAGTGCAGGAGCCACCCGGCCCTCCTTTTTTGCTTGAAGGTCTTGGACCTAATGGTGTTTCATATATCCAATTTCACTCAAGACTGTTGCAGCTTCATATTCTGGTAGTGTGGGACAAGAGGGTACAGTCTCTGGATTGTTCCATACGCCTAACCAGGCTTGTTCTGGCATAGTGTCTCAAAAGTTTGACATGGAAACTGGAAATCCTGCCAATGGTTTGGAAGGTGCTTTTTGCAGATGCCATCTAGCTGTGGAGAAATCTTAGGCACCCTCTAAGTACAGGGAACTTGGTCATTGGAGGAAGTTCAGCCTGATCAACATTCTGGAACTCAGGGTAAACACACTTTTCCCTTTTTAAAGCTGGACTTTTCATCTGTAAGGTAACTAAACTAGGAATCAGATAACACAATGCCTGTGGCTTATATCAACCATTAGGGAGATGCCAGAAGTCTCACTGCTCAAACAGAATTAGATCAGATTCTGGCTTTTGTAGAACTTCATGTTCCAGCCCTAGCTGCTGTGCAATTCAACAGCTCATCATTCAAGTTTTTGACCATAAAGGCAGGGTTTCCCCTATTACTGGTCAAAGTTCACTCCAGTAGATAATTGAGTGCTTCGTGGGCTTTTCATGGCATCTGTTTCTCAGATTTGCAAGGCTGCCTGGTCTTCTGCTTACATGTTCTTTAAGTTTTTTATTGGGTGGATGTTCAGGCATCAGCTGTTGCCAGCTCCAGTTGTTTGGTTCTTCATTCATTTCTGTTGCGCCACTTCTACTTACCTGTTAGTTTTTGTGGGCCTGTTAGCGTTTTGTTTGCTGTTTTACTCACTTTTCTCCTTCTCTAATATACCTGAAGGTTATCCTGTATCCCATAATTTACAACTAAGAAAATAGGATTTTTGAATTGCCATTAAAACACCTTTTTTTGGAGTACATTACAGAACACAGCCTCCACCCTTAAATCCACTCCTACTATTGCTTGCTAATAAATCTAAGGCATGCTTGGAGCCAGTGGGTTTTTTGTGGGTTATTCCTGCAACTTTGTTTTGCCAGTGTCCAAATCTCCAGAAGACAACAGCATCATAACCCTATGTACCGGAGTTCTCATCCTGTTTCCTGTAATGTACTCCAAGAAAAGGATTCTGTATAGAGTCAAAATCCTATTTCATTCTAATGTGCCTTGTTACCTTTCTATATGTTGTGATTCATTCATAGTATATTTTAGTCCATACGCATTGACTTCTTGTTGCATTTACTCCCATTTTCACATATAGCTGTTTGTATTTTGTTGCCTGTGTTTCATATACACACTTGCTTCAGCAGGTGAAATACGAGAAAGTATATTGTTTTATTAAGAACTGACAGTATATTAATCTCCTTGTTTTTTGTTTTTTCAGCTGGAAAATGGTGGTTTCTTGATAGTGGACTTTTAAATATTACCAGTGTATCTTTCGAGGATAGAGGGAAATACACTTGTGTTGCTACCAATGCCCATGGCACTGTAAACAATACAGTTACTCTGAGAGTAATTTTTACCTCTGGTGACATGGGAATCTACTACATGATTGTCTGCCTGGTGGCATTTACCATAGTGATGGTACTGAATATAACAAGATTGTGTATGATGAGCAGTCATTTGAAGAAGACAGAAAAAGCCATTAATGAATTCTTCAGGACAGAAGGTGCAGAGAAATTACAAAAGGCTTTTGAGATTGCAAAAAGAATTCCCATCATCACTTCTGCCAAGACACTCGAGCTTGCCAAAGTCACTCAATTTAAAACAATGGAGTTTGCACGATATATTGAGGAACTGGCCAGAAGTGTTCCTTTACCCCCTCTTATCATGAACTGCAGGATTATAATGGAAGAGATCATGGAGGTTGTTGGCCTGGATGAACCAGGGCATTTATTTGTAAGACAGGGAGCTGTTGGTCAGGAAGTTTGTGATGTGGATGAAGTCTTCACCATCCCTAATGCTTTGCAGCGGAGTGATTCTCCAACAGCTGAGTCAGATGCCTCCTCTGTACATGAGCCCTCTCGGCAAATTGCTATAACAGTGTCTGTACATCCTATGGCCAAGAAACACTGTTTGGATACAGAATCACAGGACAGCATACCATCAAGTGTAAAAGATGACTCCACAACAAGAGCATGTACTCAGACTTCTGAACCAACTGAACCTCCCCCAGATAACCCCACTACGTGTATTATATATGAAAGCCATGTCTAGATAGGACATCTATGCATATCACTAATAGATACTTGGAGCACCTTATAGAGAAGATGTTAACAAATTGCCACCTAGCCTTACTAGAAAAAAAAAAAATTCCTCCCCAAAATCATTAGTAGCTGGCTCACCTGCAGCTTTGATAAGAGTGGAGTTTTATGGCATTCAATGACATACCACCGGATATACACCTGCACTCTTTTTGTCATATAAGAAAGTTGGTATCACACTAAAAATATAGCTATGGTAGACTCTCTAAATATGTATTTATTATTTTTTTTGTTAACCCACTGGTTTCATTTTTTTATGTTCTGCCAATGAAATGTCATGATACATTTGTAAATATTGTTTCAGGTTGAAATGGCTCTACTGCTGAAGGCTTGCGAATGACAGGGAACATTTGCTTAATGGTATTTCACCTTCAACAAGAAATGGAACTAACCATGTATAAGCTTTCCAAATGCATTAGTAAGCCCAAGGGCCTTGTCATTTGACAATCAGAGAGCTGCTCTTCTATTGTCAAGTGTAAAAATCAATATATTTTGTCCTTTAAACAGATTACTGTTTTAGAAAGGTCTGGTTAAGTCATCACAGTTTTGCCAAAAAAAAACAAGCATCCATTTTTTTTTCTACTGATCATGCTTTGAACGAAGTGGACAATATTGTGTAATGTAGTGCTTTGAGCTGAGCTCCTTGACATGTCAGAAAATGCCAAAGAGGAGGGGATCGTTCTTCCCTATTTACATAAATGCTATATATGAAGGTTAGATTATACTTTCTTAGACACACCCTAAAATCTGTACAGAACTCCCCAAATACAGACCTGTTTGCCGTCAAACAGGATTTCTCATTGTTATTTATAACTTGCAGTTTGGGCATATGCCAGAAGCAGTGTAACTGCAGGGAGAGAACAGAATGTTCTTAGACTTTTCTGTTCATCACATCCTAGGCCATATTTATAAATTAGAGTGCCTGAGATTTTAAAGTATTATTAAAGTTCCAGTACAAGCCTGTCTTCCTTCTAATTTGAAAATAAAGTGGAAATGTAGTCAGTTTTGCAGTCACCTTGCACAGATTGGAGTTGTATGTCTAGAACAGTAGTACCCAACTGGCAGTCTTCTGATATTCCTTCACAGGATTCTTGCTGGCTTGCCCTTTTAATGCTGTTTACAATCAAACCCTTAGTAATAATCAATTTTTACTAATACCTTTTTTTTAATAGCCATTTTTACAGCGGTATACAGGAAAATTAGAGATGACCGTTTTGCAGATCATCATATTCTTAACCACCTCTCATTTCATTAAAGGATAGTAAGGTCACTGAGGAGATATTGAAGGCTAGTTGTACTTCTATTTCTGTACTTCTAATTAAAAAGATTAATATGGAGACCTTTGTAGTAGTTGGAGGCAGTGTAAGAAATGGTTTCAGTTGCAAGGATGGTAACTTCTCTTCCATTTCATCATCTGTACAATGCTGTTTTAATATACATTTTTAAAATATTTCTTTCTTTCTCGTTGAGGTACATATGATTCAGAGACATTTGGGTTATACTGCCGCCTAGAGAAGACTTTGGACACTGACAAAAAAACAGGGACCAGCCTGGTATGACCTCTACTATTCCCAGATTTTTGCTAGAACCCTAAAGCCGCGTACACACGGTCGGACTTTTCAGCTACAAAAGTCCAACGGACGCTGACGGACTAAAGCTGGCTGGTAATCCGATCGTGTGTGGGCTTCTCCGGACTTTCAACGTACTTTTTTAGCCTCAAATCCGACGTACTTTAGATTTGAAACATGCTTCAAATCTTTACGTCGTAACTACGACGGACCCCGAAGTCCGCTCGTCTGTATGCTAGTCCTACGGACAAAAACCCACGCTAGGGCAGCTATTGGCTACTGGCTATCAACTTCCTTATTTTAGTCCGGTGCACGTCATCACGTACGAATCCGTCGGACTTTTGTGTGGTCGTGTGTAGGCAAGTCTGTTCGTTAGAAAGTCTGCCGCAAGTCCGCCGCAAGTCCGCCGAAAGTCCGCCGAAAGTCTGTCGGACAGGCTGTCGGACTTTTGTAGATGAAAAGTCCGACCGTGTGTACGCGGCTTAAGAGGGTGGCCGCCTTTTCACTATTGAGAAAAGTTTGTTTTATTAGCCTTTTTTATACTTTTGTTCAAGACTTAATTTACATGCTGCTGGTCCTTTATGCAGCTAGATTAGTGTATCCTTAGCAATAGCTTTGGAGGCCGGATCTCACTGGACTTGACAATGTTGGGGCCTGCCTGGAATGTGAAATTTAGGCACTGGGCTTGTTAAATTTATTTTCTGTGTACATTTAGCCTCAGAGCGATTTCCTGAGTGCTTTCTAGGTCCAGAGCCATAGCACAGCCTTTGATGTCACCTGGTCCCTAAAGACTTGTTTGAATATGCCATGTGGACCAAGCACCAGGAGGTACTTTGTTTCTTTAGAACTCTTTGATGCCATAGTAGCCCCTTTTTATGTTTTTCACAAAAAGGATTAAAACTCTAATGCCCCGTACACACGATCGGATTTTCCGACGGAAAATGTGTGATAGGACCTTGTTGTCGGAAATTCCGACCGTGTGTAGGCTCCATCACACATTTTTCATCAGATTTTCCGACACACAAAGTTTGAGAGCAGGCTATAAAATTTTCCGATAACAAGATCCGTTGTCTGAAATTACGATCGTGTGTACACAAATCCGATGGACAAAGTGCCACGCATGCTCAGAATAAATAGATGAAAGCTATTGGCCACTGCCCCGTTTATAGTCCCGACGTACGTGTTTTACGTCACCGCGTTTAGAACGATCGGATTTTCCGACAACTTTGTGTGACCGTGTGTATGCAAGACAAGTTTGAGCCAACATCCGTTGGAAAAAATCCTAGGATTTTGTTGTCGGAATGTCCGAACAAAGTCCGACCGTGTGTACGGGGCATAAGGAATTAAGTATTGCATCACTAGCTGGAGTGGCACACGTGCACACACTCTGCACTCTGCCTTATTGCAAGAGAAAAATCATTTTAGTCCTTGCTGCCAACTTCAGTGATCTGATCTATTCAGATTATTTATACATCTCCTACTTCAGCAGCCAGTCCATAAGTGATCAAGGTTTATGCTTTTTTTTAGGGCGAAGTTGTTCCCATTTGAGGTGCAATATATTGGACCCCAAACATAAAAGGAGCAGTTCCGCCGAATTGGGTCTTCTGGTTCACAATCCGGTAACAATTCTGGGTCAGCCTGCAGTGTTCCCACTCAAGGGACTGATACCAACAGCCTAGAAGGTTGTCCCCTACTTGAGTCTTCACATTCCTGAGAGTCCTCCATCGGGTCTGGACCACTTCCAGAGAAATTCACTGCAGTTATGCAAGATTATATGAGCCAAAGTGCAATTTTAATTGCTGACTCTAACCACAGAGGACATAAGCATACCTTAATATCTTCCCCTGCAGATCATTATTTTATCTGCCTGCAGCTTTAGTGTCCTTTAAACCTTAGTTGCAGAGGCTCTACGTGTAGAAGAGTCTCAAAAATCCTGGCCAGATGAAGTTGTTCTTGAGGAGTCCTAGGCAGCCTCCATAACGTCTAGGCTTGGAGAAACTATTTTGGATCCTATTGATGTTGTGCGTTCCAACTACCCCACTAACTGGAAAAAAAATGTACACCTTTTTAAGTGTTTTGTGGTCCAATACCAGTATGAAACCTTTATTAAGCAGCGGACTGTTGAAGCAGTTGAACCAGCAGTGTCCAGTCTTAAGCTGGCTATACACTAGTAGAATTTCAAATGAAAATTTGTACAAAAATTCTCAGAAACTTTCAAATATTTGATTCAATTTTGTTTTTACTTGATTTTTGGAATAAAACGACTTTACCAAACAAAAAACACACTGCTAGTAATTTGTACATTAGAGAAAAAAAGGCCCATGCTGCTCTTTCAGATTTTCTAGTCATCCCTATTGAAAACAACCATCGATTTGACCTCACTATTGATTAGAAAAACTAAAGAATTTTCTTACAATGTTTTTAGAGCGAAAAATGTGGAATGAATTCTAGTAGTGTATACCCAGCTTAAATAAACCTCTGAAGATCCCTATAGAGTAGTGGTTCTCAACCTGGGGGTCGATTGATGATTTGCCTGGGTCATCGAATCCTGGGCTGTTACTGATGGCCGCAGCACTCTCCCAGACTTTTTGCGGCTGTCCCTGGAGCCTGTGGCCACCCAGCTGGGCTGTTCCTGGAGCCCACGGTCGCCCACTCGGCCTCTTCGCAGCCGCCCATTCAGTTCAATGCATGGATGGGAGCAGAGACTGGAGGTTAACTGGCTGGTGAGGAATGTGAAGTTGGAGGGGCTGGAAAAGACCCTATCTCCTGATTTCGGCATAGGTGTCACTGCTACGAGACACCACAAAGTCGCAGACACAGTGAGTAACACTACCTGTGGTTATAGTTGCCATTAAAAATCCCCACTAGAGTTCTCAGATCAGCAGATGGCCTTGATCAAAAGCACCTAAGTTGGCTGATCAGAACTTCCCCCAGCACTGCCACTCATCCCAACTCCCCGACAACACTACCACTCATGCCATTTCCCCCTCACCCCCCACCAAGGAGTAAGAGAAGAAATAAAAATAGAGAATACATGGAAGGGAGAGGAAAAGAGGGGTGGAACAAAGAAAAAGGGAGAGAAAGAATAAGAACAAGAAAGACGACTAGAGAGAGAGATGGGGAGAAAAAAACAAGAAATTAGGATAGAGAGAGATAAAAAGGAAAGAGAGAACAAAAAGGGTGGTACATCCTAAAATGTACCAGAAGGGGGTTTAATACTGTATGAGTGGAGGGGACTCGGGGAGCGCTAAATGTCCGTGGGTTAGGGGCACAAATTACTTGTCTTGCCTTGGCTGCTGACAACCGAAGCTACGAAAATAATTTTGCTGTTAGGGCTCCCCACAACTTGGGAAATTTTATCAAGGGGTCACGGCACTAGGGAGGTTGAGAACCACTGCTATAGAGGATGCGCAGGTGTATAAATCTCTTATAGATAAAAGACTGGAAACACTCTCCAAACTTTATTTTCCTGGTTTGCATCTCAACCTTCCATGGCTGTAATGATCTGTCAAACATTAGGGGAAAAGACTAAAGTCGTGGCAAGTGATCCCCATTTAAGTGCAGTAAACACTAAGAAAATCGGAAGAAAAATTTTGTACGAGGCATGATCGTTTGATTTTCGTATAGTGTGTACACAACTTACGACATCCGATTCAGACTTGCCAAACAAAATTTTCAGAAGGCACAAACACCAAAAACGTTCTTGTACGTGAACAGAACTAACGATTTTCGTTTAATGTGTACTGTTTTTGTATGAGAAAACTCATATACAAAAGACCGCACATGATCAGAAACAATACCCAACAAAAAAAAAGCTTTTGTCGTACAAGAACTTTCATACAATTGGTATCATCCTCCGTTTTGATTTGCTGTGAAACATTGAGGAAAACCGAACAATCATTCATCTAATTTTCTTATAGTGTGTACTGGGCTTTACCCCACACTAATTCTTTAAATGTGGAACCTGTTTATGGTGACTTCCTTGTACTGCTGTACAAGGAAGATGTCTGCCATCTTGTTCCCTGTATGAGGCTGCTGTCAGTAAAAATGTGTAGAACTCTTTTGGCTAAAATGTTGGGGTGTAGGTCTACAACTAACGATTATTTTCATAATCGTTTAATTGGCCAATTTATTGTTTCGATTATTCAGGTGAAAACCTCAAAAAAAAGTTTGGTATATAATTCAGTTAATATGTAAAGTTAAAAAAAAAAAAAAAATGTATTCTTGCATTATCTATATGCAGTGGTAAATTATATGTAAATGGCTATATGGTTAGGGAACAAAATATCTAATTCACTCTGAGAATAACAGACAGAAGAGAGGCATATACTATTAGAGGTTGTATCTGGTGCATATTATTAGACTCTGAGATTAAAATTTGTATATATACGTGATCCTGCACTTCCAGGTAGCGGGCATGAATGTGGACCGCCGGCAGTTCGCTCCTGCTGTGATTATACACAGCGGGAGCTGATCAGCGGCTACCGTGGACTCTCTCCACTGGCACCCGCCGATCATCCTGCAGACAGAACGGCAGTCTGCCTATGTAAATGAGGCAGATCGCCATTCTGACAGGGGGAATACAAGTATCCTGTGTCTCTGCAAAGCATGGACAAGGATCCATCTCCAGCACCCCCCACACTGTAGTAAAACACAGGCTGTGCACAGAGTTAACCCTTTGATCGCCTCTGATGTTAACCCCTTCCCAGCCAGTGTCATTAGTACAGTGACGGTGCATATTTTTTAGCACTGATCACTGTAATGGTGTCATTGGTCCCCAAAAAGTGTCAGTGTCCGAATGTCTTCTGCAATATAGCAGTCCTGCCATAAGTCACCGATCACCGCCATTCATAAAAAAAAAAGTAAATAAAAATATTCTATAGTTTGTCGACGCTATAACTTTTGCACAAATCAATGAATATATGCTTATTGGGATTTTTTTACCAAAAAAAATAGCAGAATACATATTGGCCTAAATGTATGAAGAAATACATTTTTTTTTTTTATTGGATTTTTTTTATAGCAGAAAGTAAAAAGTGTTTTGTTTTTTTTGGGGTTTTTTTTCAAAATCGTTGGTATTTTTTTGTTTATAGTGCAAAAAATAAACTCTGAGGTGATCAATTGCCACCAAAAAGCTCTATTTGTGGGGAAAAAAATTACATATAAATTTTATTTGGGTACAGCGTCGCGCGACCGTGCAATTGTCAATTAAAGTAACGCAGTGCCATATCGCAAAAAAAAAATGACCTGGTCATGAAGGGGGGTAAATCTTCCGGAGGTCAAGTGGTTAAAAAAAAACAATTGTAAACGGCAAGACAGCATTTTAGATTATTTTCAGACAGATTTTTCCTTAGAAAATGTTTGTCTTCAGAATGTTTGATTCTCTAATCCATTAGTGGGGTCAACTCGACGTTCGTTTTCAGTGACGGGACCACAGTGACTGGAAAATTCAAAGGAGCAGTATGGAAATCTTTTCTCGATCTAACAAATTTATGGACAGTGTATGGTTTTTGTTCAGAAATTACATTTATTTTAAAAGTGAATGTTAGAAGCAAGTTAAATTAAAAAAATATATATTACCTGTCATGGTGGGGTTAGAAAATCTAAAATTAGCCATTTATAGTACAAAAACAGCAGATAATCACTACTATAAGAGGTTCATTTATACTATGAAACGGTGAAAGTAATAATAAATACACCCAGCAGTAGGATATACAGGATGTTTGAAGTCAGACCTGAAATATGGGTAAGGTGGAGAGAGATCTTTTATATTAAAGTAGTGCTAAAGGCTGAAACTTTTATTGCATGAATATGAATATTTTAAATATAATGCACGATACTGGTAAACTTCATTTAACTGTAATTTTAATGCCTTTATATTGCCTCCAGTCTATCGGCATACAGCTTCAGTCTCAAATGCAGATCTTCCTGCACAGACCCCTGCACAGACCCCTTAAAGTGATTTGTATAAGTTAGGTTTTTTTGTTTGTTTTTTTTTCTTTAACAACAAACATGTCATACTTACCTGCTCTGTGTTATTGTTTTGCACAGCGCAGCCCTTATTTCTCCTCTTCTGAGGTCCCCCACCGGTGCTTCTGTGTCCTCCCGCCTTTAGAGCACCCCTATAGCAAGCCGCAAAGTATAGTATAGAGTGTCCCTATAGCAAGGTAAAAAAAATCTGCCTTTTTGGAATCACTCACTTCTATCTCCTGCCCAAGACTACATGTCCCATGAGGCATTGCACCTCTCACATTCACAAGCTCTCAGGCACTTACTGACACGTATGGATCGTGTACTGAGCTGTATGTGTGCTGCACTGTGTATACTGGCAAGTATGAACAGTGTAATGAGCTGTATATTCTGATTTGTAAACAAATAATGGATTCTGTCTGCAGAATAGTTGACAACTATTTTAATAATCGAATGTAGTCGATTAGTTTCAGAGTAGGCATGTAAAAAGCATTTGCTGTGCAGGCCCTTTTAACAGTGAACATCTCTTCTGAGTTGCAGTGGACCTAAATGATGTTACTAGAGGTAAGCGTATTCATCTCATCTATCCCAGCAAGAAAAAAAAAACCTTGGTCTCCACCTGAGAAAAATCAAGTCCTCTTTAGACCTCCAGGTCTGTTGCAGCCTCCCTTCATGGAAATATTCTGGCCTCTAAGGATGTCAAGGACACGTACTTGCACGCTCCCTTTTTTTCTCTACATCAGTAATTTATTGGCTCTGCTGTGGATCTGCAGCAGATCCAGTTTGTGGCCCTGTCTTTTGGCCTGTGTATTTGACAAGATCCTAGATCCCCTGAGCTATCCTTATGTTCCCAGGGCATCTCCATTGTAGGGTATCAGGATAACCTTCTGTGGAGGGAAGAGTCAGCACATGGACAGAGCACCCTCTCAAACCTAGCAGCATAGTTGGTTGTAGACATGCTGTCAGTGGTCACAGGTACACGAGTTACATTTCTAATATGGCCTTAAAGTGGTACTAAGCCCAAGACCCTGCATTCACTATATCTGGTCTCCCACAGTACACAGAACATGGAAATGCAATTATTTTGAAAATATAAACTGCTAAATACCTTTTCTCATCAGCAGTTAGTGTAGTCTTGTGACTTCTATTAGTGTCCAGATGAGCACTGGTTAAAGCTTGATGGTTCATTCTACTCTGACTGTCGTATGAGGCTGCATGACCCCCAATCCTCTGTCTGGACAGTGCTGATTGGCCCTGTGCTGATCACATGCTCCCTCCCAAGAAAAGAAAACTCTAGCAATACACACCAAACTGAGCATGTGTAGCTTGCCCCCAAGGATCTGTTCTGCCAGGAGATGGTTTGGGGACTGGGGAGGATCAGAGAAGACAGGATCAAACCACCTTTTTTTACACAATGCCCAGGACTAACCCCTTAGGTTCCAACGTGAGTATAACGAGCATGCTTTACTGCATATGCAGACTGATTTTACTGTTGTGGGTTTAGTAACACTTTAATTACAAATGCATTGTGCTCTGAGGGTTTCTTAAACACCTTCTCCAGCTCTGGTCATGTTTGAAGGGGCCCTCTGTTGAACTGTATTTTTCACAAGTTTCTTGCAGACATTTTGATCTGCCTGATTATTTATACAAATTGAGAACACTAGTAAGAAAAACCTATGCATGAAGGGCTTCTGATTATGTAAAGAGTAGAAATTTGACCTTTGACTAATACTGTGTTTATCAGACATGCATGGCAGAAGATCTCTCCATAATGATGGGCATACTACAATAACTTATCTCTAGTATACAAGCTGCAAACAGCTCAATACGATAATCCAGAGCAGCTAATTACTTTACTGTATTCAAACAAGTACAAGATAGATTCTGATTGGCTGTTATGTTGCTATTCAAACTTTATTCATCACAGTTCTAGTTATTGAGCCCCAGTTCACACAGGGGCGGCACGACTTGCTGGTCGCCTCACCAAGGCGACCTGCACACGACTTCCACGGCGACTTGCAAAACGACTGCTGTATAGAAGTCTATGCAAGTCCCCCCCAAAGTAGTACAAGAACCTTTTTCTAAGTCGGAGCGACTTGCGTCTCTCCTATTAGAACGGTTCCATAGTACAGAATGGGAGGCGACTTGTCAGGCGGCTAGGTCGCCTGACAAGTCGCCCCTGTGTGAACCGGCAGTGAGTCACCAGTCATCATTTTACCATATTCAACTGACCAGGAGTCCAAAAAAAATCTCTTTAATATGTATGACCATGCTCTGAAGCCTCATAAGGAGACTTGGTTCATGCCCAGATTTTGATGAATGTCACAATTTTGGTTGTGGATTTATACGTAAGCACAGTACGCATTTTCCACCGTTGGCTTTAGTATATTACATAAGCAAGATAAACGTTATATAAATGGAGCACCTTACTAAAACTGAGATGACAAATGTTGATTGAAAACAGGTTCTGAAAAATGTCAGGAGCCTGCAATTTTTTTAGGTCAAGGAAAGTGAATATTGTCCTGCAACTCTTTGACATAAAGACCACATACATATAAGATGGAGAAAAAAAAGGGGGGGGGGGTTGCCCATAACAGCCAGTCAGATTTTGGCTAATGTTTTTTTAATACAACTTATGCAATTCTATTCCTTGGCAACAACTCCACTTTTTTTATTGACATTTATAATTGAGGCCATAAAGGAAACCTGTCATGACAAAATATTCAGGCACCTTCTTTAAAAATGCTAGCTGTCAAATGCTGTTCTATTGATCTGGGCAAGTAAACAGATCAGACAAATCAGAATAAAATTAGAAGTTCTTATTGCATACTTGTAGGTTAGGCACCAAAAGAGACTATATTGACAATTGGCATTTTTCAAGGATGGAAGCCTCTGTTTTATTTTTCACATCAGTTTCCTTTAAGTGTTTCAGTGGGGTTCTATAATTTCTGTATAATGCTGAGGATATATCTTAAGGAGAGAAACCACAGACCTCTAGTGCTTGAACCAATGTAAGATTAAAATGTAATTGTACCAAAAGGTTAGAAATGTTATAGTTGTTAATGATCCATTATGGCAGGCCATACATTTGTACTTTTTGTTGTAAATCAAAAGATTTGCATTTAGCCAGAAATAAATCAAATTTTTTCACTTGCATACGAATGTTTTTTTATCTGACTATGTCAATGTCACCATCCTTCTGTATTGGCAAACACTACATTGACTGACCAAATAGCCATTATTTCTGTGCAATGACAGGCATGGAACTATGTGTGTTTGTGAAACCTTGTACTTAATTTTTGTTTCTGTCTCTGATATGTAATAGCTGTGAAGCTGTTAAGGAATCGAAACACATTAAACTAACAAAAGAAATATGATTGTCTATTTGTTTGCTTTTCGAAAGCCTGTTTTGGAAGACAGAGGTTATAAAGAAGCACTGACCCATCTACAGTTGTCATATCTGTTTCTTGGCATAAACTATTTTGCTCATACTTCAGTTTCCACAGGCAATGCTCCTTAAAGGTGACTCCACAGTATGTATGGGTGGTAGAAACTGTCTCATGGCAGAAGTTGGGCAGCTCCAGGCAAAACAAAAAATGGCAATAAAAATGTAATGTAAACAGCCAATGTATTTTTAAAAGAACAACTTGGACTAAAATGTTTTACGTCTTTGGTTAACACAAACTTCTTCTCAATTTCTGAGTACCCTTCCCTGGTACCCTAGCGGTAATCAAAGCCTAATTGTACTGGGTTGCCAACAGCGTTACCAGGGGAAAGCTTGTTGTTGATATGATGTAATACTACTGGTTGATATAAGGTTATTAGTTACAAGTGTGGTGTAACTTTACTGTTGGGATGTAGTGTTGCCAGAGGGATAATACTGTATATTTTAGGCCACTGATGTGCATCCAGGAAGTATTCACAGTGCTTCACTTTTTCAACATTTTGTTACAGTCCTATTCCAAAATGAAATTCATTATTTTCCTCAAAATTCTACAAACAATACCCATAATGACAAAGTGAAAGACGTTTGTTTGAAATACTTTTTGTAAATTTATTAAAAATAAAAACAAGAAAAAAAAATCACATGTACATAAGTATTCACAGCCTTTGCCATGACACTCAAAATTGAGCTCAGGTGCATCTTGTTTCCACTGATCATACTTTAGGTGTTTCTACAACTTAATTGGCGTCCACCTGTGGTAAATTCAGTTGATTTGGACTTGATTTGGAAATGGACACAACTGTCTATATAAGGTCCCAAAGTTAACAGTGAATGTCAGAGTACAAACCAAGCCATGAAGTCCAAGGAATTGTCTGTAGACCTCCGAGACAGGATTGCATCAAGCCACAACTCTGAGGAAGGATGCAGAAACATTTCTGCAGCATTGAAGGTCCCAATGAGCACAGTGGTGACCTCCATCATTCGAAGAAAATGGAAGAAGTTTGGAACCACCAGGACTTTTCCTAGAGCGGGCTGCCTGGCCAAACTGTGCTATCGAAGAAGGGTCTTAGTCAGGGAGGTGACCAAAAACCGATGGTCACTCTGACAATGCTCCAGTGTTTGGTGGAGTGCTGCAGAGATGTTCTCCTCAATCGGGCCTGTATGGTACAGTGGCTAGACGGGAGCCACTCCTCAGTAAAAGGCACATGACAGCCCATCGGCAGTTTGCCAAAAGGAACCTAAAGGACTCTCGGACCATGAGAAACAAAATTCTCTGGTCTGATGAAACAAAGATTGAACTCTGGCCTGAATGGCAAGCATCATGTCTGGAGGAAACCAGGCATCACTCATCACCTGGCCAATACCAGGTGGTGGCAGCATCATGCTGTGGGGATTTTTTTTTTCAGTGGCAGGAACTGGGAGACTACTCGGGATCGAGGCAAAGATGAATGCAGCAATGAAGAGACATCCTTAATGAAAACCTGCTACAGAGCTCTCTGAGACGAAGGTTCATCTTCCAACAGGACAACAACCTCAAGCACACAGCCAAGATAACAAAGGAGTGGCTACAGGACAACTCTTTGAATGTCCTTGAGTGGCCTAGCCAGAGTCCAGACTTGAACCCTATTGAACATCTTTGGAGAGATCTGAAAATGGCTGTGTACCAACGCTCCCCATTCACCCTGATGGAGCTTGAGAGGTCCTGCAAAGAAGAATGGGAGAAACTGCCCCAAAATAGGTGTGCCAAACTTGTAGCATCATACTCATATTGTTTTGTAGAATTTTTAAGAAAATAATGAATTTTAATCAATTTTGGAATAAGAATTTTAACATAACAAAATGTACATACACTGGTTAAATTTCGAAAAATAATTTTCTTTAGAAAATCTTTAAGAATTTTCATTCGCATTTCACACTATAATGCTGCATACACAGTCGGATTTTCCGATGGAAAATGTTCGATGGGAGCCTTTTGTCGGAAATTCCGACCATGTGTGGGCTCCATCAGACATTTTCCATCGGAATTTCTGTCGCACAAAATTTGAGATCTGGTTCTCAAATTTTCCGACAACAAAATCCAAGCAGAAGAGCCACACTGGCTATTGAACTTAATTTTTCTCGGCCCGTTGTACGTCACCACGTTCTTGACGTTTGGAATTTCCGACCAACTTTGTGTGACCGTGTGTATGCAAGTCAAGTTTGAGCCAACATCCGTCGGAAAAAAAACATGGATTTTGTTGTTGGAATGCGCAATCCTGTGTATGCGGCATTGGTGGGCCGCAGCAATGGCTGATTTTCGTGTGGCCATTTAGTTTGAGTGACCGGACATGTTGAAAATTTTTTGAAATGCAAACTATTTTCTTATCCAACGATGGGAGAATCGTGTAAGAAAAGAAAATTCCAAGAAAAAAAAGATTCCCAGCCACAAAAATTCTTTTCTGTAGCAACATGAGGTGAAATTGAAGGCTTGGTTCATCAAATTTCGAAATCGATGGTGGCACCATAACAAAACACACAAAATTTCGAAATTTTCTAAAGAAAATTTGTTTAGAATTTCGACCCATGTATGGCCTGCATAATTCCTTGCCATTGAGTCAAAGTGGAGCAGGACTTCGATAATGTAATCCTAATGTATCCTTGGATAATGTAAAACTATGTGAGTGAAGTCAGGTGTGAATGGCATAGCACTTACAGTAGGTATTCTAGAACTGCTCTTTTGCCCAGGCACACTTTATCCCATCACACTGTACTGAGGCTGTGAGACAGTTGTCTTATAAGTGGAGGTGCGTGGCATCAGCGAGTAGCTCTTTCTGTTCTCACAGCTGCATCCTGATAACGTCTGTGTAATTCCGAAATAGGAGGCGGAGAGGGAATGCCTTTAACCTCTTCCCGACCAGCACACGCCGATTGTACGTCGGCAGAAGGGCACTGGCAGGCAAAAGGGTGTACAGGTACGTCCCCTTTAAGAAGCTATGTCGTGTGCGTGCGCCGGGTGCCCGCCGGGTGCCCGCGATCGTGTCACGGAGAGGAAGAACGGGGAGATACTTTTGAAAAAGGGCATTTCCCCATTCTGCCTAGTAGCAGGACAGTGATGTCAGCTCTCTGTCATCGAGAGCAGTGATCACTGTCCTGTGTGTTGAAGTCCAGCCCCCTCACAGTTAGAATCACTCCCTAGGACACACTTAACCCCTTCCATTGCCCCTTAGTGGTTAACCCCTTCACTGCCAGTGTCATTTACACAGTAATCTGCATTTTTATAGTACTGATTGCTGTATAAATGACAATGGTCCCAAAATAGTGTCAAAAAATGTCTGTCATAATGTCGCAGTCCCGATTGCCGCCTTTACTAATAATAAAAAAAAATAATAAAAATGCCATAAAACTATCCCCTATTTTGTAGACACTAACTTTTGCGCAAACCAATCAATATATGCTTAGTGCAATTTTTTTTTTTTTTTTTTACCAAAAATATGTAGAATACATGTCGGCCTAAACTGAGGAAAAAATAGTTTTTTTTATATATTTTTGGGGTATATTTATTATAGCAAAAAGTAAAAAATATTGCCATTTTCAATTGTCACTCTTTTTTAGTTTATGGTGCAAAAAAAAATGCAGAGGCGATCAAATACCACCAAAAGAAAGCTCTATTTGTGGGAAAGAAAGGACATCAATTTTGTTTGGATACAGCATTGCATGACCGCGCAATTGGCAGTTAAAGCGACGCAGTGCCGACTCGCAAAAAGTGCTCTGGTCAGCAAGGGGGTAAATTCTTCCGGGGCTGAAGAGGTTATTGATCTCCAGGTCCTGATAGGCATCTGTAAACTTAGAGGAACAGAAGATGTCTAGGCACCTGATAAATGTTTGGTGCTCTGCCGCTTCTAATCGGGAAGTATACACTAAAGCACAGCCGAATCCGTCCCTCCAGGCCATTTCATGTGGCCCTCACACCTCTCCTGCAGCTGCAGAACCCCCCTTGTCTCCATTTTAGCATTCGTCAACAGAGAGGAGGACAGAACTCCTCCTACAGATCCTGCACTTCTCCATGCAGTCATGAGGAGGTTCGTCTCTGCCTCCCATCTTGGCAGTCGGCAGCAGAGAGGACAGAACGCCTACAGATATTGTGCCTCTGTGCAGCTGCAGCACCCCCTCGTAACCACCACCCCCTGATCTTAAATTCAGCAGGCCCCAGCAGCTGACTCCAGTCCTCCTCCAGATCCTGCACTCTCAGTTTCTCCCCAATTGCACAAGGTAATGGGGGTGCACTGTGATGTAAGGGTGGGTGGGGGACTCTTGACATTGGATGGTGGGGTGACTCTTGACGTGATGTAAGGGGTGGTGGGGTGCTCTGAACATCTAGTCTTACAAATGGCCCTTTGAGGGCAACCATATTACTGATGCGGCCTGCAATGAAATGGAGTTTGACACCCCTGCACTAAAGATACCTTTTTTTTCTGACTGGTTTGTCATAGTGAATAGAACTTTAAAGTGATTGTAATATTCGGTATAAATGAGGGGGGAATTTGGGACTTTGAATGAGGCACAAAAAGGAACCGGATGTAGAAGAATAATTTATTGTACAGCCATATATATGACATGATGTAAGCAAAATAAATATCACAATAAAAAATAGTGGTTGCATAGACTCAGATACAGCACAAGATTAAACATAAACCACAGAGTATTGTGTGGCACCATTACCGATGTTGTTCCATGTACAAAATTGTATAAAACATAACAAGGAATAAATGTCCTCACAGATTAAGTCCATTGAGGTATGCATCTTTGCAAGCTCTACGCGTTTCGGGGAATTAATACCACCTCATCAGGAGCTGATGCGTATGACAGTTCTGTAGAAAAAAATGATATAAAACATTGAACATGTAATAACCCCAGTAACAAAAGAAGGTAAAAAGGAAAGAAGCAAAAAAAAAGGGGAGGTTTTAAAGGGGGAGATATTCACCCCCCTACTCGCTTGAGGACTCGACATGTCACGGCGGAATTTTGAGAGGCCAGGAAGAATCACAAATGACATATGATATTGAGTGAATGGTGACAACTACTTGAAGACAAGTGTGGAGAAAAAATAGTGGGTGTCTAAGCCATAGAGTGAGCAGGCAGCATAGCTAAGTGCAGACTCAACCCAGACCTACAAAGGTTACTTTATATATAATATATATTTTCATATACTCTTTCCTTCCATGTCTTCTAGCGGATCTGTTTGCCCTGGGGCTGTCCCTGTGCTTCTATGGTTTGGGAGCTGCGATGCTCTCTGGGCGCCCTCCCCTTTCCCCCCATTGTTCTGACGCCTGGGGGGAGGGGCGGGCTGGTCCTATTGCGCACCTGTGCCATGCACCAGGCCGACTGTGTAACGCTACTTTCCTGTGCCGCAGCATCAGCCTGTGTCTTTCCATCTCGTGCTGTATCTGAGTCTATGCAACCACTATTTTTGTATTGTGATATTTATTTTGCCTACATCATGTCATATATATGGCTGTACACTAAATTATTCTTCTACATCTGGTTCCTTTTTGTGCCTCATTCAAAGTCCCAAATTTCCCCCCTCATTTATATTAAAGTGATTATAAAGCCTTTGATGGTCGTTTTTATAGAAAAAAAAATGTTATACTTACCTGCTCTGTTGCAGTGGATTTGCACAGATCAGCCCGGATCCTCCTCTTTCCGGGTCCCTCTTCTGTGCTCCTGGCCCCTCTCTCCTGTTGAGTGCCCACACAGCAAGCAGCTTGCTATGGGGGCACCCAAGCTGAGCTGCAGCTCCGTGTGTCCATTCAGACACAGAGCTGCGGGTCGGCCCTGCCCCCTCTCTCTCCTGATTGGCTAACTGACTTTGGCGCTGCTGCTGTGTCTCAGTCAATCGGGAGGGAGAGTTCTGGATGGCTGAGACACTTGTGGACAGAGATGGGACTCGGGTAAGGCTTTTTTTCTTAATGCTTAGAATGCATTAACATATAAAAAGTCCTCTGACTTCACAACTTTAAGTTTACAATTTGTAGTGCACAAATCCAGCTTCTCGCTGACCATCACTGGCTGTCACTAAGGAACAAGCAGGGTGCAGTACATATCAAATCTTGTAAATAAAGTTGGACAATTAAACAGGGAACAGCAGTCCATTTGGAACTTTGCCTGTAAGTGTCCCAAACAGAATAATGCACTGTGCAACTGTACTGATCATGTGTCTAAGCTTTTCTGTGATGCTCATTGATTTACAATGTCAGTGGAGAGAAATGCTGAGTTGATTAAAACCCAGTGATCTTTATGGCTTGTTTATCTAACTTATGCCGCGTACACACGAGCGGACTTTCTATCCTACTTGGTCCGGCACACTTTCCGACGGACTTTGTCCGCCAGGTGCGCCGGACTTTAAAACGAACGGACTTGCCCACACACGCCGGGACTTTCCGGCGGGCTAAGTCCGCCCGTCTTTCCGACGGACTTTCGCCGGAGTTCCGGCGGACTTTCAGAATGAACGGACTTGCCCACACACGGACAAGTCCGTTCATTTTGAACGTGACTCAGGTGCGACGGGACTAGAAAAGGATGTCAATCTTGCCGCTTTTATCGGCGAGATTGACACCTTGCGAGCCCCGTCGCGGGGCATACCAGGCCCTTAGGTCTGGTATGGATTATAAAGGGGAACCCCTACGCCGAAAAAACGGCGTGGGGCCCCCCTAAAATCCATACCAGACCCCGATCCGAGCACGCAGCCTGGCCGGTCAGGAAAGGGGGTGGGGACGAGCGAGCGCCCCCCCCCCCTCCTGAACCGTACCAGGCCGCATGCCCTCAACATGGGGGGGTGGGTGCTTTGGGGGAGGGGACGCCCTGCGCCCCCCCCCCCCAAAGCACCTTGTCCCCATGTTGATGAGGACAAGGGCCTCTTCCCGACAACCCTGGCCGTTGGTTGTCGGGGTCTGCGGGCGGGGGCTTATCGGAATCTGGGAGCCCCCTTTAATAAGGGGGCCCCCAGATCCCGGCCCCCCACCCTATGTAAATGAGTATGGGGTACATGGTACCCCTACCCATTTACCTAGGAAAAAAGTGTAAGTAATAAAACACACTACACAGGTTTTTAAAATATTTTATTAAACAGCTCCGGGGGGGGGGATCTTCCTCCGACTTCGGGGGTCCCTCCGCTTCATCTTCTCCCGGCGTCCGGTTGGTTCTTCTCCGCTCTCCGGCCTCTTCTCCCGGTGTCGCAGGTCTTCGGCCGGCCCCCTCCGCTGTCTTCATGTAGCTCTATTGCAAGCGGAGGTCCGGACTTCTTGGCTTCTTGGCTTCTTGGCTTCTTGGCTTCTCTTCTCTTCCCCCAGATGTTGACACGACGCTCTCTCCGGCTGGACTGGTCTCTGAGGGCTGCGTTGCGCCTTATATAGGCGGAGACCCCGCCCCCATATGATGTCACAGTCCCAGCATGCCCAGGGACTGTGACATCATATGGGGGCGGGGTCTCCGCCTATATAAGTCACAACGCAGCCCTCAGAGACCAGTCCAGCCGGAGAGAGCGTCGTGTCAACATCTGGGGGAAGAGAAGAGAAGCCAAGAAGCCAAGAAGTCCGGACCTCCGCTTGCAATAGAGCTACATGAAGACAGCGGAGGGGGCCGGCCGAAGACCTGCGACACCGGGAGAAGAGGCCGGAGAGCGGAGAAGAACCAACCGGACGCCGGGAGAAGATGAAGCGGAGGGACCCCCGAAGCCGGAGGAAGATCCCCCCCCCGGAGCTGTTTAATAAAATATTTTAAAAACCTGTGTAGTGTGTTTTATTACTTACACTTTTTTCCTAGGTAAATGGGTAGGGGTACCATGTACCCCATACTCATTTACATAGGGTGGGGGGCCGGGATCTGGGGGCCCCCTTATTAAAGGGGGCTCCCAGATTCCGATAAGCCCCCGCCCGCAGACCCCGACAAGCAACGGCCAGGGTTGTCGGGAAGAGGCCCTTGTCCTCATCAACATGGGGACAAGGTGCTTTGGGGGGGGGCGCAGGGCGCCCCCTCCCCCAAAGCACCCACCCCCCCATGTTGAGGGCATGCGGCCTGGTACGGTTCAGGAGGGGGGGGGGCGCTCGCTCGTCCCCACCCCCTTTCCTGACCGGCCAGGCTGCGTGCTCGGATCGGGGTCTGGTATGGATTTTAGGGGGGCCCCACGCCGTTTTTTCGGCGTAGGGGTTCCCCTTTATAATCCATACCAGACCTAAGGGCCTGGTATGCCCCGCGCTCGCCGCAATAGGAAGATTTGTTTTTCCTATTGCAGCGAGCGCGAGATGCAATACCATCCCCTCGTGTCTTATTTGGTCTGTCGGACCAGCCTACACACGAGCGGGCTTTCCGTCGGACCAGCACACACACGAGCGGGCTTTCCGTCGGACCAGCACACACACGGGCGGACTTTCCGCCCGAAACTGAGTCCGACGGAAAGATTTGAAACTTTCTTTAAATCTAGGTCCGGCGGGCTTTTGGGAAGAAGTCCGCCGGAAAAGTCCGCCGCCGCCCACACACGGGCGGATTGTCCGGCACACTCTGGTCCGCCGGACCAAGTATGCCGGAAAGTCCGACCGTGTGTACGCGGCATTAGAGTTGTCAGCAACTAAAGGACAGCATTTTGTTTACTGCTTTCTTCCAAATTACTTGTAAAATTGTTCAAAGAGGAAGAACAGGGGAATGACAAGAATGAGTTTTAATGGCTATAAACCTTCCTGCTTCCATAAGATGTGCATTGATCGTGTAATTTAATGGTGTCATTTGTTGCCCTGTACACACACCCTCTAGTACAGATGATAATCTTCACATTCCTTTGTCAGCAATTTCTGTTCTGTTTGTGTAAAAACATGAAGCGTGGCACTGCAAAAGTTTAATGCATGGCCTCTCACAAACTAAAATTTCTCAGTACACTTACCAGCTAGCCTGCAAAGAAAACAAAACCCTCCCTATCTAACAATTCATGTTAAAAACAGGTTAAGTTTGCACACATTTGCAAATATACCGTATCTCACAAAAGTACCACCCCTCACATTTTTGTAAATATTTTATTATATCTTTTCATGTGGCAACACTGAAGAAATGACACTTTGCTACAATGTAAAGTAGTGAGTGTACAGCTTGTATAACAGTGTAAATGTGCTGTCCCCTCAAAATAACACAACACACAGCCATTAATGTCTAAACCACTGGCAACAAAAGTGAGTACACCCCTAAGTGAAAATGTCCAAATCGGGCCCAAATTTTCCCTCCCTGGTGTCATGTGACTCGTTAGTGTTAGAAGGTCTCAGGTGTGAATGGGGAGCTGGTGTGTTAAATTTGGTGTTATCGCTCTCACTCTCTCATCCTGGTCACTGGAAGTTCAGCATGGCACCTCATGGCAAAGAACTCTCTGAGGATCTGAAAAAAAGAATTGTTGCTCTACATAAAGATGGCCTAGGCTATAAGAAGATTGCTAAGACCCTGAAACTGAGCTGCAGCACAGTGGCCAAGACCATACAGCGGTTTACCAGGACAGGTTTCACTCAGAACAGGCCTCGCCATGGTCGACCAAAGACGTTGCATGCATGTGCTTAGCATCATATCCAGAGGTTGTCTTTGGGAAATAGACGTATGAGTGCTGACAGCATTGCTGCAGAGGTTAAAGGGGTGGGGGATCAGCCTGTCAGTGCTCAGACCATATGCCACACACCGCATCAAATTGGTCTGCATGCCTGTTGTCCCAGAAGGAAGCCTCTTTCTAAAGATGATACACAAGAAAGCCCGCAAACAGTTTGCTGAAGACAAGCAGACTAAGGACATGGATTACTGGAACCATGTCCTGTGGTCTGATGAGACCAAGATAAACTTATTTGGTTCAGATGGTGTCAAGCGTGTGTGGCAGCAACCAGGTGAGGAGTACAAAGATGACCACTGCCTTGCTAAAGAAGCTGAGGTTAAAGGTGATAGACTGGCCAAGCATGTCTCCAGATCTAAACCCTATTGAGCATCTGTGGGGCATTCTCAAACGGAAGGTGGAGGAGCGCAAGGTCTCTAACAGCCACCAGCTCTGTCATGGAGGAGTGGAAGAGGACTCCAGTGGGAACCTGTGAAGCTCTGGTGATCTCCATGCCCCCAAGAGGGTTAAGGCAGTGCTGGAAAATAATGGTGGCCACTCAAAATATTGGCACTTTGGGCTCGATTTGGACATTTGGATTTGGGTGTACTCACTTTTGTTGCCAGCAGTTTAGACATTAATGGCTGTTGAGTTATTTTGAGGGCACAGCAAATTTACACTGTTATGCAAGCTGTACACTCACTACTTTACATTGTAGCAAAGTGTCATTTCTTCAGTGTTGTCACATAAAAAGATACAATAAAATATTTCCAAAAATGTGAGGGGTGTACTCGCTTTTGGGAGATACTGTATGTGCGTAAACCACAGTGTCTATGTCAAGGCTCCTCTGTAAACTGTGGTCTGGATAGATTAAGGGCAGGTTTACCTGGAGGGAGCCCACCCCTCCCTAAAGACAGAGGGACGCCCAGCAAGAGCACAATGGCCGCTGAAGGCATCCAATGCGTCTCTGCATCAAATCGAACCAACTGTACAAACAAGAGGCAACCACCCCAACCTATAACTAGTCTTTGCAGTAAGGTGCACATGGAAGGGGAAAACATATTACAAACAAAAAATTCCCAGCACACTTACCGGCTAGCCTGCAACAAAAAAAAAACAATGCATGGCCTGTCTGTAGTCTGTGTAAGAATTGACGCTTCCTGTGAACAAACTACATATCCCACAATCCCTGGGTCTTTCTGTCTAGTGTTTTTCAGGATGTGAGAGCTCTGTACCTGTAGGATAGGCAAGTGTACTTGACAAGGCTTGCCCTGTTCAACATTATATCCCTGTGCTTGCTAAACAATCCAATTTAAATGTCCAGGGTATGGTTTAATCCATCCATTAGTGGGAGCGAAAAGACGCAAAACCTGCATAGTGAAGGGACACCCATGTTTCAGCTGCAAGCAAAGATGGATCCAGTGATAGCAGAGCGCCAGCACTTTTGCAAGATGGTGAGGACAGTCAACAAGTCAGGATTTGCAGCCACAAGTCTGGGACCCACCCACCTCTGACATCATTCATAGACATGCTCAATAGGACACACAAGTTATCTCACTTCTGCCTCTGCTGAGGGAGCCAGTAATCTGAAAGATGGGAACAGCCACCCCCCTTTTGATTAAGCAGCCATATTGTTGGGGTGTGTGTTGGAGTTGGCTGGGGAAAGCTTTATAGTGATATACTATAGATTGCAACATGGTGAACTACATACCCTTGTGTACTCCCTGTTTTTACAGTTCTATATATCTTACTGTCCTTTTTAGAACTTTTTCTTCTGTATCAGCAGTAAGTGCTTGTCTGCTAGCATCCATGTTACTCTTTTGCACCTTTATGTTTTGTTTTGTAATTTATTTATTAACATGTTATAATTTATTTATTTTTCTTGGGTAAATAGGCTTTTGTTTTTGGTGGTTGGTCTTTTTTTACAATCCTAATTTTTATCTAAAATGTAATAAAAATGAGGGTTTTAGAATAAAATGAGAGGGAGGAATAGACATGAATGGGAACAACATTAGTGTATGTACAGAGCATGGAAATTACAACAGTGTCAGTTCAGACTATGAACGTGTAGAAAAGATTATGCAAACCTATTTGATCAGAGATGCAATATGATTATTACCATGTAGAAACCTGTAAGATTTTAAAGTTGAGCCTCAGAGATTGAACATGTGAATGTTTTATAAACATGAGGAGAAAAAAGGATGAGGGTTTAGAATTTATTTTTTTTTTTTGCAAAATTGCATTGGAAGAGGGCAGTGAAAATAAGAGAGGGGAAAAGTAAAGAAAGGGGAGGCAGTCTTATAACTCATGACAAGCTAATGCCGGAGATGTATTCTCATCAGATCCCATAAACCCTATTCATGGGGTTCAACTATTCATGAATGAGTCAAAGGGTGCCTTGTTGTTGGTCTTTCTACTCCTACATTCTAGAGCTGCATGATTCTGGATAAAATGAGAATCACGTTTTTTTTTTTTGCTTGGAATAAAGACCACTTGTAACATCATCCTTTACACGATACAAACAAATTGGGCTAACTTTACTGTTTAGTTATTTTTTAATTCATTGAAGTGTATTTTTTTCAAAAAAAATTGCGTTTTGAAAGCTTGCTGCGCAAATACAGTTTGACATAAAATAACGCAATGACCGCCATTTTATTCTCTAGGGTCTATGCTAAAAATATATATATAATGTTTAGTTGTTCTAAGTAATTTTCTAGCAAAATATACAAGTGTCAGAAAAAGGCTTAGTCTTTAATTGATTAAACTGACCGAATTTGCAGACTGAAGTTCATCCCTTTGATCTCTAAAAGAACAGAAGGATACAATGCTTCTTTTTATCTTTCAGCGCTGAGCAATGTTGTTGAACATTTCTGGCTGCTTTTTTTTGACAGCTGTGAGCAGGGAACTGCTTTGCACTGTTTACATGAATCATGGAAATTCTGGATTAAGATCATGAGGGAGGGTTGGATCGAGAACGCTATTTTTTAACGATTAATCGTGCAGCACTACTACATTCCCTGTCCACTTGTGTAGAGATGGGGCCTTGAAATTTAAAGCTGGAATAGCAAAAATAGATCCAGGGAAAGCGGAAAACCATGCAATTTGTGGAGTAAATTTACTGTAGTTGTAGAAAAGGAGACTGCCATAGATAGGGGTGTGATTAATGCACAACTCCACTGTATGTAAGTACTTCTTTGAAGCAATGCCAGCAATTAGAATTGTCAGTTGACATTTGATACAGTATGGCTAGGTTCACACTATGCGTGTTTCCTGGCAGCCACATTTCTGTGGACACAGCAGCCCATTAAAGGGGTTGCTGTACTTACAGAAAATGCAGAGAAAAGGCACATGCGCCTTTTCCAGGATTGGCAGCCACAGGGAAACCACATAGTGTTTTTTGCTGCTTCCAGTACGTGTGGGTGCAAGTAGGCATTATTGGCACCCCCACGCCTCAATGCCTAAGCACCATTTTGCAACTTTGACATGTCTTATTAAAACTGACATGTCTTATCACAACTACTTTGTGCATCCCTGTTTTTTTTTTTCAGGACAAATTGGGATTTCATTTGGTGGTAAATGGTAATGAATGTCTCCTGATTTTTTTTTTTTTTTTTCTTTTTTTTTTTTTTAAGGAAAACCGTTCCAAAACAGTTTAAAAAAATATAATTTTATAAAATGTAGCTGTATATTTCTTGTTATTACCATAACCTACCGTGTTTCCCCTAAAATAAGCCTGTGTCTTATATTAATTTTGGCAACAAAAGACACAGTAGGGCTTATTTTCGGGGTAGGGCTTGTCATGTGCTGTCTTCTTACCCAGTCTCTCTCCCTGCCTGTCAAGAATCCCCAGTGGCCAATGGAACTGAGTGAAAGTGCTTGTAAAATCCTAGAATGCACTGTATTACAGTATTATATAATGTAAACTGTATGTTTTTGTAATCTATTTGTGATAAATACCTTCTGTGACCCACCAGACCTCTCTTCCCCGCTCTGAGCACCGCAGGGGGGGGCGAGATCCCTCCCTGATGGCTGGGAGAAGAGTAGGAGACTCAGTGGGAGGTCAGATGAGCACAGAGCGGCGCTGTAACAAAGGTATTTATCACAAATAGATTACAGAAACATACACAGTTTACATTATATAATACTGTAATACAGTGCATTCTAGGATTTTACAACCACTTTAAACTAGGGCTTATTTTCGGGGTAGGGCTTATATTGCAGCCCTCCCTGAAAATCACAAAAGGGTTTATTTTCAGGGTAGGTCTTATTTTCGGGTAAACATGGTAGCACCAAATAACAACCCAAAATAAATTCTCCTGTTCCAGACAATCGCAGCAATACCACATACAGTACTATATTGTCCATTTTTGGGGCGCCTGCCTTTACACACACATGAAGTTTAACCTCCCTGACGGTAATCCCAAATGTGGTTCTGGGTTAATTTTCAGTACCAAAAGCGGTAACCCCGAACCACACTCGGGGTTAAATCGTAGTATCCCTGTACTGTTACTTACCCTATCCCTACGATCCCCCGATGTCCTCCCACTGTGTCCTCTGGCCAATGCATCCGGGTTCCCTTCCCTGTGTGTGCCGTGACGCAGGGGTGCAGAGGCGGCTGGGAAATTCAAAAAAGTTCAAAACATAACATACACACAACACATTGTAATCTGTTAGGATTACTTTATGTATCAAACCATTTTACCTCAGTTTTGTCCCTAGTGCTTTGTCCAGTGCCCTGCCTGCACTTTTACAGTTCTTTCTGCCTGGAAACTTGAGACCGTCCATGGCATCCAAAAAGCATCCCTTTAGGGCAAAATCTGTTTTAGACCAGCTAGAAAACAGCGATAGTGAACTTGAATCACTTACAGAATTGAGTGATAGTGATTTGTAAGGAAATTCGTCATCGGACACTAAAAGTGACGACAGTGACAATTCTGCCACTGAGCTCAGTGATGTGCGAACTTGGTGCGCTATTGACTGTGGTACGGATCAGGCAGCGCCCCCAAGTTTCCCATTTACTGGAGCATCAGGTATGAAAGTAGACATTGAGCATGACAACCCCTTGGCATACTTACAATTATTTCTGACTGATGAGGTTATTGAAAAAATAGTTACTGAAGCAATCGGTACAAAGAGCAACAATTAGCTACTCTGCTTCAAATGTTTCCAAGAAGCAGGGAGTGGGAACCGGTGACCAAAGATGACATTTGGAAATTTCTGGGCCTAATAATACTTCAGGGAGTGGCGGGGAAACCCCTGCAGAAGTGGTATTGGACAACTAATAAATTACTTGCCACTCCATTCTTTGGCTCGGTCATGTCCAAGTACAGATTTACCCTGATCATGAAATATTTACACTTTGAAAACGACAAAGAATTTGATGAAACTACTCATCCTGCACCAAAATTAAAGAAAATTTGGGAAGTATCTCAAATGATTCTAAAGAATTTCAAACTGAGCTATGTAGAATGAGATATCAGCATAGATGAAAGTCTAATGGCCTACAAGGGAAGGCTCAGCTGGGTACAATACTTTGCATCAAAGAGATAATGATTTGGCGTAAAATTCTACATGCTATGTAAATCTTCAACTGGCTTCATTTGGAATTCAGTTATATACACTGGAAAAGGAACAAAATTCAATCCAAAATACAGCAACTATGGAATGGCAACATCTTCCATTCCTTTGAGCCATTGCTAAATCAGGGCTATTGCGTAACAGCCAACAACTTTTATACGTCTCCTGAACTTTAGTTCCTTCGGCAAAACAGATGCCTATGGAACCGTTGGGGCTAAACGGAGCAACATGCCACCAATATTTGGCAATAAGAAGCTGAAGACTAGAGAACTGGTTGCCTGACAGGCAAAATAATGGCACTGCGATGGAGTGACAAGAAAGATGTGTGCCTAATGAGTACAGTTCACAATACCTCCACTGTTATGGTGGGCACGAATGGTGGGAAATCAATCATGAACCCACAGGTAGTGATAGACTACAATAACACCATGGGAGGTGTCGACAGAGTCGACCAAGAAATGACATTCTACCCCGCAATGAGGAAACGGCAAAATAAGTACTACAAGAATATCTTCAGGCATCTTTTTGAGCAATGTTTGTGGAATGACTACATTCTGCTCAAAAAAAAGTGTGACAAGCCTGTGATTGATTCTGACTTCATTTGGAAAGTTGCTGAACATATCTTTGTGAACCACCAAACACCATCCATGGCTGTGAATAGAGCTGGACATCGTGTTGTTGGGGTTGTTAACCCGGAACGCCTGACTGGTTGTCACTTCAGGATCTACATCACACCAACCGAGAAAAAGTCAGCACCTACAAGGATGTGCGTGGTTTGCTGCTTGAAGCGACATGACAGTAGAAAGAAAATCAGAAAGGAAACCAGGTTCCATTGTCCTAATTGTGACGTCGGACTTTGTGCAGTCCCATGTTTCAAAATTTTTCATTAAATATGTGATATGCTCCGCGCTCAGGATGATCACGGGTTGCAGCCCCCCCTATTAGGTTTCAAAGGGAGCTTACGGTAAGTAGAGGTATGAAGTGGAGTGATTGGCGCTACCCTATTCAACAAGATAAGTGCACAGGAAAGTGGTAAGTGAGTGCCCTGTTTACAAAAGAAACAAAGGGTACTAAACCTGTATGAAATAAATATATATGTGTGCCCTCCAGTGATGGATGTAACCGTACACACAAAGATGTAGTTAAACACATATCAATGCATAAAAGGCTATGGCAAACAAGTAGTATGAGTGACCGATCAAAAAGTAACATACACACAAAATATTATTGAGACATTTTATATGAGTGTGTCCATCGGGTCTATAACTATATATAGATACGGTATATACTATATATCTATATATATATTTTTTGACCTGATGGACAACTATATAATTTCTCAATAATATTTTGTGTGTATGTTACTTTTTGATCGATCACTCATACTTCTTGTTTGCAATTGCCTTTTATGCACTGATATCTGTTTAACTACATCTGTGTGTGTACGGTTACATCCATCACTGGAGGACACATACATACATACCTAGTCCTCACAGGAGAGGCACACATATATATTATTTATTTATTTCATACAGGTTAAGTACGCTTTGTTTCTTTTGTAAACAGGGCACTCACTTACCACTTTCCTGTGCACTTATCTTGTTGAATACGGTAGTGCCAATCACCCCACTTCATACCTCTTCAAAATTTTTTATACCCGGGATGTTTTCTAAACCAGTATGCAATGTCTAGTATTACAGTGACTAGTAATATTGCAATGTTTTGGTTTGATTGCATTATTGAATAAAATGTATTATTAGTATTATTATTTTTTATAATTATTTATCATATTATATTTTATGGTTTTGTGTTTCAAACTTTATCATACCCGGGATGTCTACTAGTCTCTTGTTTGGACATATTTAAGTGTGTTATTCCTAAGAATTACAAGCCTACAATATAAAACAACAAATTTCCATGCAAAACAATGTAAAGCTTTGACATTCAAAAATACTGACATAATCAGACTGCCAGGGAGGTTAACCACTTGCCGACCGGCTCACGCCGATATACGTCGGCAGAAGGGCACGTACAGGCATATTAATGTACCTGTACGTTGCCCTTTAAGAAGTGGCCCACCGCGAGCTCTGTGAGTGTGATCGCGGGTCCTGCGGACTCGATGTCTGCGGTGATCCCCGCAATCGTCTCACAGAGAGGAAGAATGGGGAAATGCTGATGTAAACAAGCATTTCCCCGGTCTGCCTAGTGACACTGACACTGATCACAGCTCCCTGTAATCGGGAGCGGTGATCAGTGTCGTGGTATACATAGCTCAGCTCCCCCACTGTTAGAATCACTCCCTAGGACACACTTAACCCCTACAGTGCCCCCTAGTGGTTAACCCCTTCACTGCCAGTCACATTTACACAGTAATCAATGCATTTTTAATCGCACTGATCACTGTATAAATGTGAATGGTCCCAAAATAGTGCCAAAAGTGTCCGATCTGTCCGCCATGATTTCGCACTCACGATAAAAATCGCTGATCGCCGGCATTACTAGTAAAAAAAAAAATTAACAAAAATGCCATAAAACTATCCCTTATTTTGTAGACACTATAACTTTTGTGTAAACCAATCAATAAATGCTTATTGCGTTTATTTATTTTTTTTACCAAAAATATGTAGAAGAATACGTATCGGCCTAAACTGAGGGAAAAAAAATGTTTTTTTTATATATTTTTTGGGGATATTTATTATAGCAAAAAGTTAAAAAAAAGAATGAATTTTTTTCAAAATTGTCGCTATTTTTTTTGTTTATAGCACAAAAATTAAAAACCGCAGAAGTGATCAAACACCACCAAAAGAAAGCTCTATTTGTGGGGATAAAAAGACGTAAATTTTGCTTTTGAGAGCGACATCGCACGACCGCGCAATTGTCAGTTAAAGCGACGCAGTGCCGAATCGCAAAAAGTGCTCTGGTCTTGTCCGGGACTGAAGTGGTTAATGGCATCCCAGTCCTATAGGGCGTACACACGGTCGGACTTTGTTCGCACATTCCGACAACAAAATCCTAGGATTTTTTCGGACGGATGTTGGCTCAAACTTGTTTTGCCTACACGCGGTCGCACAAAGTTGTCGGAATTTCCGATCGACAACCACGCGGTCACGTACACCACGTACGACGAGGCTAGAAAAGGCCGGTTCAGAACCAAGCGCGGCACACTTTGGGCTCCTTTTGCTAATCTCGTGTTAGTAAAAGTTTGGTGAGAGACGATTCGCGCTTTTTCAGACTCGTGGCTTTCAGATCGTTTTCTGCCGTTCAGTTTGTGCTTGTGGGTTTGTATCTGCTCTTCAGTGCGTGCAGTCAGTTCGTATCAGAGTTTCCTGTGTGATCTTGCCTGCTCGTTGCTGTTTTTCAGGTCGCTCTTCACAGGCCTTGCTGTTCTTCAGTGCGTTCTGTTACTTCGTTCTGAGCAGTCGACCGTTTTCTAGCCATGTTTCGTATGCGTACTCCTCGTACAGTTCGTGCTGTGCGGGGGCTTGGTGTTGGGGTCCTGACCTTGACACAAGTCCAGTCCATGAACAGGGTGAGGAGGAGTTCATGGACCAAGAATTGGTTGCTTCAGCGTGACCAGTTCTGTCATATGCCTTTGCTCCGTGAGATCCGTGAGAATAATCCTGATGATTTCAGGAACTTTCTCAGGATGACGGACCCCGAGTTTCACTGTTTGTTGGCTTCGCTGACCCCTTATATCAGCAGTCAGGATACCTGCATGAGGCAAGCCATCACTCCGGAGCAAAGGTTGGTCGCTACCCTGCGGTATTTGGCCACAGGGAGAAGCCTGCAGGACATCAAGTTCTCGACAGGCATCTCCCCCCAAGGCTCTTCTTTGTGGACATTTCCTGCTTGTGTTTGTTTTTAGCGGACCCTGACAAATGTGTGCAGTGCAGAAAATGTCGTGATTGTGTAACCTTATACAAAGCACTGTTGGCTGTTATTTACTAAATGCAAAGACACTTTTCACTACAAGTGCACTTGCAACTGCACTGAAACTGCACTTGTAGTGCAAAGAGGATTTGCCCTTAGGAAATTACCCCCATTTTCTCATAAAACAACAATTACATCACCCCAAAAGTGTTGTAGTGTTGAGATAATAATCCACACATTCTTGATGAACAATCTTTTTAATACCTGCACAATCACATGTGCATTTACCAAAGGTTTTTCTGACAAACCGACATGTTTGTTGTATAACAATTTTTGTGGTGTCATTATCCAAAATCAAAATGTGCATTTTATAGAAAACAGGCCTGTGTAAATCCCACAAGAAAGACACAAATCTTGATCTTACAAAGTTCACATTTGGTAGAACTGGAAGGCAATATCAGACATGAGTATTTAGGAACTGTGTTTGATATTGCGTTCAGATGGGGGGAAATCACCCCTGGAAAAGCCAAATTTGGAAGATGCACACAAATTTCACAATGTCAACATGTGCTATCTGCCATCATGGGGGATCAGGGGACGTGTTTTGGGGGAGAAAGCCCTTCCTCACCGCTACTTTATAATTGAGGAAGGTGTTGCACCCCCAAAACACGTCCATTGATCTCCCGTGATGGCAGATAGCACATGTTGGCACACTGTGTGCATCCTCCAAATTTGGCTTTGGAAAAAATCACAAAAACATTTCGCACATTGTAGCACACAAAAGAAGAAAGTGATTTGGAGGGGTTTTAAACTTGCCCCAAAACATCAATGATGTTTTTATATTTTGGAATAACATCATTGATATTTTGCTTGATGTTTTGCAATTGTAAATTACACCCCATGATCTCCCCGATCAGGATCTGGGCACTTTCGGATGTGAAAGGATCTTCATCCACAACCTCACGATCACCTAAAAAGAGAGGAAGCCCAAAATAAATTAGGTTTGCAAAAAAATGCCGCCATCCATCTCTTATCTGAGCCTGTGGTCGCAGACACTCACCTGTTGTGGTGACTAGTTCCACCACGTCTTCATCCTCCTAGTCATCTTGTGTTGGGGGGATTTCCCCTTCTTCCAGAGGGGGGGGGGCTCTGGTCTCCTCGGATGAGGGGTGTCCTCCGAGTCTTTTCTCCCCTATGTAAAACAAAAATGGTATAATTAGCACACAGATATTTGATTGCAGAACTAGAAAGATGAAACATTGCTTGGAAGTGGGGTACAATGATCTATTTTAGCAGAGTTCCAAGATGTAGCTTTTTTAGTGTCCTTTGTCAAGCTGCAATACTTTACCTGTTTAGTACAAGCTTCACAGATGTAGCCCCCCCTATAGTATACACTGGAGCACCTGTGTGGCCCCCCTAATAAAAATGGTGTTCTGGGGTCCCACACTAGTGCTCCAGTGTCCAGATGTGAAAACAGCTGCTGAGTGTCCTTACACAGAATCTAGTTTGCATTTCATTCTAGTAACAAACCCATCTACACAACCCAATTCTTTGAAGACAAGTATAGGGCGTCAAAATGGTGGCCAAATGCATATGGCCTAAACAATGGTATTTTATCGTCCGAAATAAAAATGTGTGATCCGAACGAATAATATGAACATGAAAGTTGACATTTTAAACTGTACAACAGTTCCTAAAAGCACATGGAGCAGCACGAACTTAATAAACACAAAAAAAATAGGAACACAACACAAATACTTACTTTTTTGCAGCACTCTCCGGATCTTTCTGTACTGCTCATGTTCTCGTAATTTCAGGTCCGACCACCGCTTCCTGAGCTGATCTTTCGATCGTCGTACCCCGAATTTCCGGTGCAGACTCCTGACCACTTTCGCCATGATCTTGGCCTTTTGGACATTGTGGTTGGGGTAAGGCCCATACTTTCCATCATAGTCGGCCTTCTTCAGGATGTCCACCATCTCCAACATCTCCCCAAAGGACATATTTCAGTCCTTTAATCTCCTTCTGGATCGGGACGTTTCAGGCTCCGGCCTTTCCTCCTCCTCCTCCTCCTCGTTGCTGTAATTAGCACGATCCTGCTGTCTATCTGCCATGTGCTCTTCCCCCACTGCGGCGAACGAAAAGGGGCGGGGAATAGACTAGAAAGAACGTCAGGGGCGGGCGGAGTTATACGCATGCACAGTGTGTATAAATCGTAACGTGCGCGTCTTACGTACGATCTGTGAGCGGAGGAAGGAGCATCGGAGACGCCGATCGTGCTAACGAAGGTAGGATCTAAACTTGGGCCTATACTGCTTTGAAATGGAAGCCTATATTGTAACAAGATTAGGGGAGTTTGGCCTGACATTAGGGTTTGTCTTGTGTTGTGTCTTACAGAGAAAATGGATGGGTTCAACGACCACAATTTCCTGCCCCTGTTCATTGACAAGTACAGGGAGCTGCCCTGTCTGTGGCAAGTGAGACACCCCCACTATAATCACAAAGAGAAGAGGCAGGCAACGCTGGAGAAACTGCTGGAGTTGGTGAAGCCGGTGGTCCCCACAGCAACCATCCCTTATTTAAAAGCAAAAATTGGTGGCCTGAGGAGCACTTATCTTAGGGAGCGCAAGAAGGTCACAGATTCCCTGAGGTCCGGAGCTGCAGCAGATGACGTTTATGTCCCTAGGCTGTGGTACTATGAGAGACTGCGATTTCTGTCAGACCACACTGAAGTCAGGGAATCCCTCTCCACTCTTCCTTCCACCCTTCCTTCCATCCCAGCTGAGGCTTCTGATGTCCAACCTGGGCCTTCCAGCCAGGAAGAAGTGGAGGAGCCCAGCTGGAGTCAGGTATAGCATTCTTCTACAGATTTCTGGGCAATAAAGAAATGATGTTTACTAGATGTTAGTATTGATCACTAATTGCTGATTAAAAAAAGTGTTTTACATATCAATAGACAGTAGTGGGCACCCAAAATTGGGACAAGAATGCAAAATGCTGGGCTCAGAATGATAGTCTGTTATATTTGTCAACATTTAATTTGCAGCAGTCAGGAGGTGAAAATTGTGTGTGATTGATGTAAAAAATACTAAAACTATGTCCCTTTTTCATACACAGGAAGACCTCAGCCAGGAGGAGGCTGTGGAATTAGTGTCAGCCAGGAGGAGGCGGGGATTAGTGGCAGCCAGGAGGAGGCGGGGCTAAGTGTCAGCCAAGAGAAGCCTGGGACAAGTCGCAGCCTGACTGAGTCTCAGGTTCCTCCCCTCCGCCTGCCACATAAACGAGCCAGGAAGATGACTCCCAGTCCTGTGCAGGATTCAGCATACAGGCTGATCCAGGAGGCTTCGGCGTCCCTCAGAGCCTTCCCCAGTCCTGAAGAGGCCTTTGCCTGCATGGCTGCCACCAAATTGCAGGGCATGCAGGAGGGCCAACGCAAGATCTCTGAGGACCTGATTTATAAAGTCCTTCGTAAGGGGGAGAGTGGGGAACTGACACCCAAGACGGATGTCATTGAGATCGACGATCCTCCTCTCCCTCCTGCTGCCACAACTCCACCACCACAGCCAAAGCCTGTAAGGAAGCGTGGAAGGAAGACCAAAGAGTGATTGCCCTGGGTTCAGTCTGGTCTGACAAAAGCTGCAGTCTCTCGTATGACCACAGCCTGGGGACACAGATGTCATCTGCTGCTTTCCGGATCTCTGGGACTTCTGGACCAGACTGCCCTCCCTTAGATATGGACTCCTCAGGCCACCAATTTTGCTTTTAAATAATTGATGTCTGCCCTGGGGGTCCAAGGCTTCGCCAATTTCTGCAGTTTCTCCAGTGTTGCCTCCCTCTTTGTTTTTTATAGTTGTGACCCCTTAATAAAATTTTCTCAGTAAATTCTACTCTCCTGTGTGTGTTTTCATTCAAAAAGGACAGTTTGTTGGTGACGATTCAGGTACATTTCTAAAAACATAAAATGTGAAATTAACAAGGGACAACAACACCAAACAATCTCCTACAGATTAAATAGAACAACATATCAATGGTGTTGTGGGAACTTGTCACAAAAAACACACAAACATTTTCGGGAGTACAAATCAAAATCACCAAAAAAAAAAAATTAAAAAAGAGAAACACAAAAAAAGAATCTACATTAAAGTCAAAAAAAAAAAAAATATGTTGTCAGATGTGAGAAATCAAAATATATTGAGGGAATCCCGATAAATAGTAAAGAAAGAAGTTTGTGAGAAGTGTGTGTGAATATGAGCAGCAAAACTACTTAATTCTTGTCACATTATAAAGAAGAAGAGAGTGCGCTGTATTAAACCATTTTGAACATTGCAGCGTGACGAAAGTGCTGTATCCATTGCGAATGCTAAGTTTACCAGAACGAGCTGTCCCGTGTCGGAATTTCTTCTGAGCATGCGTGGCACTTTGTGTGTCGGAACAGGCCACACACGGTCGGAATTGACGCGATCGGATTTTGTTGTCGGAAAATTTTATCTCCTGCTGTCCAACTTTGTGTGTCGGAAAATCCGATGGAAAATGTCCGATGGCGCCCACACACAGTCGGAATTTCCGACAACACGCTCCGATCGGACATTGTCCATCCGACCGTGTGTACGGGGCATTAGTCCGTAGGGTAAAATATTGAGTTGGCCCTCCCTTTGTAGCTATAACAGCTTCAACTCTTCTGGGAAGGCTGTCTACAAGGTTTAAGAGTGTGTCTATGGGAATGTTTGACCATTCTTCCAGAAGCGCATTTGTGAGGTCAGGCAAGGATGTTGGACAAGAAGGCCTGGCTCACAGTCTCCACTCAAATTCATCCTAAAGGTGTTCTATCGGGTTGAGGTTCAGGCCAGTCAAGTTCCTCCACCCCAAACTTGCTCATCCATATCTTTGTGGACCTTGTTTTGTGCACAGGTCCAAATCATTTGGTGGAAGGGGGGATTATGGTGTGGAGTTGTTTTTCAGGGGTTGGGCTTGGCCTCTTAGTTCCAGTGAAGGGAACTTTTAAGACATCAGCATACCATAGTTTTCGTAACGCTTGCCATTCCATTCACCTCCCAAAAAAAAAAACACTACAAAGAGAGGCAGGTCCTGCAGGACATGGTGGTGGCTGGGCTGCATTAACTAAAGGAAGAGCTTGCTTGCTTTTTTTTTTCTCTCCACCCCCTGAAGTGGCAAACCAATACAATCATAGCTCACCCAGCTAATAGTTGAATGGCCAACAAAACCTTTAATATCTATATCCGCCCAAGTTCAGAGCAGCCATTTGTCTGCAGCATTACTAATAGGGGTGCGGAATTTAATTGCTGCATCGCGATTCGGGTGTCCCCGATGCGGCATCGATGCACGCGACCTGAAAAATCGATGTCGGGTGACGTCATCCCGACTTGCCCCGCCCCTCCCGTAAGAGCGCTCCGAGCGTGTCTGTGAAAATAACTTTTATAATAAATGCGGAGTTATAATCCATTAAGTGGCCACCTCTGTATGTGTTTTTTAAAATATATGCAGCTTCATACCTTATTTCTTATGCCCTGTACACACGGTCGGACATTGATCGGACATTCCGACAACAAAATCCATGGATTTTTTCTGAAGGACATTGGCTCAAACTTGTCTTGCATACACACGGTCACACAAAGTTGTCGGAAAATCCGATCGTTCTAAACGCGATGACATAAAACACGTACATCGGGACTAAAAACGGGGCAGTAGCCAATAGCTTTCGTCTCTTAATTTATTCTGAGCATGCGTGGCACTTTGTGCGTCGGATTTGTGTACACACGATCGGAATTTCCGACAATGGATATTGTTGTCGGAAAATTTTAAAGCAAGCACTCAAACTTTGTGTGTCGGAAATTCCGATGGAAAATGTGTGATGGAGCCCACACGTGGTCAGAATTTCTGACAACAAGGTCCTATCACACATTTTCCGTCAGAAAATCCGACCGTGTGTACAGGGCATTAGTGTGTGTGTGTATAACTGAATATGCCGCTCATGTGACTGCCAGGTCCGGCCTGCCTCTTTCCTCTCACGTCTCTCCTGACGTCAGCCCCGCCCACCTCTCTTGTGATAACTACAGTCGGTGGGTGGGGCTGGGAACTCCCACTGACGTCAGGAGAAACGAGAGACGTGAGGCGGGCCGGACCGGGCAGTCACATGAGCAGCATATACAGTTATACACAAACACACTAAGAAATGAGGTATGAAGCTGGGGGGGGCGTGTCCGGATGTGGGCGGCGGCGGACGTGTCTTGAGAGGAGCTCCGGGTATCCTGAATACGATCCTTCGCCATCCTCGCATCTAACTGCCAAAAACAGACCAGCCAACCTGCCAATCTGTTCCTTTCCTTCCCCTGCTGAGCCGTGAGCGGCTCTTGAGTGGGGATTCTGCCGTGGTCGTCCGGGAGGCCGTGCATTGCTCAGGCCTGCAGCCGCCATCTTGCTGACCTGTACCAGGCCGGAGCGAGCTGATCCCAGCCTGAGGTAACAGACTGCCATCCGTTCTGAAGACAGTGTTCTATCCTTCCTCCTGCCTGCCCTCCACCTGCCTGGTGTGGTCTGATTGCCTGCTGGGCCACTGGGAACACTCGCGGCGGCTGCGGCCTAGTGAAGCCTGCCTGACACTGCTGTTTCCTGAGCGGCTACCCCGCGGGAGTGTGCCGCGGCCGGCTTCGCCTCAAATCAAGTGTGCGGATCTTGCTGCCCCCACCTGCCTCATCATTCATCCATCTTCAAGCTTTGGCCTGGTGTGCTGACCGGAGGAGACTGCCTGTGTGTCTGAGAGGAGCTGCGGATATCCTGAACTCAATCCTTCGCCATCCACCCACCCAACTGCCCAAAAAGAGCACCCAACCTGCCAATCTGTTCCTCTCTGTCCCCTGCTGAGTCCTGAGCGGATCTTGAGTGGGGATTCAGCCGTGGTCATCCGGGGGGCCGTGCATTGCTCAGGCCTGTAGCCGCCATCTTGCTGACCTGTACCCGGCCGGAGTGAGCTGATCCCAGCCTGGAGTAAGAGACTGCCATCCGTCCTGGAGACTGTGTTCCATCCCCCTCCTGCCTGCCCCCCCACCTGCCTGGCTTGGTCTGATTGTCTGCTGGGGGCGCTCGCTGCAGCCGCGGCCTAGTGAAGCCTGCCCGACAGCACTGTTTTCTGAGCGGCTACCACGCAGGAGTGCGCTGCGGCCGGCCCGGCCTCAAATCAAGAGCGCGGCTCTTTCTGCCCCCACCTGCCTCACCATCCATCCATCTCCCTGCGGTGGCCTGGTGTGCTGACCAGTGGGGACTGCCTGTGTGGGCCAGTGTAGGTGCCCAGGGGCCTGGTGTTTTTGCCATCCTTCTGCCTGGGTCCCCCCTGCTTTGGGCCTTTCCTGATCTCACTCCCAGCTTTCCACCCTTACTGGACTGCCTCTGCTCAGGGGATTGCTGTGAAGAGGGGGGCTGCGGGGAATCGCTGTCTGCCTGCCTGGACTGTGCTCTCCCTAGCTCTTTACCCACTGCTCCATTGGGCCGACCGCGGCTGCCTCCTGGTCACTGATCTGGGCACGAGTTGCTCCTCTGTCGGGGCCCCCTTTAGTGACTGATCAGATGTCCCCCCCCTCCAGAAAGGAGAAGAAGAACTCCAGGGCCGCCGGGATCGGCTCATCGCCCCGGCAGCCACAACTCTCTTCGCCGCAGTCAGACCCCATACTGATTGGACGACTCCTTATTAGCTGAAATGTAGATGGCCCCCGGGGAGGTTCCAGCGACAGAGGAGTCAGCCACGCTGTCGCAAGACAGTACAGCCACGATCCTCGCTGCGATCGAGCAGAGTAGGACCTCACTGCTTGTGCGCATTGACCATCTTGCTGAGGGGTGCAATTTTATCAGGAATAACCTTGACAAAATAAGAGGGAGAATGACTGAAACTGAGACCAGAGTATCCGCCACCGAAGATCTTACCGCCACGCATGCCTCCTTCATTGCTATGTTGCAGCGCACGGTACAGTCCCTTGTCGCAAAATCAGATGATGCCGAAAACTGACTCAGACGCAATAATGTCAGGGTCCTGGGGCTACCTGAGAAAGAGGAAGGGGACCACCCGGCTGAATTTGCGGAAGAGTTCTTTAAAAATCTCCTGAGCCTCACAGATATCCCTCCTACCTACGTGGTTGAAAGGGCCCATCGGGTGCCCACCGGCCGCGCGGAACCTCCTCCGACCTTTTCTGGTCCGCTTCCTCAATTATCGGGACAGGGACAAAATTCTCTCTGAAGCCCGCAAACATCCCACTCTCAATTATGGTAACACCTCCGTTCATCTTTTCCACGACTTTTCAGCCGATTTGCAGCGGAAGGGGAAAACCTTCAACGATGTTCGTAGATGACTCAGGGGTAAGAACATAAAATATAGCATGCTTTACCCCAGCCGCCTGCGAGTCCCACATGCTGGAGCAATCCAGTTCTTTGATAACCCAGTAGATGCTGACGACTGGCTGATCACCTTGCATTGATGACCTGATCCCATGAGGATATCAGATGCACGGATTTCCCACATCCTTGCCCGTTACATCCTACTAAAACTTCCTGTAAATACCGGAGCCACCTCAAAAGTACCTCGACGAGAGATCCACATTGAACCCCCACGATTGGGTAGGTTCACAAGAAGCCAGAGACCTGGTGCTCTCCATCTAACTAGAGAAATCGTCACCAGGCCCCTCTTGCCGTGACAGGATACACATCCCCCCAATCTCGCCTCCGAGGCTTCTGTTCGGTGCTGCGGAACATTGTAGTGTGGCCTAGTTCACAGGTTACCAATTTACAATGTTGAGTTCAGTTTTGGGTATAGACCGGCTCCCGGCCCATCCCCAGTGTTTTTTGGGGGGTCCGGGTACCGGTAGGAAAAGCACACAGTGCTTGGGAAGTTGTATTGTTTTCTATGGTTTCTATGTGTTATGTGCGGTTGGCTCTTGCTCTAAAAACACTCATCAAGTGGGACTCAGATGGGACTCGTTCACCCTGAAGTTAGCAATTCTCCCCTGGGATCATGACATCACGTGATCAGGGAACAATGTCGGTGATATCCTGGAATGTCAGAGGCCTCAACTCCAAATTTAAAAGGGCACTGATGTTCCAGTATGTCAAGGCGCACAACCCGCAGGTACTGATCCTACAGGAGACCCACTTGATGGGTGGCAAACTGATGGCCTTGAAAAAGCCCTGGGTTCAGAAAACTTTCCATGCCATGTATTCCTCATATGCCAGGGGGGTCTCAATACAGTTAAATAAATCCTACCCATGTAAAGTTGAGGCGGTCCATACAGACCCCCATGGCAAATTTATAATTGTGGTATTGACGGCCTGGCAACAAAGGTATATTATAGTAGGAGTTTATATCCCACCACCTTTCAAACGGGAAGTGCTGTACACTATTTTGGAGAGGATTACCCCGTATTGTCCAGCTAAATTGTTAATCCTAGGAGACTTCAACAACACCCTCTCCCCTGATCTTGACAGGCCCATACCATCACGGTCCTCTACGGAGGACCTTCTGGGGTGGACACACTCGGCAGGGGTTACTGAGGTGTGGAGGTGGTTACATCCCCAGACTGAAGCTTACTCATGTTTTTCTACCTCATATAAAACCTCCTCCAGAATTGATTCTGCGTTCGCAAATCAAATTATGTTAACTGACATAATGGAGGCAACCTACCTATCTAGTGGACTTTCTTATCGCTCCCCCCTCAAGATCACTATGCTGACCCGAGAAAAACGCAGTGGCTCCATGTGGCGCCTTGGGGCCCACTGGATCTCTCATGACGAGATATCAGGGCAGACCCCACAAACATTACATGAATTTTGGGAACATAACGCGGGGTCATCCTCTCCTCCCACAGTCTGGGATGCCTTCAAGGCGTTTACTAGAGGACACTATATGTCAGCAATTAAGGCGGTGAAGGTAAATCAACAAGCCAGCACAACACGGGTCTGACCCCTCGATCTCCAATTTCGATAGACTGCAGTCCACAAAAAGAGATCTCCAACTCCATCTCACTGAGATCACACGTTTAGAGTTATTCCACACCAAACACCAAAGATTCTTTGAGCAGGGTGATAGTAATGGTAGACTGCTAGCAATGATGTCTCATCACGACACCCCTATGACTCTGATCCCCGAATTGGTCTCTCCTACAGGTGAATCTATTACATCCCAAAAGGTTATCCTGAAGGAGTTTCAGACCTTTTATCAGACACTATACAGTACCACGCTCCCTCGGGATATGACTCCTGGCGAGATGGCACCTCTCCTGGACCCCCTGGCCCTGGGGTGACTCTCAGACGAGGTCACATCTGGTCAGGCCTATCACTGCAGAGGAAGTACATGCTATTATTAACTCATTGGCAACTAAGAAGGCCCTGATGGTCTACCCGTCAAATTCTACTGGTCTCATGCGGAGCTCCTAGCCCCCCTGTTGGCAGACCTGTATACCCAATGTCTGGAGGAGGGAGCGCTCCCACCCGCCATGGCAGACGCGCACGTTATTCTAATCCTTAAGCCCAATAAAGATCCCAAACTGTGCGCCTCATACAGGCCCATAGCACTTCTCAACATTGACTTCAAAATCTTATCTAAATTAATTACTGTTAGACTCAACCCACTTCTGCCCTCCATTATAGACACAGACCAGCCTGGATTCATGGCCCATAAATCAACGGATATTAACCTCCGCAGACTATTCACCAACTTGCATGCCATACACGATAATGTGGGCACTAGAACGGTTGCCTGCTTCGATATAGAAAAGGCATTCGATTCGATCGAATGGCCATTTCTCTGGGAAACTCTGCGGAGGATGGGATTTCCGTTGGTTTTTATTGGGTGGCTGCAAACTATATACAAATCCCAGAGGGACGGCCATCAGACTAGGAGGTGACGTCTCTCCCCCCTTCCTACTGTCCAGGGGTACCAGGCAGGGCTGCCTTCTCTCTCCAGCACTGTTCGCAAAAGCTATGGAACCGGTGGCGGAGGCACTGCGGGTCTCGCCCCACATAAAAGGACTAAAAATAGCATGGCTGGAGGAGAGGGTATGTCAGGTCCCTCACTTACCAGACAGGTGAGTCCGCTTGGGCAGAGGGTAGGCTCCCTTACATATCCGATTCGGGCCCCTGATAGAGCAGACAGGAAGCCCGCGAGTACGGAGTGGTATGAGGGCCTGGTGTATGGATCCTGGAGAAAGGTGATCTTTCAAGCAGCAGGTAGAACTCAGGAATACTGGAACTGATGCTGAGCAGGAGCTTATTAGGCTGGTCACACACAGGCAGAGGTCGGCAACGGGCTGGAAGCAAAGGTACAAAGGGAGCAGGCAGAAGCAGGGTCAAACAAGCCGGGGTCGGGTTCAGGCAGCAGTCAAGGAAGTCCAAAAGGCAAGCCGGGTCACAACGGGTCAAAACTTCAGAGATACGCAACATAGAGAGGATTACGGAACTTAGGCACAGAGCTGTTGATCAGGCAGCACCGAACAGGAATAGAGGCAGACTTAAATAGGCCGATTGGCGCCAAACGCCACGCTCGTGCACGCGCCGATTCGCCAAAGCGCCCGCGCACCCGCACGCGCCTGAGCGCACCCCCGAACACCGGCGTGCACGGCAGCACTACCAGGCACGCCCGCGGCAACGCCCATAGGCGAACGCGCGCTAGCGCGTACGCCCGGGCGCCACCCAGCACACCATGGCCGGCCAGATCAGACACGCCGGTGCCTCCAGGAACACGCGCCCCAGCACGCACAGAAACACGGGCGCACAACCAGGTAACCTCTCTGACAGTGCCCCCTCCTCAAGGGCAGACTCCGGATGCCCAGCTGGGCCATCTTTGAGGCATGAGAAGCTTTAAATGACTGTAGGAGTTCCCTGGCGTGCAAGTTGCTCTCTGGCTCCCAAGAATTGTCTTCGGGCCCATAGCCCTTCCATTTTACAAGGTATTGAACTTGGTTGCGTCTTCTTCTGCAATCTAAAATTGCCTCCACCTCGAACTCCTCTTCGCCATTAACTAGGATAGGCTTGGGTGGGCCGATACTACGGCCGACAAAGGAATTGGGGGTGACCGGCTTCAAAAGGGACACATGGAAGACTGGGTGTATTCTCAGGGCGTTAGGTAGATCAAGTTCATATGCCACATTGTTAATTTTTCTTTTAACCAGAAAAGGACCCAAGTATTTAGGGCCTAGTTTTCTGGATGGACAGGCCAACTTAAGGTTAGTAGTAGATAACCAGACTGAGTTGCCAGGTTCCAGGGCAAGTTCTCCGCGTCTCTTCCTGTCAAATATTCTTTTGTAGTCTTCCTGGGCTTTGGCCATGGTATCCTGCAGTAATTTGTTATTATTTGAGAAAAAGTTAAGGGTTTCAGATACTGCAGGGACGGAGCAGTCGGGTATAGACCCAGGCAAGAAGGATGGATGGAAGCCATAGTTAGCATAGAATGGTGACTGATTAGTACCTGAGTGCAGTGAGTTATTGTAGGAGAACTCCGCGATGGGAAGCAGGGAAGCCCAGTCATCCTAGGAGAATGCAGAAAAACAGCGGAGGTATTGCTCCAAGGTCTGATTCGTCCTTTCCGTTTGTCCATTTGACTGGGGGTGATAGGCCGAAGAAAATGACAATTCGATCTCTAAGGAGCCACAGAGGGCTTTCCAGAACCTGGAGGTAAATTGGACGCCTCTGTCAGAAACTATGTTGGTTGCTACTCCATGCAATCTGATGATTTCCTTGATAAAGATGGTAGCGGTTTCCATAGCCGAGGGGGTGCCCTTCATGGGGAGAAAGTGGGCCATTTTAGACAGCCTGTCTACCACAACAAAGATGGAAGAGAAACCTTCTGATGGGGGGAGTTCAACAATAAAGTCCATTGAAATCATGGCCCACGGCCTCTCTGGGACTGGTAATGGTCTGAACAGACCCCATGCCCTTGCCCAGCCATTCTTGCTTCTGGCACAAGTATTACAGGACTCAACCTATTCCTTGCAATCCTTAACAAGGTGAGGCCACCAGAAGGTGCGTTGGACAAGATCAATTGTCTTCCGTGTGCAGAAGTGACCGGCCAATTTGTGATCATGGCACAAGTTTAACACCCGTACTTTTAGCTCCTCAGGGACCACAATTTTGTTTTTGTACCAGAACAGCCCATCTTTGGTGCAAGCTTCAGCAGGTGATGACATTCCCATAGAGGACCGTCTGATCTGAGAGATTAGATCCTCCTGTAAGATCAGGAAACTCCCAGAAGGGAGGATGGTGTCTGGAGGCAGGGTCTTCTCTGAATCAAGGAACTTACGGGAGAGAGCGTCGGATTTGACATTCTTGGATCCGGGTCTGTAGGTAATGTGGAATATAAACAGGGAAAAAAAAAGTGCCCATCTGGCTTGCCGGGGTTTTAGTCTCTTAGCCGTTCTTAGATATTCCAAATTTTTATGGTCTGTGTAGACCAAAATGGGGTGAGCTGCACCCTCCAGGAGATAACGCCATTCTTCCAGAGCTGCCTTAATGGCTAAAAGTTCCCGATCTCCCACGTCGTAGTTCCTCTCGGAAGAGGAGAGCTTGCGTGAAAAGAATCCCACAGGGTACAGGAGTGCTTTAGCACCTTGTCTTTGTGAGAGCACGGCTCCTACCGCAACTTCGGAAGCATCCACTTCTAATACAAAAGGTAAGGCAGGATTGGGGTGTTTGAGGATAGTGGCTGAAGTAAACAGAGCCTTGAGTTTTTCAAAGGCCACTTGCGCCTTAGGGGTCCAGCGGAACCGGGTTCCCTGTTTGATGAGTTCCGTAATGGGAGTTATTATTGAAGAGAATCCTTCAATGAATTTTCTATAAAAATTGGCGAAGCCAATAAAGCGCTGTACTCCTTTTTTGTCTACAGGTGCAGGCCAATCCAAGATAGCAGATACCTTTTGCGGGTCCATTTTGATACCGTCAGGAGAGATGACCAGGCCTAGGAACTGAATGGATTGGAGCTCGAACTCACACTTTTCGAGTTTGGCATAAAGCCCATGTTGTCTGAGTTGGGTAAGTACGTTTCGCACGTGTTTGCGATGGTCAGTCAGGGAAGCAGAGAAAACCAGGATATTGTCCAGATAAATGATGACGTATAGGTCCAGGAAGTCACGAAAGACATCGTTGACGAAGTGCTGGAATGTGGCTGGCGCATTGCACAGGCCAAAGGGCATGACGAGGCCCGAATCGAGTACAAAAGGCCGTCTTCCATTCGTCCCCCTCTCTTATGCGGATCAAATTATAGGCTCCGCGGAGATCCAGCTTGGTGAAGACGGTAGCGGATCCTAATCTCTGAAATAGTTCGGGCACTAGAGGTAGCGGATATCTGTTCTTTATAGTAATTTTATTTAGTTCCCGGTAATCGATGCAGGGACGTAAGGAGTGATCTTTCTTCTCCACGAAAAAGATGCCTGCACCTGCTGGAGATGTGGAGGGATGAATGAATCCTTTCTTTAGGTTTTCATCGATATAGTCTTTTAAGGTGCCCAGCTCCTGCTCAGTTAGGGGGAAAATTCTCCCGAAGGGAACTTCAGTTCCGGGTAAAAGCTCTATCGGGCAATCGTAGGGTCTATGTACTGGAAGAGTTTCTGCCCCCTTTTTGCTGAACACATCCAGGAAATCCCGGTAGGGTTCGGCTTCCGAATCTAAGCAAAGGCATTGAGATGATGTCATGGGGGTCCCCTGCAAGCAGTGTTGTTTGCAATAATTGGACAAAAACTGGATCTTGCCTGTGGACCAGTCGAAACTGGGATTGTGAGCCTGTAACCAAGGCATTCCAAATATAATTGGAAAGAGAGGAGAGGAGATGACATCCAGGCGTAAAAATTCCTGATGTTCCGGGCCAATGGTGGCCAGTAGAGGAACAGTCTCCTGAGTAACTGGTCCGGAGCTGAGGGTGGAGCCGTCTGCTAAGAATACTGCCAGTCCCCGGGTCTTGGGTTGGATAGGAATGTTATGGTTTTCAATAAAGGTCCGGTCAATGAAACCGCTACATGCTCCTGAATCAATAATGACCGGTACTGGGATGTTCCTTCCAGGTAGCTGTAATATAACAGAAAGTGTGGATTGACAGATTTATGAGCTCGTCCAGCGTCTGTGGTATCCCTACATGTGCCAATTCATCTTTAAGAGGGTCCGACAACCCCAGCCGGTATTGGTGACGCAAGGCCGCGTCGTTCCACTCTGTATCAGAGCTCCAACGTCTAAACTCCACAGCGTAATCTTCGGCCGCTCTGCGGTCTTGTTGTAGGGAGTGCAAGGTGGCTTCTGCCGTGGCTGTTAGTTGGGGGTCCTCGTATAGCTGAGACATTGCTATGAAGAGGTCATCTAAGGAATCCAGAGATCTGGCTTTTTGCTCCAGCAGGCGATGAGCCCAGGTCTGGGGCTCGCTGGTCAGAAGTGATATGACGAACCCCACCTTAGTGGCCTCCAAAGAAAACGTACGGGGTTGCAAGGCAAAATAAAGTTCACATGCGTTGCGGAATGCCCGGAACTTGCAACGTTCTCCAGAGAACTTTTCAGGTGTTGGCACCCTGGGCTCCGGTGGGAGCATTACTACAGAGGGCGCTGTGGCGGGGTTAACAGGTGCTGCTCCTTGAGGAGATGCTGAGAGGGCCTTGACCTGTCCTTCCAGTCTTGTATAGCCCTCCTGTAAGCTTTTAACTCCTTGGGTGAGGCTCGCTAGGTGCCTGCAAAGTTTATCCATGGGGGAGGCCCCCTGCCCGGACTCAATCATGGCTGCCTGATACTGTCAGGTCCCTCACCTACCAGACAGGTGAGTCCGCTTGGGCAGAGGGTAGGCTCCCTTACGTATCCGACTCAGGGCCCCTGATAGAGTATGGAGTGGTATGAGGGCCTGGTGTATGGATCCTGGAGAAAGGTGATCTTTCAAGCAGCAGGTAGAACTCAGGAATACTGGAACTGATGCTGAGCAGGAGCTTATTAGGCTGATCACACACAAGCAGAGGTCGGCAACGGGCTGGCAGCAAAGGTACAAAGGGAGCAGGCAGAAGCAGGGTCAAACAAGCCGGGGGCGGGTTCAGGCAGCAGTCAAGGAAGTCCAAAAGGCAAGCTGGGTCACAACGGGTCAAAACTTCAGAGATACGGAACATAGAGAGGATCACGGAACTTAGGCACAGAGCTGTTGATCAGGCAGCACCGAACAGGAATAGAGGCAGACTTAAATAGGCCGATTGGCGCCAAACGCCGCGCTCGTGCACGCGCCGATTCGCCAAAGCGCCCACGCACCTGCACGCGCCCGAGCGGGCCCCCGAACACCGGCGTGCACGCCAGCACTACCAGGCACGCCCATAGGCAAACGCACGCACGCCCAGGCGCCACCCTACACGCCATGGCCGGCCAGACCAGACACGCCGGTGCCCCCAGGAACACGCGCCCCAGCATGCACAGGAACACGGGCACCAACACGCCCCGGCGCCCAACCAGGTAACCTCTCTGACAGGGTAGCTCTGTACGCGGATGACCTCCTACTCTTTCTGAACGACGCGGACTCCTCCCTTAGAGGGGCGCTGCAAGTATTGACTGAATTCTCCAAAATAACAGGATTACGGGTGAACTGGACAAGATCCCTGAGGCAAAAAGACTAGCCCCGCCAGATCTCCAACTGCAATGGGTAGACGAAGTGGTGTACTTGGGGGTCTCGAGAGACGCATCCAGCTTTATCCCCCTTAACCTAGACCCGGTGGTCCAAGGAGTCAAAGCCAAACTAAAAGCCTGGGAGAACCTTCCTCTATCTTTATTAGGGCACATTAACTTAATTAAAATGAAAATCATAACTAAATTTACATACCTATTCCGTAATTCCCCACAATGGATACCTTGCTCATTTTTTACGAAATTGAACCGAATGTTCTCCTCCTTCCTCTGGGGCTCAAACCCCCCTAGATTTAAACTGTCCACACTGATGAGTCCAGTGTCGCGGGGGGGGGGTTGTCGTTTCCGGACTGCCAGAAATATTTTCTGGCAGCTCAGCTGGTCACGGCAGTTTGGTGGCTAGTGCCGGACGCGTCCAACCCCGCGGCAGTTCTGGAGGCTGCGGTTGTCCGTTCTGTGAAGGCCCTAACACATTTACCCCTTCGAGGTCCCAAGGCTCCATATGACTTGACACCCTCCATGCACACGAATCTAAGGGCCTGGAAGGCAGGACTGGGACTTGAAGTTGCCACGGAATGCAGTATCCCCACACGCCCCCCTATGGAACAACCCGACCTTACCCTATCTTTACTCACTACGAGGATTGGGAGGACATGTGGGACTTCCCCTTCAAAATCCTGGTCTCACTTCGTGACCGTCTCATACAATACAAAATACTACACTGGGCATATATTACCCCGTATAGAATGCATAAAATGAGAACCTCCCTGTCCTCGGAGTATTGGAGGTGTATTGGGGATCCGGGCGACTTTATACACATCTTCTGGTCCTGCCCAGCAATTCAAAACTACTGGTCACAAGTAATATCTGTAATAAAAGAAGTGGTGGGAATAGATATAGCCCCAACCCCGCAGATATGCCTTCTAGGCTTAGTAGAAGAATTAGCCCCCAGGATAGCGGAGAGGACTCTGATAGGACTCCTGATTTTCTATGCCAGAAAAATGATCACTCTCTGCTGGAAAAAACGTGCCCCGCCATCAATATTGCTATGGAAAACACAATAAAGTACTACCACTCTATAAGGAAACTTACCAAAATAGAGAATGCCCCAAAAAATACCGTAGAGTGTGGGCCAAATGGCTGGCGGAGGCCTCACTGGCAACCGCAGACTGATTGAGCATGTACATAATACCAGGGCCGGATTAACATAGGGGCTGATGGAGCTGCAGCTCCTGGCCCCTCCCTCAATATAGGCCCATGGCAGTGGCTTATGAATATCTGTGTGCCTTCCTGAAGGAAGAGGAGCCCTCTGTGCACACATGAAGGAGACAAGTCACTGCAGCCAAGTCCTGTCTCTGCCGATGCCTGACTCTTATCACAGGATCTGTTACACTCACCCAGATCCTCTGTGTCTGGGAGCTGTCTGGGGGAGGGGCGCTGATGTTCTAACCAGCAGGAGCCCGGGAGGAAGGACATCTTACATGCTGTTATGATAAGGTTAGTACATTTGTTAGGGAGATGTGTAATTATTGTGCTAGGGGACAGACTGCTGCTCCCCCATGTAATGTGCTCTCTTGTGCCCACCATGTCATGTGCTGTACATTGCAGTGCCCTCCATGTAATGTGCTGTGCCATGCAGTGCCCCCCATGTAATGTGCTGTGTCCTGTATGTCATATGCTGTACATTGCAGTGCCTCCATGTAATGTGCAGTGCCTACCATGTCATGTGCTGTGCATTGCATTGCCCTTCATGTGATGTCCAGTGCCCCCTATGTTGTGCTGTGCCTTGCAGTGCCCACCATGTAATGTGCAGTGCCCACCATGTCATGTGATGTGCCATCCAGTGCCCACCATGTCATGTGCAATGCCCACCATGTCATGGGCTGTGCCATTCAGTGCCCCCCATGTAATGTGCAGTGCCCACCATGTCATTTGCTGTGCCTTGCAATGCCCGCTATGTAATTTGCAGTGCCCACCATGTAATGCGCTGTGCCATGCAGTGCCCACCATGTCATGTGCAGTTCCCACCATGTCATGTGCTGTGCTGTGCCCACCCTGCCATGTGTTGTGCCCAGCATGTAGTGTGTTGTGCCCACTGTGTAATGTACTGTGCTGTTCAGCAGTGCCCACCATGTCATGTGCAGTTCCTAACATGTAATGTGCAGTTGCATTGCCCACCATGAAAACTGCTATGCCATGCAGTGCCCACCATGTAATGTGTTGTGCCCACCATGTAATGTGCTGTGCCATGCAGTGCCCCCCATGTAATGTGCTGTGTCCAGTATGTCATATGCTGTACATTGCAGTGCCCTCCATGTAATGTGCAGTGCCCACCATGTCATGTGCTGTAAATTGCAGTGCTCACTATGTAATGTGCAGTGCCCACCATGTCATGTGCTGTACATTGCATTGCCCTTCATGTGATGTGCAGTGTCCCCTATGTCGTGCTGTGCCTTGCAGTGCCCACCATGTAATGTGAAGTGCCCACCATGTAATGTGCAGTGCCCACCATGTCATGTGATGTGCCATGCAGTGCCCACCATGTCATGCACTGTTCCCGCCATGTAATGTGCAGTGCCCATGTCATGTGATGTGCCATCCAGTGCCCACCATGTCATGTGCAATGCCCATGTCATGGGCTGTGCCTTGCAATGCCCGCTATGTAATGTGCAGTGCCCACCATGTCATGTGATGTGCCATGCAGTGCCCACCATGTCATGCACTGTGCCCGCCATGTAATGTGCAGTGCCCATGTCATGTGATGTGCCATCCAGTGCCCACCATGTCATGTGCAATGCCCACCATGTCATGGGCTGTGCCATGCAGTGCCCACCATGTCATGTGCAGTTCCAACCATGTCATGTGCTGTGCCCACCCTGCCATGTGTTGTGCCCAGCATGTAGTGTGTTGTGTCCACTGTGTAATGTACTGTGCTGTTCAGCAGTGCCCACTATGTCATGTGCAGTTCCTAACATGTAATGTGCAGTTGCATTGCCCACCATGAAATCTGCTATGCCATGCAGTGCCCACCATGTAATGTGCTGTGTCCACCATGTAATGCGCTGTGCCCACCACGTCATGTGCTGTGCCATGCAGTGCCCACCATGTAATGCGCTGTACCCACCATGTAATGTACTGTGCCATGCAGTGCCCACCATGTCATGTGCAGTGCCCACCATGTAAATTGCTGTGCAGTGCCCACCATGTCATGTGCTGTGTTGTGCCTACCATGTCATGTGCTGTGTTGTGCCTACCATGTCATGTGCTGCACCATGCAGTGCCTACCATCTAATGTGCTGTACTCACCATGTAATGTGCTGTACATTGTCCACCATGGCATGTGCCGTGCAGTACCCACAATGGAATGGGCTGTGTGGGGCTCACCATGTCATGTGCTGTGTCCACCATTTAATGGGCTGTGCTTACAATGTAATGTGCTGTGTCGTGCAGTGCCCACCAATGTGCCCAATGGAATGTGGTGTGCAGGGCTCATCATGTCATGTGTGGTATCCACCATTTAATGTGCTGTGCTCCCAATGTAATGTGCTGTGCTGTGTCGTGCAGTGCCCACCATGTCATGTGGTGTCATGCAGTACCCACCTTGTCATGTGCTGTGCAGTGCCCACCATGCCATGTGCAGTGCCCACCATATAATATGCTGTGCCCACCATATAATGTGCTGTTCAGTGCCCACTTGTAATGTGCAGTGCCCACCATGTAATGTGCTCAGCTGTGCCCGGGATGTCATGTGCTGTGCCCATCATATAAGGTCCTGTGCCCACCGTGTGCATGTGCTGTGTTGTGCCCACCATGCAATGTGCTGTGTTGTGCAGTACCAACCATGTCATGTGCTGTGCCCACCATATAATGAACTGTGCCTACCTTGTAATGTGCTGTATTGGGCAGTGCCAACCGTGTAATGTGCAGTGCCCACCATATAATATGCTGTGCCCACCATATAATGTGCTGTTCAGTGCCCACTTGTAATGTGCAGTGCCCACCATGTAATGTGCTCAGCTGTGCCCACCATTTAATGTGCTGTGCCCACCATATAAGGTCCTGTGCCCACCGTGTGCATGTGCTGTGTTGTGCCCACCATGCAATGTGCTGTGTTGTGCAGTACCAACCATGTCATGTGTGGTGCCCACCATATAATGAACTGTGCCTACCTTGTAATGTGCTGTATTAGGCCGTGCCAACTGTGTAATGTACTATGCTATTCCTCCCACCCCATGTTATGTACTATGCTGTGCCTTCCACAGACTCACCCCCTCACTCCCACCCCCCTCTCTCTTTCACCCCCCTCACCCCCTCTCTCTCTCATGCCCTCTCTTTCACCCTGTTCTCTCTCTCACCCCCTTCACCCCTTACCACCCTCTCTCTCTTTCACCCTCTCTCTATTCCCCTTTTTCTCACCCCCTCTCTCTCACTCATTCACCCACTTTCTCTCTCTTTCCCCCCCCCTCTCATCCCCTCTCTTTCAACCCCCCATCTCGCTATCACCCCCCCCCCCTCTCTCTCTCTTAACCACTCTCTCACACCCCTCTCTCTCTTTAATTTAAATTTAACAAAAATTGTTTGTGTTTTCATTTTATTTATTTCCATAAAAAGGCCCACCAAAATCCTTAGCACCAGGCCCATGTTGCTCTTAATCTGGCCCTGCATAATACCACTCTACGGGTGGATGTGATTTTGATACTTTGGGTGACTTTTTTGTATTGTAATCTCTGATATGGGTTTATTTGATATCTATTATTGTCCCTTGGGTCTCGAATGAATGATCTGATCCTTAGATATTTCAATTGAGCAGGAGCCAATACAGCACTAGGTTGTTTGTTGTTCTTTTCTTGTTGACGTGCTACAGCTGTATGTCACTAATGATGGAACAGCCCAGTTGCCGGCTGGCACTGGCCCCTGCGTGGGCCTAGTCCCAATGCTGTAGCGGGTTTACTGTTGTTTTCTGTTTGTATGTCTTATACTCAAAAAAAAAAAAAAAAAGAAAAAAGAAATGAGGTATGAAGCTGCATATATTTTAAAATTCACATACAGCGGTGGGCACTTAATGGATCATAACTCTGCATTTATTACCACACAGGTATTTTAACAGCAGTATGTAGAGTGCAAATGTGTTTGTACTCTACTTACACTGGCTCCTACACATGCTCTGTGCTGACATTTCTCCGGCTCCCCTGCCCCCCCCCCCCCCATTTGCACATTTCACTGTGTTAACTCCTAGAGAACCAGAGAAATGTCAGCACAGAGACAGTACAGGGAACTTCATAGGGCTGTTTGTCAGTTGTGGATTCTAATCACTCTCGACCTGCCAGCAGCCGTGTGTGAATTCCTGTACCCTGTAGTGCACCGGATTAGTGCACTATTTAAAACGGAGTTCCACGTGTTTTTTAGTTTAATAGTCAGCAGCTACAAAAAGTTTAGCTTGCTGACTTTTAATAAACAGACACTCACCCTTATCACGGTCCATCGATGAGACCACATGGAGCCTCGCTCCTCTCCCCCTCCTCTCCTTAGCGCCGTCATATCTGCTATGGGCAGTGACAGCTTACGGCTTCACGGCCTGGCGCGCACTGCGCAAGCCGCATTGCGCTCTGCCATTGGCCAGCCAATCTTCTGGGACCTGTGTTGTGTCCCAGAAAATCTCTGGCAGGGAGGGGCCGCCTAGGGCGAGAGGAGGAGTCAACCAACAAGTGTCTGGGGAATGCCCAGGAAAAAGCCAAAGTCTACTTACCACCAGCTTGCACACAACCAAATTGACCTATCTAACAGTAAGCGTTAAAAAAGGGGTTTAGTCCGCATGCATTTGCAAACGCATGCGTGAGCCACAGAGCCACGTCACGGCACCCTTGTATCTGTGGTCCTAACACTAAAGTATAAGTGTCCCCACAGTGGAGGCACATGCATTTAATAGATAAATGAGAGCAGGAGGAGTCACCTAGGCAGCCGGGACAGGAAGTCCCACTAAAAAGAGGACACACACTCCCCCCCCCCCCAAAAAAAAAATGACATGCCAAATGTGGCATGTCAGGGGGCGAGGAGTGCTTATAGCAGAAGTTCCACTTTTGGGTGGAACTCCGCTTTAAACGAGTGAGGTTATTTTTAGTTCAAAGCAGAGTTCCAGTAATTTTTTTGTTTATTAAAAGTCCAGCAGCTACAAAAAAAGTGTATCTTCTGACTTTTATTAAAAAGACACTCACCTGCCCCACAATCCAGTGACGTGGCCACCCAAACCCTCCATTCTCTCCCCTGCCTGTCCACGGAGCTGGCAATACTACTGTGGGCATCCGGCTGTGACAGCTTGCAGCTGCACAGCCGGGTGCGCATGTCTCACTGCGCTGTCCTGCATAGCCGGGCAATCTTCTGGGACCTATGATGTGTCCCAGAAGATTGCAGGGAGGAAGGGCTGCCTAGGTGGCCCAAGCGGAAGTGGGAGTGCGTCAGTAATCGTGATGCATCGCGGAATCAAATTGAATCGTTGACCAGATCATTGTAATCGAATCAAATCGTGAGACCAGTGAAGATGCGCACCCCTAGTTACTAATGTGCTCTTTTCTCCCTCCTCCTCTCTGAGACTATCTGTGGCATCACACTGTTCAGTAATACCATGTAGAGCTTTAACACAACCTTGCAAACCTGTAATTTAAAAGATTTCTGTATCTTCAACGTGGCCCTCAAAGCCACATAAAATGTTCCTCTCTAACTGTGGTAATAAGTATGTCATGTACACTGGGTGGGTGGCAGTTAGAATTAAAAGGATTCTATTGCTGACAAACTATGTGACTCATTCTTCATTGTACATCACACTGCCTTGCAAAAGTATTCACCCCCTTGGCTTTTTACCTATTTTGTTACATTACAGCCTTTGGTTCAATATTTTTTTTAATCTGAATTATATGTGATGGATCAGAACAAAATAATCTAAGTTGGTGAAGTAAAATTAGAAAAATATATACATAAAACTTTTTTTCAGAAATAAAAAACTGATAATTGGCATGTGCGTGTGTATTCACCCCCTTTGTTATGAAGCCCATAAAAAGCTCTGTTGCAACCAATTACCTTCAGAAGTCACATAATTTAAAATGATGTCCACCTGTGTGCAATCTAAGTGTCACGTGATCTGTCATTACATATACAAACCTTTTTGAAAGGCACCAGAGGCTGCAACACCCAAGCAAGAGGCACCACTAACCAAACGCTGCCATGAAGACCAAGGAACTCTCTAAACAAGAAAGGGACAATGTTGTTGAGAAGTACAAGTCAGGGTTAGGTCATAAAAAAGTATCCAAATCTTTGACGATCCCTAGGAGCACCATCAAATCTATCATAACCAAATGGAAAGAACATGGCACAACAGCAAACCTGCCAAGAGACGGCCGCACACCAAAACTCACGGACCGGGCAAGGAGGGCATTAATCAGAAAGGCAGCACAGAGACTTAAGGTAACTCTGGAGGAGCTGCAGAGTTCCACAGCAGAGACTGGAGTATCTGTACATAGGACAACAATAAGCCGTATGCTCCATAGAGTTGGGCTTTATGGTAGAATGGCCAGAAGAAAGCCATTACTTTCAGCAAAAAACCAAATAGTTTGCGAAAAGGCATGTGGGAGACTCCCAAAATGTATGGAGGAAGGTGCTCTGGTCTGATGAGACTAAAATTTAGCTTTTTTGGCCATCAAAGAAAACGCTATGTCTGGCGCAAACCCAACACATCACATCACACAAAGAACACCATCCCCACAGTGAAACTTGGTGGTGGCAGCATCATGCTGTGGGGATGTTTTTCAGCAGTCGGGACTGGAAATTGTCCAGAGTTGAGGGAAAGATGGATGGTACTAAATACAGGGATATTCTTGAGCAAAACCTGTACCACTCTATGTGTGATTTGAGGCTAGAACGGAGGTTCACCTTCCAGCAGGACAATGACCCCAAACACACTGCTAAAGCAACACTTGAGTGGTTTAAGGGGAAAACTTGTAAATGTGTTGGAATGGCCTAGTCAAAGCCCAGACTTCAATCCAATAGAAAATCTGTGGTCAGACTTAAAGATTGCTGTTCACAAGTGTAAACCATCCAACTTGAAGAAGCTGGAGCAGTTTTGCAAGGAGGAATGGGCAAAAATCCCAGTGGTAAGATGTGGCAAGCTCAAAGAGACTTATCCAAATCGACTTGAAGCTGTGATAGCCGCAAAAAGTGGCTCAACAAAAGATTGACTTTAGGGGGGTGAATAGTAATGCACATTGACTTTTTCTGTTAATTTGTCCTATTTGTTGTATGCTTCACAATAAAAAAAAAATCTTCAAAGTTGTGGGCATGTTCTGTAAATTAATTGATGCAAATCCTCAAACAATCCATGTTAATTCCAGTTTGTGAGGCAACACGAAAAATGCCAAGGGGGGTGAATACTTTTGCAAGGCATTGTATAGTAAAATGCTTGTGTTATTTCAATCTACTGTAGAGGATAAATACTTTTTTTTTTCTGACTTTTGTTTAGTCTTAAACAGCACGGATGATGGGGAACAAAATACTTTAATAAACTTTAAAGTGAGACTTCTTATAGAATAATAAAATACCTTCAAAATAATAGTTTTTATACAGACGTGATCAATGTGATATTTCATACTAGTCTGTGTACACAAAGCTGAAAATTCGTTAAAGGTGTTAATCCTAGGTCAAGCAATTTATAAAATCTCCAGGACAGATTAATCTTTTCAGCAAAAAGAAAATATATAATGCTATCATATATGTTAAAACTAAGCACTCATATGGATGCAGAGAGAGCCATACACTGTGAAAAATAAATGACACATGATCGCACACAGGACGCCGACTCACTGTGACCAAAACTAAGCCAGGTAATGTAAAAATCCTTCAGCTCTGCTCTCCACCCATAAGAGGTCCTACAGATGTGTTTCGCTCCCTAGCAGAGCTGAAGCCATTTTACATGTCTTTACATTCTCGCAAAGGCATGCATAACATGTGATGGCAGGATTCACAAAAAAAAGTCAACTGTGCCCTAATCCTGCTAAAGTAGAAATCCCACTAGCTAGAATAGGCATGTTGGCTTTCTCAGGAAAGGCGATTGTGCGGCCAGCCAATGTTCTTACTAGGAATTTACACTTCTAATGAAGTTTTCTCCTTGTCAAAACAACGACGCTCTATGACATAACAGAAAAGCTTTCCACATGATGTACAAGCGTCCATTCAAATATTTACACTGTTGAGTGTACATACACTTATGTGTGTTTAGGGTCCCTTTGATAGAAAATAATCTTCACTTCATAAATTAAAGTAAACAAAGATGTAAGTAGGCTAACAGCCTGATGATAAATGTATTTTCTAGTAAAAGGAAGCTTACTGGGACGCCCAATTTCCTCTGCCCCATTATGGATACAATTCTTGTGATGGTGCTGGATAGAATACTAGTCAGTAGCTAGTGAGTCAAGCAACACAGACTATTATAACAATCTCCGCTCCAAGCTTGTGATATGTCTGCACACTTAACTGATTACAAGAAGTTCCTCCAGAAACAATACCTGATTTTCTCGTAGGGTGACTGTAATGTGTCAAATGCAAATGAAGCAAATGAAAAAACTGATTTTGTTTTTTTGGTACATAAAGTAGCAGGTAGAAATGTAGTAAGCTTTAAATTCAAACTCTGGCCATTTTTTTTCCCCTAAAGTTTGCATACAGTGGGTATGGGTTGGAGCTTCTGTCCGGTTGATAATACTGTGGCCTCATTGGGGTAATATCAGGAGAGGAATTGAGGTGATCAGAAGTCACTGAGACAGGAAGGAACAAACTTCTATAAGAGCTAGAATTCTAGGTTATGCCCCTACTCTTTTTTTTTTTGCTGTCGCTATCCACCATGGAGAGATTTCTGAACAGTTTCAGTCACGATGACACTCTATAACTGGAACAGGATGTGATGTGAAATCACCCCGATGTGGACATAGACAGAAAAAAACCTGACAGAGACTATAATCCTTTCTGACATTATCCAAAACAAGTAAATATTGTGAGTGGAGGAGGGTTGCCTTGAATGTGAATATGCAACAAATAACCTTGGCTGCTTGCATGATCAGTGCCTTGGCAACCCCTTAAAGCAGTGGTTCTCAACTCCAGTCCTCAGGACCCACCAACAGGACAGGTTTGCAAGATAGCTGAAATACATCACAGGTGATATCACTTGCTGCTCAGTGATTGCAGTATTCTAGTCTGCAACTCCCCAAGGTAATACTTAAAATCTGGCCTGTTGGTGGGTCCCGAGGACTGGAGTTGAGAACCACTGCCTTAAAGACTGATGGGATCAACAAAATGTGGGTCTAAAGCAAATATAGAATATACTTTCCTGGCGCATCATGGTAGCATACAATGGGTTATGGCTCCGCCCCCACAACCTGATAGGACCGGTCAACTATAAATCAAAGATGGACCTGCCTGGCAGCATTCTCCTTCTTCTTGTCCTCACCCGGTCAGGACTGGAGTCACGTGTCCACCTTCCGATCACTTCCAGTGAGCCAGGCTACCGGATTTGATGGAAAAGTAAAAAATTCTGGTCCAGTTTGTAGCTGAATGGAATAAAAAAACGTGCAATCATGAAGATTCCATGTGCCCAGAGGTGATGAGGATTCATTCACCTCTGTTCCTGGGCTCTTCCTATCTCCTTCTTAATGCTTGCTCTGGGATCACTTTTTCATTCAGAAATGAAAAAGTAGCATCATGGTAGCATACAATGTATTATGGCTCCGCCCCCACAACCTGATAGGACTGGTTAACTATAAATCAAAGATGGACCTGCCTGGCAGCATTCTCCTTCTTCTTGTCCTCACCCGGTCAGGACTGGAGTCACGTGTCCACCTTCCGATCACTTCCAGCGAGCCAGGCTACCGGATTTGATGGAAAAGTAAAAAATTCTAGTCCAGTTTGTAGCTGAATGGAATAAAAAAACGTGCAATCATGAAGATTCCATGTGCCCAGAGGAGATGAGGATTCGTTCACCTCTGTTCCTGGGCTCTTCCTATCTCCTTCTTAATGCTTGCTCTGGGATCACTTTTTCATTCAGAAAAGCTGAAATCTGTGGTTTGTCCCACATGGCTTAGAGCATGGTCAGTCAGCATCAACATGTACAGTTGTCCTAGATTGTTAAGACAATTAAAAGAGTCTATTCTTCACAAGACCTTCCTGTTCCGGAAGACTTAAGAACACATGCAACCAAGGCAGTGCCAACTCTGTGCACAGCGCAGTGTTATGTGTCTCCTGAGACTATTTGCTCCCAGAACACCTTCATTATGCTTTATTAGGTGAACCCGGCTCAGCTCACAACAGAAAAATTTGGAAAAATGTGTGCAGGTGCATACTTGCACTACTGACCATTAAAAAAAATTTCTTGCACCCTCCCGTATGGCGAGTTAGTTCCCATTGTATGCTGCCATGATGTGCCTGGAAAACTGAAAACTGTATACAGTACTCACCTTTACATAATTTTCCTTTCCTGGTGCATCTTCATGGCAGCATAAATTCCCACCCAAATGGTAAAACTTACAGAGAATGCTGCAGGGCGGATCTGTCTTTGATTTATAGTTAACCAGTCCTATCAGGTTGTGGGGGCAGAGCCATAACCCATTGTATGCTGCCATGAAGATGCACCGGAAAGGGGAGTATACAATTTTCCATTTTATGCGTGTCTAGGACATAAATGCATGAACATACAATTACAGAAATATATACCTTTACAAAAAAAGTAGGGAATCAGAGTCTACACCTGAAGTATAGTGTGCAAATGCAGCACAAGGGACTCCCACTACAAACTAAACTTGTTAGAAACTAAACAATGAGTCGCAGCTTGCATGATGTATCCAATGCATCAGTATTATGCCAGGTCTTGAAAAAATACCATGTATTACAATCCATTACTTGCCTGTATGTAAAGTGTGTGTGTGTGTGTGTATATATGTACTGTATATACACACAGTGTATGTTATAAAGCCACACCAGTAAAAAGAACAACACATAACTATACAATGAGAACATTGGTGGCATACACCCAGTGGATCCAGAAATGTTCAGTCCAAAACTGTAGTATAAGCCACACAAAAAAAAAGCCACTAAAAGTGTAAAAAAGGTACTTATAGCGTATCTAAACCAAAGAACAAAAATTGGTAGTGTTGCAGCTTACCAGTCTGGTGGCTGAATTGTTTTTTTTTTTTTTTTCCCCACTTTTTTCCTTCTTATTTTATCCTGATAATCCTGCAATCAACTCACTTCCTCCTGTCCTAGGGTGACAACCATACTGAGCAGCATGGTCATCGCGTAATGTGAAGCCTCCGAAGGTTTCTCCGACGGAACTCCGACGGAATTCCATTCAAGCGGTCTTGCCTACACACGGTCAAACCCAAGTCCGACCGTCTAGAACGAGGTGACAAACAGCACCAACGACGGGACTAGAAAAAGGAAGTTCAATAGCCAGTAGCCAATAGCTTCTGTCTCGTACTTGCTTCAGAGCATGCGCCGTTTTTGGTCCGTCGGAACAGCATACAGACGAGCGGTTTTCCCAATGTTCCATTTCTAGGTCCGTCAGAATTTAAAAAAAAAAAGTCCGATGAGGCATACACACGATCGGAATGTACGATGAAAAGCTTCTGTCGGACTTTTTCTGTCGGACATTCCACTCCTGTGTACACGGCATAATAGTGTAATAGCATCAAATGTTTATTAAAAAAGCAACTAAAAAGTACTTGAAAAGCTTCAGAAGAGTAAGCACATAAGACATTAAAGACGCCACTGGCACCGACTCCAGACAGGCATGGGTGACATCAGCATAGGCTCCACCTCGCCTTGACTACGTTTCGTCTCAATAGACATTTTTCTTCATAATAACCTCACCTCAATAGACGTTGTCCTTCATAATAACCTTCCCTTCCTCTGTAGTCTTGCAGTAAGTCATTATTCTTTGGCATGCTGCAAGACAGGAATGATACAGGAGGCGGTATGACACATTTACACATTTTACCACCCACACGAAGGCCCAGAAACACCCACAGTAACCCTAGGACCCATCCACATCAACTCGCAGAACTAGTAAAGGTAACTCCCATAGCCCGCCCTGGAACTACAGAGGCTCAAAGGATCATGGGACATGTAGTATCAGTACTGGAAAAGGAAGGAAACAGGAAGTCAGAGAACTTAGAAATTCAGCCAGGAGGAGGAGTGACATCAGAAACACAGAAAAAACGAGGTAAGTTACACACAAATTGAAAGTGGGGTTGTGATTCATTTAGGTGCACAATGCATCTGTTGTTTTGGGGAGGAAAAGCTGGAATTCTTCTTTAATATCAAGGGTTGGGGGAGATGGCTTTAGGCTTCACAAAGACACTATCACTTTTTCCTGAATGGACCAGGAAAATCACTAAATACGCAGTTATATTAAATACTGTATGAATAACTGTTTCATCTGGCAAAAAAATGTATTTTCTTCAACTACTCCTACTACAGAACACTGCCAGCTGTTTGGGGTCCTGTTTGAACAAGAGCATACATTTGCTTTTAATGTAATTTCCCAAAGCAGTTCAATTAATTAATGAAATGACTGCTAATTTCCAGGAAACAGTTCAAGTGACTTATATTTTCCCAGTGAGGGTTGTATTGGATGAATAATGCTCTTCAACAGATTCCTACAGTTGGCCTGTTTCGTTCTTTTCCCAAGCAAACCTTCTACCTCTGTAATTCAGCTCTACTCATTAACTTTCACGCAATTCAAGTTTGTAGACATTCAGCATTAGTTTTTGCAGAAATAATGCATATAAGTATTTTTTTTGAGTACTGCTTGGACCTTGAAGAAGGGGACATACCCCGAAAGCTTGTTCTGAAAAATTGTATGTTAGTGCAAATAAAAAAAGTATCACGGACAGTACTCAATTTTCTCTGTCACAATTGCACTAATACGGCTACAATCACACCAAGTTTTTTTTTTTTTTTAAGTCATTTAAGTTTTATATGCATAACTCCCCCTTGCCTTGCACTAGTCTGCATACCGGCATCCTGACATCTCCAAGAGCTGCTTACAGAAGGCTTATATATAGGTTAATACAGCATGCTGTCTGCAGTATATATTCTGGAGTTGGGATACGTTTCACCTTCATGTCCACTTACTACATAGCAGCTGTGTGCTATAAATGTAAAGCTATTATTAGCAATGGAGGGGAACAAGAACCATTTATCAGCCTTGTGCCCTCAGTGGCTGTCTCCCCAACGCCTTTCAGATTGTGTCGTTTGCCAGCTCTAAAATCTCTGTCAATTTTTCTAGCTGAACAATTTCTGTATATTGCAGCAACTCAGTTTAGAAGCTTCACTTCCAGCTGTTTTCTTTCCATTTTATCACCCATGTTATGCATACCTCGCAGCTTAGGGAGATGGGAAAGTGGGACACATAGCACAAAGTAGGCAAATAACATGACCCTGCAATGCCTCCAGTAACCCGGACCATGAGGATTAGTGCACAAAAAATGATTGGTTTAACCCATTTTTTTTTGTTATCACTACTTTTCTCTTATTTTGACTTTTCAAAACAACAAATAGAATATTTTGAAGGTTAGATAAAAGGTGCAGAAAACACTTTTGATAACTAAATAATACAATTTTCTATAATGATACTTACATCAGGCCAAAAGGAGGAACGTCAAAACAACGGACAGAGGGGTTTGGTACCAAATGAGGGCCAGTCCCACCAAATGGGGGACAGTTGGGAGGTATGCATTATGGAAGAAGTAATGGTCTCTCACACAGGAAGGGAAGTAAACAGCGGAGTAAAATGTAATGCAGAACATTGTCTACATTTTTTAAAAATAAAACAAAGATTTTTTTTTTTATATACCTTTTTCATAATGATTATAAAATTAAATAAATGGCACTAATGGCCAGAAAACAAATGAAAACGGTGAACATTTCCTGAAATTAATTGAAATCGGAATGTCATTTATATATTCATGGAGGTAAAAGAAAGGAATACAATTAAATAAAGGGTTTAATAGTGGCACATGTACATGACCAGAAATGGTAGCCCATATTTTTTTCTCCTGACAAATGAATTTAACATACTTGTTTCTCTTCACAAGCATGATAAATAGTTTCTGCGATCACAGTGAAAACCTTTGTTTTCTCTAACTCACATAACTATAGAACAGTCAAAGGGAACTAATAAATTATTCCATCCACAACATGCCATGAGTAGACCACATCTACTGCACAACTAAATAGAAATCAATAATTCACAGAATGAACGCTTGAATTTTAAGAACCCTCACGAAGAGCTTCCCTTTTGCTCTTCTACAAAATACATTAAAGAAAGACTCCTGGCTCAGAGGGTTGTAATTAGCTATTCCAAATGATGTGATTTACCAGTTCAAAATCATAGGAAAAAGGGAAAATGCAAACTTTGTAGTTTAGTGTTTGTTTTACTGCTAAAAAAACACAATTTTAGACAAAATCCAAAATGAATGTAGACATGGGAGTCCTGCTCTTAATATTATTCAGTGGGGTACTCACCTAGTAGTGCTAGGGGGTGTAATCTAAAAATGTATGGAAGAAAAAACTCAAAAACAGGAAAGACAAAATGCACCCAATCAGAGTTACCTCCACAAAATGCAGGGGGTTTTAATGAGGGTGAGTCAGGAGAGGTTTTCATATAAGGGAGGTTTTTACCTCTGTAGGGTGAGGAGGTGGAGAACTTACTGGGGTTTTGATGATGTTATGTGCTGTTGTGCTGCCATTAGGCGTAATACATTTTGTGGAGGTAACTGATTGGGAGTAGTTTTGTCTTTCCTGTTTTTTGTTTTTGAGTTTTTTCTTACAATTTTAGATAAACAATATCAGACTGTCTACAGCTAGAAAATAATTCACGTTGCCCTTCAGACTCACCAAGTCTAAGAACTTGAGTGATCTTAGACTTACCAACTGGTAATACTGAGCATCATTTTATAACCAATATGATAACTTTGTTCCTATTTATTCAAATTTAACTATGATACTCATGTAAAGAGGAGCTCCAGGTATGGATATTTAATTCATAGTATATAACTATGTATATACATCCCTGGCCAATGCCCCTGGAAACTGGAAATCCCTGACAACACTACACCAGTGACACTGTTACTCCAGTGATCTCCACTTGCTTACAGATCCCCCTCAGAACGGCTGCCCTGCTGCTTTGTGAACACAAGAGTTTGGCCACTCAGTATTGACAGCATTCAGAGAATGCTTTGCATTTTCTGAATGAACGCAAAGCATTCTCTAATTGGACAAGGTGGAGAGTGTAACAGCACTGCTCCTCATCCAATAATTGAACAATGTGCATTAATGCATTCATTCATTGCACTCTGAATGCGGCATGTATGGAGCGGCCAGCCTCCTGTGTTCAGAATGCAACAGGACAGCTGCTCAGCTCAGGACCAGGAAGCAAGTGGAGATCGCTGGATTAGCGGTGTCTACTATAGGGATTTCCAGCTTCTAGAAGCATCGGCCAGGTATTGTATATGCATACAGTAATTACAATGGTCCAAACTGGACCAATGTAACTATGTAAAGCATATATATACCTGGAATTCCTCTTTAATATTGACATTTTGTAAACGGATTATATATACATTCACCAAATTTGGTAGAAACACAATGCCAACTCTTGATTAGAGTCTACCTTTGCTCTCACAACAGGCACAATTCTTCACAGCATGCATTCCACATTCTACAAAAATTCCTTAGAGATTCTGGTTCATGTTGACATGATTGCATTATGCAATTTCTGAAGTTTTGTCAGCTGCACATCAAAGCTGCAAATCTCCCGTTCTACCATATTCCAAAGGCATTCAGAATCAGATCTGGTGACTGGTCCTCTATCAGTCTACCTCAGCAGAAATTGTTGTGTAATGAGGTAGCACAAATGACCTTGTTTTTTTTTTTTTAAAGACTCTTTTTATTTATTTCAGAAAAAAAAGTTACATAACAGAGCCTCTGGGCATTCCCCGGATCAAGGTGCATAAAAACATTAGACAAGGCATATCGTAGCTTAACTACTGGCCTAAACTAGTTAAACAAGTTAACAACAACAAAACAACCCCATAGTTTGCTGCTAAAAATAATAGGATAATATTATATAAATAATATAATATAAATAATAGGATGCTTATCAATTTACATAGAAATGTGATATACAACAGGCATCACCCAATAAAGGGTCTACAACAAGTGGGTGGCCATAGGCGCGTGGCCAGTCAGAATGCACCCCTGGGGGGGAGCAATCAGAGGAACCATCGCACAAATGACCTTTAATTCCTTCCTTCCAGGTCCATGAGTGGCCTCCCTAATCCAGCGGAGTACCTTGAGCATGGGGCCTGCAGCATCCCAGGACTGGTCACATAGGGAACACCTGCAGGTGGTTAGCCTGGTCTAACCAGCAATTCCCTGGAATACTGTCACATCTGTCTTAGGCTTAGCAATGGACCCCACTGTGACCCCAAAGGGCCTATTCCAGGGGACAAGGTACTGATCAGCCTCTCATAAGTGTGGCGGCACAGTCTTACACTCCAGCTTTGGGGGCAACCAGTGGTCAACCAGGGGAACCACAACAAGCCCCATACATTCCCTGCCCTGCACTACAATTATTCATTAGAATAGGATACATTTTTTCTGGGTTCAACTGCTTGTTTTGGTAAGTCTGTGCCCACTGCAACGTTTTTGTCCAAAACCAAACATGATTTGCTGTTATAGCACGTTCTCCTCAAAGTTTGAGGTGTTGATCATTCTGCTGCTTTTCTGCTCACTACAGTTGTAAACAGTGATTATTTCAATTATCGTACACTTTTTTAAGGATAGATAACTGTGTTTAAGCTGTACCCTAAAAAAATGTACCTTTTTGTCTTGAATTCCTTCTGAAAGAAAAAATGGCATAGATCAGCTGTGTAAGAACTAAGACACAGCTGCCACTGACTGCTAGTCTCAGTCAGGAGATTTGGAGTGAGGTTTAGTGATGTCACTACAGTGCTGCTCATTGTTCTTCATGCTGCAAGCTCTGACATGAGGAAACAAAGCCCCGCCTCCACCAATATGGCTGCCTCCACACAAAGACGCAGTGTTGAACAAGGCATGGTTAATCAATAACGATCAGCTGCAGAGAGACCATAGGCAATACTGATGATTAGCCATTCCCCCCCCCCCGGCTTGCCATTTTTTTTTACGAGTACAACTTTCAGAGATCAAATATAACTAAAGGCAAAACCTTTTTTTTAGTTTTAGATCGATAGGTAAGGAGTTAGAAACATTGTCAGTTTTTATTGCCCTGGAAAAACATATTCAAGAGAATTCAATTATTTTTCAAGTCGTACAAACACAAGGAAATCTTTAAATAAGTTCACTAGTTTTGATAGGAAGGAAATGCCGCTCTCCAAGCCTTACAGATCGTAGGAGAAAACCTCCACCCTCGATGAATGTCAGGTGCAGACTGCGCACAAGTCTATGGAAGCAAGAAAATCCCGGACTGCTGCACTCTGGAAACGGATATCTTTATTTCATGAATAAAATCCAACAATAGCTATCAAAAATATTACCGGAGAATAGTGTTGGCTAACGCGTTTCACATACAAAGATGCTTACTCATAGCTAAAGTATACATGAGTGTGTGTACATATAAGTAGAAAGACAGAATAAAAAACTACCAATGGAAAACTGGTAGTAATCAGGTAATTAAATCATTAAGCAATAATCAATTAAAAGAACACACTTTTTGGATATCACATAGGCAAGGCATACCGACAATGAAACACATGTGAGAAGGAAATTAAACTAAATAACTAAATAAAAATAAATATAAGAATAGATAATAATAAATGTATTAGCAAAAAACAGCCTTCAAGGAATAGTCTGTATTGTTTACATAACTTTGAGAAACCACCTATGTGTTATAAGTTATAGTTGCATATCGTTATGCCTCTTATCAATATTAATATGATAATCGGATAACTCATATAGTAGTGACAATATAAAATATAGTAGGAAAAAGACAGTGAAAAAACACGTTTAGATGCACATGTATCAATGTAAAGGACTATTCTAGCAATATGTATACAATGTGCAGTCTAGGTAGTTTTAGTCGAGAAATTATTACAAATGGTAAATGCGACATATAATCACTAAAACTTGGAGCACCTCTATAAATATTGGTGCATTTATTACCAACTCAGGTCACCACTATATGTGTGTCATTACAACATAGGTACATAAAAATCAGAAAAACTGAGAAACGAAAACGAAAAAACAAAAAAACGGAATATACCATTTACAATCGAAATTGAACCACTACCAAAGTTGGTGACCAAGAATTATTGTATCTATATCAGGACTAAAAACCCCCCTCAAAGCTATCGAAACTACCATATATATGTGCTAACCCTGTATTTTATGTTGCTTTACTTCCCATCAAACGTAAACGTGTCTTGAAGCAAGCGTCAGGGGTGAACCAAGTCTCCCTCCACTTGCTGCAAAAAAGAAGAAGAACGGTAATGCCCCGTACACACGGTCGGACTTTGTTCGGACATTCCGACAACAAAATCCTAGGATTTTTTCCGACGGATGTTGGCTCAAACTTGTCTTGCATACACACGGTCACACAAAGTTGTCGGAAAATCCGATCGTTCTGAACGCGGTGACGTAAAACACGTACGTCGCGACTATAAACGGGGTAGTGGCCAATAGCTTTCATCTCTTTATTTATTCCGAGCATGCGTGGCACTTTGTCCATCGGCTTTGTGTACACACGATCGGAATTTCCGACAACGGATTTTGTTGTCGGAAAATTTTATCTCCTGCTCTCCAACTTTGTGTGTCGGAAAATCCGATGGAAAATGTCCGATGGAGCCCACACACGGTCGGAATTTCCGACAACACGCTCCGATCGGACATTTTCCATTGGAAAATCCGACCGTGTGTACGGGGCATTAGTCATATGTTACACACAACTGTCATATGTTTATGACATTATGTTACCTTTTTGGAGAAAGGAATTCAATTCAATTTATATTATTTATTTTTTTATTTATTAATGTACCCTTTTTGAAGAAAAGAAATTACATTTATATTGTTTATTTATTTGTTTATTTATATACTCAAGAGACTTAGAGGCTATTTCTACTTCCAATATATTAAAATAGACAAATGAGGACCACAAGGATGTATAACGATTGATTCTCCATTTAATGGTTTAATGGAGAAATGTATTTCACCCAAATGGATGCTATACAAATTATTGGTAGAAATGGGACACATCCCATTCGAAGTTGAGCCCGAACGAGAGCCTAGTGTTCAAAATGAAGATCCACCGGACCTCACATTTACATATCAAATTAAATTTATCCCCACCTCTAGGTGGTCTAAAATGTTATTGATACCTTGAATAACTAAACTAGAGGTATCCCTATTGTGAATTGCATTCCAGTGCCATGCAACATTCGTATTATGGTTTTTCTCTATATCGTAGAGGTGATCGTATAATCGATCTTTGAGTCTACGAATAGTTCTTCCAACATACTGTACAGAACATACAGTGCAGGTTATAACATATATAACATAACGGGTGTTGCAATTCACAAAGGAATGGATTCTATGGGATTTACCTGTGGATGAGGATATGATTGTATCTCCATTTTACAAACGGGCAATAGGAACAATTTTGTCCCCCACACTTGAAAGTGCCTTTAAAGGATAGCCAATTGTTTGTATTGGTTTTACTGGGGAAAAAATGCTGGGTGACAGAATATTTCCAAGGGATGGAGCCTTTCTTGATACAGTACGTATCCCTCCAGCTAAAATCCCTGAGTATATAGGGTCATGTGATAAAACAGGAAGATATTTTTTAACTATTTTACATATTCTGTCATATTCCAAACTGTACGGAGTAGAAAAGGTTGGACTACAATGAGTTCCACCCCTTCTAGAGGTTTCTATTCTTCTGTCTTTCTTGGTAGATTTTTCTGCAAGCAATTTGTCTCAGGGTACCTTAGAAGCTATAGAAAGACCCCTATTAACCACTGATTTGGAATATCCTCTGTCCTCGAATCTAGAGGCCATATTGATGGCCTCTAAATCAAAATCAGACGCTCTACTGCAGAGTCTTTTTAGCCTCAAAAACTGGCCAACCGGACACTCCGAATGGTATGTCCCTGGTGGCTGGAGTCTGCCCTCAGAAGCGTATTGCCTGCACTAGGCTTCCTGAACAAGCTGGAAAAAATTTTATTGTCTAGTTCGGTAAGTGTAACATCTAAAAAATCAATCGTATGGAGGTCGAGCTTTCCAGTAAATTTCAGATTTAGATCATTATCTTTTAAATAATCTAACTATTGTTCTAGCTGTGTATGAGGGTCTGAGACAATAAATAACATATCATCAATATACCTGCAAAAGAAAACGGTATCTTTTCTTTGGGGACTATCAACACCAAAAATATGGAGCCTTTCCCACCATCCCATATAGAGGTTAGCCAGGGATGGCGAAAATTTAGCACCCATGGATGCTCCGCACTTTCGGATGTAGTAGTCCCCATTGATAAAGATAGAAATAAAGATGTCTGTGTTCAGAGTGCAGCAGTCTGGGATTTTCTTGCTTCCATAGACTTGTGCACAGTCTGCCCCTGACATTCATCGAGGGTGGAGGTTTTCTCTTACGATCCGTAAGGCTTGGAGAGCGGCATTTCCTTCCTATCACTATATCCGGACTTTGCCTTTGTTTGTTGCCAGCTCAGCTCTAGGTCCTTGGAGAATATACGTCTTCCACAGTGGTAATATACCACTATAGACCTCCCTATCAACAGGACATCGATGAATCCTCACACCAATTTAGTTGTTTCGGAAATAGATCCGGAGTTTAGCCGGACACTCACAGCTCCATCCGACAATCCGCTCAGGTCCAGCCAGCGAAGCCTGTCTCAGGCTACAGATGCGGGTGATTTGCTACTAAGAAAGACCTTTTGCAGGCTGGAGAATATCATGGCGAAGGAAATTAGAGCCTTTTGGGATGTCAATACCCTTACCGAGTATCTATCGTTGAAACAAATCCCTCGGTTTCCTACTTTTGAGTTCACAGATGAGACATCGAAATTGGAATGGACCGATACACTTTCCATGTGTTCGTTCAAGCTAATGAAAATCATTATTGATTACAAACAAAAGGATTTGGACCATCTGCATGGTGAGATGGCTAGCATTCAAAAAGAGCTTGCCGAACAACAACATATGCCGTTGTATGCTGACCTAGACAGCCAACTGAACAAAAAATTGGACAAACTAGAAAGAGGTGTCATTGCCACCAAAAAAGACAAAAAAAAGAGGGACCAATCGAACTATGATACGGATATGGTTTATGTGTGGAAGAAACCCTCCTTTCGTCCAAATCGCCCTAGGAAAACTCCCTCTAAAAAGCGAGTTAGCTTTTCGGATACTGAAGGTGAACGTACCTGTGATACTATGGCGGTTACGGGATTGGATTTTTCATCCTCTGACAGTAATTATACGGCCCAAGGTACACCGAACGAGAACACCATTCCTTTAAACCAGGGCGGCCATGGACGCAACAAGAAAGGAAAGAAAAAGAGAAAAGGAAAACACGGAGAGCTGGTAAAAGACTCAAAAGATATAAAAGAAACCAACGGAGGCCGCTACCAACTTCGGGGTCGGAAACAGTAAAGGATCTTAACGTTATTAATTTATCATCACGTTCACTTTCTAATGATGATATATCACTTCTATCTAAAGGTTTGAACTTTTGCCCCTCCAACCACTTTGACCTCTTTGGAACCATCCTCGATGTTAACAAGCTGGCTCGTACGCTTACGTTGCAGAAACACTTCTTTTTTGAAAATGAAGCAACCCAACCTGTCTCTGACATGAATTGCACATCAAGTGGTGAGTCATACTTTGATTCTAAACTATTTACTCATCTATGCGCCTTTATAGACTTGTCAGATTTAGAGTATGAATCAGCCCATGACATACCCACTAATAATGTTAATTGCAAACCAGTGTCCCTTAACGTGAAATCAGATTTTTATTTTATCAACTCTAGAGGGAAAGACATGGATTTGTATCAGAAGTTAGTGGAAAGGGATTTGAGTCATCTTGCAAAAAATATCTCGAATAGTATGTCTGAAAATCTGTCAAGTGATGAAAAAGTGTCCCTTAACGATTTACGCAAGGATCCATCTATAGTAATTTGAAATGCTGACAAAGGCGGAGCGGTGGTTGTTTTGGACGCTTCTGCATATAGGGAGGAGGCTTTACGCCAACTATCAGACCTGACCACTTGTCACAAACTCAAAGGGTACCCCACTGATTCTTTCAGAAAAGAATTGTCGTCTCTTCTGGACAGAGCGGTTTCGATTGGCATATTCACCCCCAAAGAAAAAGAAACATTCATTCCAGCCTTTCCAATAATGCCAGTGTTTCACCATCTTCCTAAACTCCACAAAGGACTTACACCTTTGACTGGCAGACAGATTGTACTAGGCATTGACTCACTTTGAGTAAATGGGTTGACCAACAACTGCAACCTCTAGTTAGAAGTTTGCCAGGTTTCCTACGAGACACTAAATAGCTACTGTCCATGTTGGAGGAGGTGGAGTGGAAAGAGAGTTTTTGTTGGATATCATGTGATGTGTCCAGCTTATATTCCTCTATTCTGCATAATTTGGGTCTGAAAGCGGTTGCCTTTTTCTTGGAAAGATCAGGTCATTTTTCGCTGGCAGAACAGGAATTTATTATTTTATGTTTGGAATACCTTCTAACTCACAATTTTTTTATGTTCGACGGGGACTACTACATCCAAAAGTGTGGAGCCTCCATGGGTGCTAAGTTTTCACCATCCCTGGCTAACCTCTATATGGGATGGTGGGAAAGGCTCCATATTTTTGGTGTTGATAGTCCCAGAAGAAAAGATACCATTTTCTTTTGCAGGTATATTGATGATCTGTTATTCATTGTCTCAGGCCCTCATACACAGCTAGAACAATAGTTAGATTATTTAAAAGATAATGATCTAAATCTGAAATTTACTGGAAAGCTCGACCTCCATACGATTGATTTTTTAGATGTTACACTTACCGGACTAAACAATAAAATTGTTTCTAACTTGTTCAGGAAGCCTAGTGCAGGCAATACGCTTCTGAGGGCAGACTCCAGCCACCCGGGACATACCATTCGGAGAGTCCCGGTTGGCCAGTTTTTGAGGCTTAAAAGACTCTGCAGTAGAGCGTCTGATTTTGATTTAGAGGCCATCAATATGGCCTCTAGATTCGAGGACAGAGGATATTCCAAATCAGTGGTTAATAGGGGTCTTTCTATAGCTTCTAAGGTACCCCGAGACAAATTGCTTGCAGAAAAATCTACCAAGAAAGACAGAAGCGTAGAAACCTCTAGAAGGGGTGAAACTCATTGTAGTCCAACCTTTTTTACTCCGTACAGTTTGGAATATGACAAAATATGTAAAATAGTTAAAAAATATCTTCCTGTTCTATCACATGACCCTATATACTCAGGGATTTTAGCTGGAGGGATACTGACTGTATCAAGAAAGGCTCCATCCCTTGGAAATTTTCTGTCGCCCAGCCTTTTTTCAGTAAAACCAATACAAACAATTGGATATCCTTTAAAGGCACTTTCAAGTGTGGGGGACAAAATTGTTCCTATTGCCCGTTTGTAAAAAATGGAGATACAATCATATCCTCATCCACAGGTAAATCCAATAGAATCCATTCCTTTGTGAATTGCAACACCCGTTATGTTATATATGTTATAACCTGCACTGTATGTTCTGTACAGTATGTTTGAAGAACTAATCGGAGACTCAAAGATTGATTATACGATCACCTCTACGATATAGAGAAAAACCATAATACGAATGTTGCACGGCACTGAAATGCAGTTCACAATAGGGATACCTCTAGTTTAGTTATTCAAGGTATCGATAAAATTTTGAGACCACCTAGAGGTGGGGATAAATTTAATTTGCTATGTAAACGTGAGGTCCGGTGGATCTTCATTTTGAACACTAGGCTCCCGTTTGGGCTCAACTTCGAATGGGTTGTGTCCCATTTCTACCAATAATTTGTAGAGCATCCATTTAGGTGAAATACATTTCTCCATTAAACCATTAAATGGAGCATCAATCGTTATACATCCTTGTGGTCCTCATTTGTCTATTTTAATATATTGGTAGTAGAAATAGCCTCTAAGTCTCTTGAGTATATAAATAAACAAATAAATAAAGAATATAAATGTAATTTCTTTTCTTCAAAAAGGGTACATTAATAAATAAAAAAAAATAATATAAATTTAATTAAATTCCTTTCTCCAAAAAGGTAACATAATGTCATAAACATATGATATTTGTGTGTAACATATGACTTGCTGTTCTTCTTCTTTTTTGCAACAAGTGGAGGGAGGCTTGGTTCACCCCTGACGCTTGCTTCAAGACACGTTTACGTTTGATGGGAAGTAAAGCAACATAAAATAGAGGGTTAGCACATATATCTGGTAGTTTCGATAGCTTTGAGGGGGGTTTTAGTCCTGATATAGATACGATAATTCTTGGTAACCATCTTTGGTAGTGGTTCAATTGTGATTGTAAATGGTATATTCCGTTTTTTTGTTTTTTCCCGTTCTTTCGTTTTCGTTTCTCAGTTTTTCTGATTTTTATGTACCTATGTTGTAGTGACATACATATAGTGGTGACCTGAGTTGGTAATAAATGCACCAATATTTATAGAGGTGCTCCAAGTTTTGGTGATTATATGTCGCATTTACCATTTGTAATAATTTCTCGACTAAAACTACCTAGACTGCACATTGTATACATATTGCTAGAATAGTCCTTTACATTGATACATGTGCATCTAAACGTGTTTTTTCACTGTCTTTTTCCTACTGTATTTTATATTGTCACTACTATATGAGTTATCCGATTATCATATTAATATTGATAAGAGGCATAACGATGTGCAACTATAACTTATAACACATAGGTGGTTTCTCAAAGTTATGTAAACAATACAGACTATTCCTTGAAGGCTGGTTTTTGCTAATACATTTATATTTATCTATTCTTATATTTATTTTTTTTCCTATTTAGTTATTTAGTTTCATTTCCTTCTCACATGTGTTTCATTATCGGTATGCCTTGCCTATGTGATGTCCAAAAAGTGTGTTCTTTTAATTGATTATTGCTTAATGATTTAATTACCTGATTACTACCAGTTTTCCATTGGTAGTTTTTTATTCTGTCTTTCTACTTATATGTACCCACACTCATGTATACTTTAGCTATGAGTAAGCATCTTTGTATGTGAAACGCGTTAGCCAACACTATTCTCTGTTCATATTTTTGATGGCTATTGTTGGATTTTATTAATGAAATAAAGATGTCCGTTTCCAGAGTGCAGCAGTCCGGGATTTTCTTGCTTCCATTCACTAGTTCTGAGGCAGCTTTTAAACACACTAGCTTTCCTCAATGGGTACACGGAAGCAACTCAAAGTATATAAACGGGTGCCAAACCACAAAGTGAAAGTTTAAAGTGTCTTTGATTGTTCATAACAGTGTCTATATTTTAAAACACTAAATGTGTAAAAGTTTTAGGCAGGTGTGAAAAAATGCTGTAAATTAAGAATGCTTTCAGAATTAGAAGTGTTATTAGTTTATTTTGATCAATTAACAAAAGGGAAAGTAAATGAACAGAAGAGAAATCCAAATCAAATCAATATTCAAAATGCATCAATCTTTCTAGGTACACTTGAACACAGTGTTTGAAGGAACTCAGCAGGTAGGTTGTTCCAAACATCTTGGGGAACTAACTACAGATCTTCTGTGGATGACGACTGCCTCAAATCCTTCTTCATGTAATCTCAGAAAGACTCGATAATGTTGAGATCAGGGTTCTGTGGGGGCCTGTCAGGGCTGGGCCCTTCCTTCTCTGTGCTCAGGTTGCTCAGCTGTTGGTTAATTGCCAGTACTCATCGTTCCACAGTGGCTCACCTGTTGATCATCTCCTGCTTGTCAGTCAAGCCCACAGCCAGCCCCTTCTGGCTATTTAAACTGCCTGATTCATTTCTTCAATGCCTTCGCCTTGGTCAACATATCTAGAGACTCTCTGCTGTCCTGTTGAAGACTTGCCTGGCTGAAGTCCCTTCTGGTTCCTGATCTTGTCTGCTGCCTCTGACTACGCTGATCTCTGGCTTCCTGAGTTCCTGGCTTGTTCTGACTACCCAATTTGGCTATGTTTTGACTACGTTTACCAGTTGTACCATTTTTACCATTTTATTAAAAGGTGTGATTTTTACTGCATTTTCTGTCTCTATCTGTGTCATGGTTCCTGACCGGGTCGTTATCCTGCTGCAGAATATATTTGGGGCCAATCACATGCCTCCCTGATGATATAGCATGATGGATAAGTATCTGCCTGTATTTCTCAGCATTAAGGACACCATTGATCCTGACCAAATCTCCAACTCCATTTACAGAAATGCAGCCCCAAACTTGCAAGGAGCCTCCGTCATGCTTCACTGTTGCTTGCAGAAACTCATTATTGTACCGCTCTCCAGCCCTTCGGTAAAATGCCTACATGCTGCATTTTATCGCAGAGCACCATGAATGAAGTGTATGTTTTATACACTTCAGATAAAGTTTGTCCAAAAAAAGGGAGCCATGTGATGTGCTGAATCTCGCACCACACTGCCCCCTACCATGGTCGGAAACGGACAGCTGCCAGATCAGTAAAGCAATCCGGCAGCTGTCCATTCTTGTGTGAACCTAGCCTTGAACACACTTTGGACTCTTTCACTTAGTGGTTTGACAAACTTTTTTATACTTTAAGGTTTTGTCTGAGTTTGTGTTAAAGAGAGTCCCTTCCTCAGTGTCCACATCACTGGGGTTAATGAAAATGAGGATAATTCCAAAAATTGAGTTGCCACTGGAACAAGAATAGGAGGGAAATCTTCTAGTGGGGAAAAAATTGTTGTGGGGTCCCCCCTAAAATCCATACCAGACCCTTATCCGAGCAAGCAGCCTGGTAGGCCAGGAAAGGAGGGGGATGAGCAAGCACCCCCTCCTCCTGAACTGTACCAGGCCGCTTGCCCTCATCCCCACAACCCTGGCCCGGTGGTTATGGGGGTCTGTGGGCGGGGGGCTTATCGGAATCTGGAAGCCCCCTTTAACAAGGGGGTCCCCAGATCTCAGACCCCACCCTATGTGAATGGGTAGGGGTACAATGTACCCCTACCCATTCACCAAAAAAAGTGTCAAAAAGTGAAAAACCACAATAGACAGTTTTTGACAATTCCTTTATTAAAAAATATAAAATAAATAAAGTGTCCCGCGATGTACATCCATCGTCAATCACGCCGCCCGATGGACCCGAAAATAGAAAGAAAAAACTTTGCCTCCATGAGAGGCCTGTCAGTGACTGCTGTCTTTTGGCTGTGACAACTGTTATATAGGCAAGGGCGGGGCCACCCGTTGATGTAACCGGATGACCCTGCCCCCTCTGACATCACATGACATCAGAAGGGTGTGTGGTCATCCAACCCCGCCCTTGCCTACATAACAGCTGTTACAGCCAAGAGACAGCAGTCGGCGGAAGGCCTCTCATTGAAGTGGAGCTTTTCTTTTTTCTATTTTTGGGGTCCATCGGGTAACGTGATTGATAATGGATTGACATCACGGGACACTTTTTTTGCTTTTTTAATAAAGGAATTGTCAAAAACTGTCTATTGTGGTTTTTAATTTTTTTATTTTTTTCTGGTGAATCGGTACGGGTACAATGTACCCCATACCCATTCACATAGGGGGGGCCGGGATATGGAGGCCCCCCTGTTAAAGGGGGCTTCCAGATTCTGATAAGCCCCCCAACCGCAAACCCCCAAAACCACTAGGCCAGGGTTGTTGGGAGGAGGCCCTTATCCCCTTTTTGATGGGGGACCCCAAAGCACCCTCCCCATCTTGAGAGCAAGCGGCCTGGTATAGTTCAGGGGGGGTCACTCGCTTCTACCCCCCTTTTCTGGCCTGCCAGGCTGCTTGCTTGGGTAAGGGTCTGTTTTTTTTTACATTTTGGCGTGGAGTTCCTCTTAAAACCTATACCAGACCCAAAGGGCCAGGTATGGACTGGGAAGTTGGGGAGACCCATGCTGTTGTTTTTTTTTCTTAATTCTGTCATAGGATTCCCCTTAACCACTTCAATGCAATATTATATACTCTGCACTGACTGCACTGTGTGTATATATATATATATATATATATATATATATATATATATATATATATATATATATATATATATATACACACACACACAGTATACTAGACTGCCTGCACTGTATATATATATATATATATATATATATATAGTCTACATTAAATGCACTGTATATATATATATATATATATATATATATATATATATATATATATATATATATTGTGACAGACTCACCCAGGACAGAGGCTTTTGGAGGGGTCTGAATACTAGCTTCTTGCCTACCGACTATGGGCCCTGGCATTTGAAGGAGCTACAAGCATTTAGGAAGATATTCTGTTATGTAATGCAAAAGGACATTATTAAGGAGGCCATGATGATCTCTGCCAGCTTGGGCCTCAGTGGACAGATGTATGTGAAAGGAATGCTAATTAATGAGATCTGGAAAGCCCAGGTCTTTCACCCAATAGTTTATTGTGCTCATTAACACACATTTGTCTCCTAGCAAACTATTGGGGGATGTGTTTATATTTATGTGTATTGTAAGTTGAGTGAGGAGATGGCAAGTCTACCCTGAAAGATCATATCTCAGAGTCACCAAGTCTGGGTAAATGATTACCTAGCTAGCTCATGTTAATTAGGTTTCTGGTTACAGGTGTATTGTTAGAGTAATATGAGCAGGAGGGGGGAACCTCCTTTTCAACTGTATATAAGACTGTATTCTTGTTCTTATAAACAGTCCATGTTCAGCAACCAAACGAGTATTGTCTTGTTGTGTTTGTTGTTAGCGGTTGGAATATCTGATATCTATATTCAGACCGGGAGGAAGCAGTATATGACGAAAGCACTCAAGCAGAGTGTGGGACGTTTCATTACATTAGTGGCAAGCAGTGGGATGCTTCCTGCAATCTGGGACATCCAAACCTCCACCTGGATCCAAGGTCCGGATAGCAGGAGAGGAGAGGTACAGATACCAGGCATCATGGAAGAAGAATTCGGAAGGAGGTTGCGAGAGATGCAGATACAGCACAGAGGACCAGTATCAGAGCAGGTCCTGCTGGCATGGTATGATTCTATCCGCTGGGAACTCTGGAAGGAAGCGCTAGCCCATGAGCAACGACACCAGGGAAAAATTCTCTCCTCCTTCCAGGAAAGGTACTGGTCGCAGTATGAAGTGCGAATGGTGTTTTGGGGGGAACAACCGCATAAGGAATGGAAAGCTGAGTTAACCAGGCTGGTCCAGGTGGAGATGCGGTTGGACGAGAGCTATAGAGACCTCCGCTGGTATGTAGCCCAAGTGTGCCTGTGCACAGCGGACGGCACCCCAACAGAAGGCTTTTGGCTACAGCGGCCTGGGTCTGTTATTAGAGAGGCTGTCACAGGACCTTGACTTTGGGAGCGATTTGGAGTGGCGTTTGGAAAAAATCTCGGAATACAGAGAACGGATGCTGAATGTCTCAGAAGTTCCCTGGGCACTGAAAGATTTGGAGTTTCTAGCCAATCAGGAATGGGAGCTGGAGATTGCCTACAGAAAGCTGCTAGATTCTGCTCAGTAGCAGGTCTGGGCTCCCTTTGCCTGGGACTATCAGGAAATACCAGCTGACAATTCTGAAATCCTGACTGAAGATTTGTCAATGTGGCAGAGTTACAGTGTGCTTTGCCAACCAGCCCCCGCAGTTATGGACGCGGAGGTCTTATGGCGGATGCAGCAAGTGCTGACTGACCTTGATGATCCTGTTTCTGCATGGGATGATCTTGGAGGGAGGAATGCGTCTGTTCAGCAGCTGGATGAGGGTATGGGAAATGGGGCAGTCAGCTCATCTCTCCAGCCACAGAGCACAGAATGTATGGATTTAATTGACCATTCATCAGAGGATGTTATAGATTATGAATCACCTGCCAAGGTGTTGGCACTAGGTCCAAGTGCAGCCAACCCATGCCCTGGATTTTCAGCAAGTCCAGAGACTTGTCAATTAAATTGACTTTCTCCTGAGGAAGAACAACGGAGTGAGCCTCTAGTAAAAGAGCTAGCATCAGGGCAGAACATCACAGGGCTCTGCCCAGCATCAACAGCAGCATCTGTGGAGTTACACGGAACTTCCCCAGCTGAAGCACTGGCCACCGGACAGAGGGTCCAAGACCTCTTCCCCACATCTGTGGCAGTTCCTGAGGCTCAGGGTGAGAAGGTGGCAGTCACTTCCCAGCAGCAGATCAGGATACAGGGGGAGAAGGTAGAGGAGGTGTTCGTCGTCCCTCCTCAACAGTTGGCCAGGGTGGAGGAAGCAGCCTTCCCTCCCCAGCAAAGATCCGTGCACCTGGAAAAACAGTACCACAGACATGTCACCCCAGCAGCCAAATGAGGGAACGGAAGAGGAAGCAGCCAGCTCACCTCCCCAATGACACAGCTACACAGTTTGGTAGTGGAGGAATCCAGATTCCTGCCCCAACGGTTAGCGGAAGCAGATGATGTGGAGTCCCCAGCAGAAGTGCTGACAACAGGGCAGAGCGCCGCTGGCCTCTGCCCAGCACCTACAGTGTCTCTACAGCTTCAGGAAGCTGGGGCGATCTGCCCCTCTGCCCAGCAGCAGACCGAGCCCCGGAATGTTAAAAAGCACTCAGCTGAAGTGCTGGCAGCCGGACAGAGAGTCAATGGCCTCTGCCCCACACCTACTGAGGTCAACTATTTTTTGCAGCTAAGAATGGAGATCATGCGGACAGACTATGTGAGTTCACTCTGCCTAACGCATGTCCAGACCAGGTGGAGGTCTGGGACCTTGTTAGTCGACTTTTGATGGAAGAAAAATGTGACAGACTCACCCGGGACAGAGGCTTTTGGAGGGGACTGAATGCTAGCCTTTTGCCTACCGACTATGGGCCCTGGCATTTGAGGGGGCTACAAGCATTTAGGATGATATTCTGTTATGTAATGCAAAAGGACATTATTAAGGAGGCCATGATGGTCTCTGCCAGCTTGGGGTGGTTGGTATATTATCTCATTTTGTTGTGTACTCTTTGCTGGGTCGTTTGGGGTGTGGCTGTATTCCAATGTTTTATTGTGTCTGTCTGCCTTGGGTATTATGGGATGTGTATGTAGAATAGCTGTGAGATTGAACAGTCTACCCCGCCCGCAATGCAAAGGTAGAGGGGTTGTCCAGAGTATTACCTGTGTACCTGTGTTTTCAAAAAACAGTTCATGTTCAGCAACCAAACGAGTATTGCCTTGTTTGTTGTTGGAATATGTGATATTTATATTCAGACTGGGAGGAAGTGGTATATGAAAAAAGCACTCAAGAGGAATGTGGGACGTTTTGTCACACACATACATATATATATACATTCCAATCAATCTTAATACTGCAACCATTTCTCACCTACTCAACCTAACCTCCTCTTTTAACCTAACACAATGGACACAAACCACCACTCACTCCAACTGCAATACTCTCGACCTCGTATTCTCCCATCGCTGCACTCCCTGCAATCTCTCTAACACCCCCTTTCCTCTCTCTGATCACAACCTTATACGTTTTACACTCTCCTTGTCTCCTACCTCCCATGCTGCCAACCCACAAACCACTACCCGCAGAAATCTTCACAACCTCAACCCTTCCCTTCTTCATTCTGCTACTGATGGCCTTTACGACAAAATCGCACCCCTGTCCTGCCCAGACCTAAACACTTCCATCTACAACAACACGCTGTCATCTACCCTAGACGTACTTGCTCCTCTTTCTACACGCAGAACCAGGCCCCATCTGCCACAACCCTGGCAAACAGATGACGCCAGAAGTCTCAAGAGACGCAGCCGTGCTTTTGAGCGAGCATGGCGGAAATCTAAGTCCCTGCAAGACTTTACCCTCTACAAATCTGCCCTTCTCAAATACAATTCCTGCCTCCACACTGTTAAACAAACCTACTACAACACCATTTCATCCAAACCTCGTCAACTCTTTTCTACCCTTAATTCCTTACTTCACTCCCCACTGCCCCCACCCACCAACTTGCTTACCACTCAACAGATTGACAACCATTTCAAAAGCAAAATCGACACCATTCGCAAGGAGATATCCAGCATTCAACTTCCCCTACCCAACACATCAGGTCCAACACCATACTCAATACTCTCCTCCTTCTGCCCAATTACCACTGATGAAGTTGATAAACTCCTCTCCATGGCCCACCTCACCACCTGTGTCCTTGACCCTGTCCCCTCACAACTGCGACCACCTTCCCACTCTATCCTAAACTCCCTAACCCACATCCTCAACCTCTCCCTCTCCTCCGGCACCTTTCCTTCCCTGCTCAAACATGCACTGGTTACCCCCATACTTAAAAAAACCTTCACTAGAACCCACCTATTTGAATAACTTAAGACCCATCTCCCTGCTCCCGTTTGCCTCCAAGCTCATCGAACGCCTTGTCCATGACCAAATGAGTCACTACCTCACAGACAACAACCTTCTCGACCCCCTATAGTTCGGCTTCTGTCCACAACATTCTACTGAAACTGCCCTACTAAAACTCACCAATGACCTACTAACTGCTAAAACCAATGGTCATTACTCCATACTCATACTTTTATGCCCCGTACACACGAGCGGAATTTCCATAAAAAAAAGTGTGATGGGAGCTTTTGGTCGGATATTCCGACCGTGTATATGCTCCATCCAACTTTTTCTGTCTGAATTTCCGCCAGCAAAAGATTGATGCCCCGTACGCATGAGCGAAAATTCCGCCAGCAAAAGTCCGATGTGAGCTTTTGGTCGGAAATTCCGACCGTGTGAATGCTCCATCAGACTTTTGCTGGCGGAATTTCCACCAGCAAAAGATTGAGAGCAGGTTCTCTAGTTTTCCATCGGAAAAAGTTCCTATCAGAAATTCTGTTCATCTGTATGCAATTCCGACCCGAAAAAAAACACGCATGCTCGGAAACAATTCGACGCATGCTTGGAAGCATTGAACTTCATTTTCTTGGCTCGTCGTAGTGTTGTACGTCACCGTGTTCTTGATGGTCAAAAGTCCAGAGAACTTTTGTGTGACCGTGTGTATTCAAGATTTTTCTGAAGGAAATTCCGCTCCTGTGTACGGGGCATTAGACCTCTCTGCTGCCTTTGACACAGTTGACCACCTGCTCCTCCTCAGCGAACTTCACTCCCTTGGCCTCTGTGATTCTGCTTTATCCTGGTTCTCCTCCTACCTATCTCAGCGCACTTTCAGTGTCACTTACAACTCCATCTCCTCTACTCCTCTTCCTCTCTCTGTTGGGGTACCCCAAGGCTCTGTCCTTGGGCCCCTCCTATTCTCGCTCTATACCTCTTCCCTGGGCCAGTTGATAACCTCCCATGGCTTCCAATACCACCTCTATGCCGATGTTACCCAGATCTCTCTCTCCACTCCTCAACTCACCTCCTCGATCTCCTCACGGATATCAAACTTACTGAATGACATCTCGGTATGGATGTCACACCACTTTCTCAAACTTTCTAAAACTGAGCTTGTAATATTTTCTCCTTCCCAGTCTCCTCCCCCATGACTTTACCATTAAGATCAACAGCACAACCATTGGTCCCTCCACACATGCCAGGGTGCTGGGTGTAATCCTTGACTCTGACCTCTCCATCAGCCCCCACATCCAATCACTGGCTAAATCCTGCCACCTTAACCTCCGCAACATCTCCAGAATTCAACCCTTCCTGACTAATGACACCACAAAGCAACTTATTCACTCTTTGATTATTTCCCGCCTTGACTATTGCAACTCTTTCCTTAATGGCCTACCCTTACGCAGGCTATCCCCCTTTAGTCTATTATGTCTATTATGCTGCTGCTAGACTAATACACCTCACTAATCAATCTGTGACTGCTGCCCCTCTTTGCCAATCCCTTCACTGGCTTACCCTACCCCATCGTATAATATTCAAAATGCTAACCACAACATACAAGGCCATCCACAACATCACCCCCAGCTACATCACCAACCTCATCTGCAGATATTGCCCAAATCATCCCCTCCGCTCCTCCCAGGACCTCCTGCTCTCTAGCTCCCTTGTTACCTCCTCTTATGCTCGTTTTCAGGACTTCTGCAGAGCCTCTCCCATCCTCTGGAATTCCCTGCCCCGATATATCCGATCAGCCCCTAACCTGTCCACCTTTAGGAGATCCCTGAAAACTCACTTATTCAGGGAAGCCTATCCCACACCCACCTAACAACCCCATCAAATCATTCCCCGTATCTATTACCTTTTGTACTACCACCCTCTCCCTTTAGAATGTAAGCTGTCCCTTCTGTATTGAACTGCAATTGTGCTGTCCCCCCCTCTACATTGTAAAGCACTGCGTAAACTGTTGGCGCTATATAAATCATGAATAATAATATTATATATACTACATGATATATATACTCTATAATAATACATTGCCTGCATTGTATATATATATATTCTACATTGACTACACTGTGTATTTATATATATTGTAGCAGAGCACCCCAGAGAGAGCCAGGAAAAGTCCTGTTTGGTGTTTATACATCTCCCAGGCTTCTCTCATACACGTTCATGAACCACGATGCAGTTCAGGTCTTGGTCCTCTCCCCCAGGCCAATTTAAACTCACCTGTGACAGACAGCCTTCGCTCTCTGCCTGGGAAACAAAGACAACACTGGTCTGTGAGAGCAAAACGGTTGGTAAAAAACTGTTAAGCTGTATCTATGGAAGCTGACAAGCTGTAGGCTTGCTCAGCCTGGTAGTTAGGGCCTGTATATATTGTGTAGTTAGTGCCGAGACACGGCTAGGTTTTTGTTTGGCTATTTTTGTTCTGTTTGTTTTTCTGAAACACTGTACAGCACCTGTATATAAACTTGTATATATCACCAATAAACACTGCACTGTTTGTCACTACCTCACTGGATTTGATATCTGTGCCTGAAAGACTGCTTATCCCAGGGAGCTTTGTCTGCATGCCACTAACTAACCTGCCTAATCTACAGTAGCTAAAGTTCTCCGTGTAAGCAGCCTTATATAGTGTGGGGCGTGGACTTGGCCCCCTGTGCCTGCCTTTGGCCAATTATGGCTTTTGCAGCAGAGCGCGCTGTGATTTTCTGTGATTGGACATCAGACGTCAATCATCAGATGTCAATGCACTGCAATCTTGCAGCGCATTATGGGGTGTTCCGCGGTGCTCGAATTTGCCACGAACGCCCCATAAAGTTCGCTATTCGGTGAACGAGCGAACACCCGATGTTTGCTCGAACATCAGGCCCATCCCAGCCCCCCCCTCCCGCTGCATTCCGGTGGCCTCTGACGCTTACCGGAGCCGTCGTTAACGGCGGAGGTGATCGGGGCCTGTCTCCATGCCTAACAGGACACGAGTGAGGGAAAGGAAAGATGGCCCCCACCTATCTCCATATCATTGCAGGGTGGAAGCAATGTCAAAACGTCACTTCCGCCTGTAGCTCTTAAAGGGACATGTTTTTTTTGTTTTGTTTTGGGTTTTTTTATGTTTTTTTCAAATGACATTTAATAATTTTTTTTTACATTTTTTTTTATTGCATTTTAGTGTAAATATGAGATCTGAGTTCTTTTTCAAGTCATAAGGGTAGGAAAAGACTCAACGGCGGAGCCTGTGACATCATCGCGCACATCCAGAAAGCAGTCCATGAGCCGCTGGGGATGTCTCAGTGATCCAGTGATTGTCCAATTTTGTTTTCCAAGCATTTTACCTGCATGCACCAGGACAGTGCATCTGCAAATGTGAGTTTTATATACTGTGTTTTTAATAATTAGTCTTTTAAAGCGATAAAACACAATGTTGAGTCTTTTTCTACCCTTATGACTTGACACCACAAGGAATTCCACCTGAGAGATTGAAAGTCCCATTAGGTCAGAGGAACTACAGATTGCTGGATTGTTACCCTTGAGGGGAAGGTGCCATAATACCCCATAATGACAACGTAAAAGAAGTATGTTTGAAATCTTTGCAAATTTATTAAAAAAAGGAAATTGAAAACATGTATATGTTTATAAGCATTCACAGCCTTTGCTCAATACTTTGTTGAAGCACCTTTGGCACCAATTACAGCCTTAATTCTTTTTGAGTATGATGCTTCAAGCTTGGCACACCTATTTTTGGGCAGTTTCTCCCATTCTTCTTTGCAGGAAGTACTTCTCAAGCACCTGTTGGATGGGGAGTGTCAGTGCACAGCAACTTCTAGATCTCTCCAGAGATGTTCAATCAGGTTCAAGTCTAAGCTCTGGCTGGGCCACTCAAGGACATTCACAGAGTTGGCCTCTATACATTCCTTTGTTATCTTGGCTGTGTGCTTAGGGTCGCTGTCCTGTTGGAAGATGAACCTTCGCCCCAGTCTGTAGTCCAAAGAGCTCTGGAGCAAGTTTTCATCAAGGATGTCTCTGTATAATTGCTGCATTCATCTTTCCCCTAATTTTGAATAGTCTCCCAGTTCCTGCCGCTGAAAAACATCCCCACAGCATGATGCTGCCACCACCATGCTTCACTGTAGGCATGGTATTGGCCAGATAATGAGTGGTGCATGGTTTCTTCCAGAGATGACGCTTACCATTCAGGCCAAAGAGTTTAATCTTTGTTCCATCAGACCAGAGAGTTTTGTTACTCATGGTCTGAGAGTTCTTCAGGTGCCTTTTGGCAAATTCCTGGCCGGCTGTCATGTGCCTTTTACTGAGGATTGGCTTCTATCTGGCCACTCTACCATACAGGCCCGATTGGTGGAGTGCTGCAGAGATGGTTGTACTTCTGGAAGGTTCTCTTCTCTCCACAGAGACATGCTGGAGCTCTGTCAGAGTGACCATCGGGTTCTTGGTCACCTCCCTGACTAAGGCCCTAAGGCCCTTCTCCCCTGATCGCTCAGTTTGGCCAGGTGGCCCGCTCTAGCAAGAGTCCTGGTGGTTCCAAACTTCTTCCATTTACGGATGATGGGGGCCACTGTGCTCATTGGGACCTTCAATGATGCAGAACTTTTTCTGTACCCTTCCCCAGATCTGTGCCTCGATACAATCTTGTCTCGGAGGTCTACAGACAGTTCTCTGGACTTCATGGCTGGGTTTGTGCTCTGACATGAACTGTTAACTGTGGGACCTTATATAGACAGGTGTGTGCCTTTCCAAATCATGTCCAATCAACTGAATTTTCCACAGGTGGACCCCAATCAATGTATAAACATCTTAAGGATGATCAGTGGAAACAGGATGCACCTGTGTTCAATTTTGAGTGTCTTGGCAAAGGCTGTGAATACTTATGTGATTTTTTTATTTTTTTATTTTTAATTAATTTGCAAAGATTATTATTATTATTATTATTATTATTATTCAGGATTTATATAGCGCCAACAGTTTACGCAGCGCTTTACAATATAAAAGGGAGACATTACATTTATAATACAATACAATACAATAGGATTAAGAGGGCCCTGCTCAGAAGAGCTTACAATCTAATAGGAGATTTCAAACAAACTTCTTTTACGTTGAATTTAATCCAATTTGGAATTAGGCTGTAGCATAACAAAATGTTAGAAAAAGTGAAGTGCTGTAAATACTTTCCGGATTCACTGTACATTGTATGAAATATACTAATATATATATATATATATATATATATATACAGAGCTGTGATATTTTTGTCTTATATTTGCTTGGAGTTTAGTTTTAACAGGATTTGACTTTGCTGGAGTATGAAGAACTTCATGAAATGCTTCCAGAGAAGTGTATTTAAATCAGCCTTTCCAAAAGTAGAAACAACTTCTGATTAAAATACATTCATGGCAGGCTCACAATTGGACGTCTCCTCCTCTGGGGGTTTTCAAACAATAGATAGCCTTTGCTGACTCAGAATTTAAAGTACATGAATACTTAGTACAATTTTAGTTGGTAATGCCAATCGGCATAAACAAAACTGAATGGAGGAAATATTTCTGAGTAAATTACAATTCCACATGGAAGACCTGTAAGAAAATGTATTTATGCAGGAATAGAGTGTTTTTTTCAAGAGAATTCTTTAGACCAGGGGTCTCCAAACTTTCTAAACAATGGGCCAGTTTGTTGCCCTTTAGACTTTAGGAGGGCCAAACTGTGGCCAGCAGAAGTGGAAATTTTCCTGGCATCAGTGGGAGTAAACATTGCTACATTTGGTATTGGGGGGAGTGAGAGATAGTGTCCCATTGCTGGTATCATAGGCCTAGTGTCCCATTATTGGTGTCCGTGGGAGAACCGGTGCCCTATTGTTGTCAGATGGCAGAATAGTGTCTCATATCAGTGGAAGGAATACTGCCACAAGACCGCAATGAAAGGGCCGCATCCGACCCTCTGGCCTTAGTTTGGAGACCACTGCTTGAGACGATTGGGCTACATTTTTCCCAATGTGCCTATGAAATGGATTGAAATTAAAAAAATGACATTGGAAAGAAGAGACACCTTACTCTGGTGCAGTTGTTTTGCGTTTTGTTTTCAATCATTTGAAATTATTTGGTGCTGCTTGTGCTTTAGCTTTAGATATAATCAGAAATATGTTGAGTGGGATGAAAAGGGTAAAATAAATCAAGAAAAAAACAGTGCCAGGTGTTATAGTGTAATCTCTGCCTCATCCTAATGTCATACTGTACAAATTTAAGAAGGTATGCCAGCAATGTTATTCATTGCTGCCAAATACTTTTTGCTGCAAGCATAACATAGATCCTAATTTTATTACAAATACAGCATATAATGCATTCTGAGGTGATAGTTTACATTTTCCTAACTGTATTTACATTTAAATACTTTCTTCATGTAACCAGGTATAATACTTGTTCAGTTTTCGACTCGTCACCCATTCAATTTGGCAACTTGCAGCTAGGGTGACAATGTTACTTCTCGATAGATGTAGAATACCTTTTTGTTGGGGTGGACATGGAATCTTTGTATATGTCAGTCTCCACTAAATAGGTATCAAAGCTATACCCAACTGACTGGATTAAAGATGTTCTTTTGTGGGAAGACATAATTAATTCATCCTCAAGTTGTTACTATTAATTTTGAATAGTAGTAGTGGCTGGCACTAAGGGCACAAAAATTTCATAATGGGTACTGCCTGTGCCCCAGTCTACATGCAATTGCACCTGAGATGGTGGGGCAGACCATTGAGTATAAGACACATGTTCTCCTGTGGATTTGTTAAATAGATAATATGCTGGTGGTGTGATGGAGGTCTCCAAAGGATTTGGGTATGTTTATTAATGACCCGAGTAGAATTTATTAGAATTGATTATTCTCCTCGCCTATAAATTCAGTATGGAGTAGGTTTAATTTAAATCTGAAGACCAAAAAAGAGTAAAATAGGTTGACAACCATCCACAGGAAATGTACTCTTCCATGCCATTATCCATCACCTGTGTCCCCTCATTATGGAATCCCCTTGAGGCGATTCCTGCTTTTAAAGAGGAAGTAAACCCTGATGGGTTTACTTCCTCTTTGTTTCCCTGCAAAGGTAAAGCATAATGTAGTAGCCCATTATGTTTCACTAACCTGACACAGAAGCCTGCGATGTCATCGCTCTCCCCTCTGCTACGGAGCGTCCATCTTCTTTCCGGGTATCGTGGCTCCGGCGCTGTGATTAGCCAGAGCTGCAATGACGTCACTCCCGCACATGTGCACGGGAGCCGCCACTAACGGCATATCGCCGTTAGCAGCGGCATGCTCAGTGCGCCTGCACGCCGCTGTCTACAGCGCATGCGCCGTAGACAGCGGTGCCTGTCTTTTTGAAAATATCTCCTAAACCGTATAGGTTTAGGAGATATTTCTTGGACCTACAGGTAAGCCTTAATCTAGGCTTACCTGTAGGTCAAAGTGGTCTGTAAGGGTTTACAACCACTTTAATTAGGAACTGTTCAGATATTCATAACTTCCACTCAGAAAGTAGGCACCCAAAGAGTAGAGATGTAGAGTTAGGCTATTTGTACATAAGAGTGATCACTCACCATCTGGCTGGCCCTAGCCACGGCTGTGTTACTATACTGGTCACCGTTATTTTGGATGTAAGTGCCTACTTATTTTTATATTGAGGATTTGTAGAATGGCAGTATGTGTATGGCCTGGTCTGGCCAATACAGCAGACAAACAAGAAAAAGGCCTAGTGCACAAGGCACAGCATAACCCCTCAGGATTGTGAGGACAGACCAGGAAAGTATTTAAAAATTAATACATTTTATTGAGAAAGTAATTAATAGAAACATTAAAATCAGTGTCAGTACAAAATTGTATACATAGTAGTAATTGCCATCTTAATTACTGAGGAGCTGATACACGCAGCTGTTGTGGATGACGCCTGACATGTTTCATACTCATATGTCTTTCTTCATAGGCTTTATGTCATCAAGAGCATACATGTTCTGTGATGTAAACATATTTAGGCATTAATACAATAGTATAATCGCATTGCAGATCGTTTTTGAACAGAAATAGGATGGTCATTGAACATAATAAACATGACAAAAAGGAAGACAGTATACTAACATGGCTGAGCTGTTCACTACTCAGGACAGAGGGGGACGGCAGTGTGGAAAATGCCTGTACAGGTGTTGGCTTGTGGTGCGAGACTAAGGATATGTGGCTGAGATGGTAAGCCAAGGTGAGGAAAGGCAAGAGCTGGACAGACCCACAATGGTTGCAAGAACTCCCACTGATATGTGTAACTACTCCACTCAGTATATGGTCGGCCAGCAAATACAAAGTAAGGCTTGTAACTTCCTGTCTGCATAAAGACAGAGAGACAAATGATGGTAGTGAGTGTAGTGTTCTGAGTTACAAATTAGTAGTATAAAGAAGTTTGCAAAAGTAGTTACACTTAAAACTCACCACATCTGAGAGTATGTGTAGGTTAGTAAGTCCCAGCAGCAAGCACCAGCAGTGTGAGTACTGCTGGTGACCGAATGTTTAAATGGCCAATAAGGCTATTGCAAACACCTGAATGCAGGTTGCACTAAGCAACCAAATCAGCTGTGGCCGATGAGGCAGAGCGTTGCGCCAGATGGCTGCAATGATCTGCCTCAGAGTTCTCTGGCAGAGCGGCGCGCGGCGCAGGCCCGCCCGCAAAGGAGGGGCGGAGCTGTGTCGCCCCATCACCGCCGCACATGTAGCCCGCCCCTCTGTGCTCCACAGTGGAACACAAACAGGAAGGAGCGCAGCCCGAAGGCTGGGCCCCTAAGGGCAAAGAGACCCCGAACCACCGCCAATAAAGCGGGGATGGCCAACCCAAGCATCCCACAGCAATGTATTGATAGAAAAATTGAAAAATATATCGCAGACATTGGCAACCAGGTAGGTGCCATCAGGAGGAAGAAATGCGCCACCTAGTGGTGATTAGTGATCAGCTCAAGCCCGGGAGTCAGTAAAATAGTACAGCACCATTTTTTCGAGGAGATATCTAGAACAGCAAAAACAACAATTAATAATGTGCAAAACAACAACGCTGCACTCTACATATCTTAATCAAAATACATAGATGGTTGTAAAAGGGAAAATGAAAAATCGCATTGAACATGACATATACACAAGTATGAAGTGGATCGGTAAAGCTACCTAGTAAGATGGAGCATACAGCGGATGTACTCTGTGCTCTACATATCTCAATCCCATATAGAGATAACCCAAAAGGAACATGAAAAATCGCATAAGAAATTGCATCAAACACAATACATACACAGATGTAAAATGGACTGACAAAGCTAACCTATTGTGGTGGAGCATGCAGGGGAGTGTTGTGGAATCTCATATTAGCCAATGTATTTCATATTATTCATATTGATTTGCATATATTTTATTGATTATTATTATTATTGTTATTTTTATTATCATTCATATTATTATATAGTAGTGGTTTTATCAATATTATTATTCAATAGGTAAAGCAACAATTATTAATCTTTAATAATGTATACTGTATTTTCTATAGATTTAGAAAGTCTTCATTTTTAAGTGTTGAACTTTAAATGACCTCTGCTTTATGACAAGTACTTGTACAGAGGTGTTCTCGAAAATGTATTAAGTTAGTCTACTGGGAGAAAGTTCATTAGAATAGGTTCAAGTAATATAGAATTGTCTCAGACAGATAAGAAAACAGGTGGTTAAAATAATTAGGTGGAATACAGGAAAGTTATGTACAGAACATTGATTAAGTTTGACAGGGTCAAACAAAGGTCTGCTTGTGCCCTCAGTAAAAATGTTAAAATACATGCATATAGTGAAACATATAAAACATCTGGTGGGGTTATTGAAAGTTAATTGTCTCAAAGTCGTAAATCTGCAAATCCTTGAAGCTAGTTAAATCTTATCAAGATGAGAAGAGTTTGATAACACAGCTGGGTGCAAGACTGTCTCTATACAGGTGTTTTTAATTGGACAAAAACAGTTATAAATCACTTTAATGAACATATAGGAATTTTGGGAATAATTAAGTTTATCTGGTTGTAGAACAGGTGTCAGATTTATGGTTGGTTACTTTGACGTAGATCTTAGCGACCAATCATATGTAAGAGAGATGGTTGAGATAAGACTTGTAAAATGGTATATAAATGCAAGCTCTACAATTGTTAGACAGACAAGTCAGATAGGAGCTCATAAGGCTGAACTCTGTGTATGCTGCCCTATTGCACGGGTCATAGAGGTCAGAACCAATGGGCAAGTATCTGTCCTAACTTGCCTCCTCATACGAGTCAGAGAAGACTTCTTAACTTGTTCCAGAATGTGGTCTCAGGTGAATTTCCCTCACAAACTTGGTCGAGCTGGAACTCAGAACTCTGTGAGGGGACCAGACCACCGGCCAATTGGCTGGTCCCTATCAGGTGACAGGTTCCCAAGAATTGCCAGTAAAGACCCATTCTGGTTCAAGGTGAGAACAATTCACAAATGTTTCAATTTGATTAGAGGATAAGAATATTTATATCTAATATGCTTGCATTGCAAGAAACTGTATTAATTAGACCTGTATCTTGTAATACTTTGAACATAAACCTGTGTGTTATCAGCTGTTAATAAACCTGCATTGCTGAATTTCTGCCTGGTTCGATACTTTACTATTCTAATTCAGGAGATACAATGTCAGTACTCGAGAGAACTGCCTCTAGTTAGAGATCCAATTTGCACACCCCTGATTGGAAGCCCTCCAAAAAGGGCGTGAAATTGAAAGCCTCATTAAAGGCCTGGGGGTGCAGTGCCATTGAGGTGGAATATCCACCTCAATTCACTCTGTAAAAGTGCTTTATTGAAGTCACGCCCTCTGGGGCTCATAGGGATGTGGTCCAAGGCTAAAAACGCACTTTAGGAGTGCGATCAATGTGCACTGCGGCAGTGTCGGCCAATGGGGAGATCTGGATCTTTTTTATTGATACTCACAATATGTTGATAAATTTGTTGTCAAAAAGGTAATTTGGTTTTGCCTACATAAAAGCAGTTACATTCACACTGCATTAGGTAAACTAAATGACTCTCCATTAGGCAGCACCACAGCCTTATTTACATCCATATATTGGCAATAATTGCAATTACCGCATCTAAATGTACCTGTTAGTGTGCCACGGTCACATGTGTTAGCCTTGAACTCACTATGGGCCAATCTATCTCATAAAGAGGGGGGTCTTCAATAGGTAATGAGGGGTTGTGTTGACACATAAGGTGCTAAGGTGGTGTCCATACTTAATAGATGCCAGTATTTTTGTAAAATATCTCTAATATGTTGTTGGTAGTATCTGGTAATGACACATGTAGGAAGAGTTTCACAGATCGGTCTTTTTGAAAAGAGGAGATCCCTCCTGCATTTATCCCTTTTTTGTATGCTTTTTTGAGGATGCTATTGAAGTATCCCTGAGCACGTAATCTCTGTATAAGTGTGGCAGTTTCTTGATCAAAAAGGGCATCGCTAGAACAGTTATGCCTAGCCCTAATGTATTTGGCAAAAGGGATGGATGCCAACAACAGTTCAGGATGGAAACTGGACGCTGCCAGAATCGTATTTTCCACCGTAGGTTTTCTAAAAAGTTTGCTTTGGAAGAAGCCATCACTGTCTTTTGTGATAGTTAAAACAAAAAGGAAATTTTGGACAGATCAAAAGTCATTGTAAATTGAAGATTGAAAGTATTATTAGAATTCAAGTGTTCCAAAAATGCCAACAGAAGTATAGTTGGACCATCCCATATCAGCATGACATCATCTATGTAGCGATGCCATGTTACCTGGAGGTAGTGGGAACCATTAAATGAGAAAAAATTATGCTTTAGAATGAACTCCAAAGCTGCCACAACAAAATCAACCGACTGGTCAGTATGTTTACTTGAACTTGACAAAATGTGACGAATTACTGAAAGGCCACGATCATGTGGAATGGAACTGTATAGGGCCTCCACGTCGATGGCGACCAAAAAGGTGTCACCACCGACGTTGAGGCCATCCAAAATAAATGAGTAGTGTCTCTGATAAAAGATGGTAATACCTCAACCAGTGGTTGGAGCAACCTGTCAATGTATCTACTCAAATCGTCTGTGAGACTGCCCCTGCCAGATACGATAGGTCTATCTGGGGGTCTGTGAACATTTTTATGCACTTTAGGAAGCGCGTAAAAAGTTGCCTCACGTGGGAACAGTGTTCTCACAAATTCCCAGGTATTTTTATCAATGATATGTTGATTATATGCTTGATCTACCAGTACCTTGAATTCCTGTGTATAACCATCAATGAAAGATCTAGGTATACGTTTATACCACTGTTGATTATCTAAGATATCTTGGCACATGTTAACATAATCTGCATTGTTCTGAATAACAATATTACTGCCTTTGTCGGTTGGCTTTATGTTAATGGCAGAGTTGTCCTTTAATGAATGCAATGCTGATTGTTCCTTATATGTGAGATTTTTGTGTCCACGAGACGAGTATTTTAAAACTCATATGTCCTTGGAAACTGGTTTCAGGAATGTTGCAGCATTGGGATTTGTACTAGGTGGAGGATATAAGCTTGACTTTTTTTCAGAGAGACATTTTTGGTTTTAGGTGGAGAAGGTGTCAAAGTAGAAGTGGCACCGTCTACCTCAGCCAATAGGCTTTCAAGATCTATGGAATCTATGAGCTCAGTTGGCCAATCTGTGAAACTCCTCCCTACACGTGTCATTACCAGATACTGCCAACAACATCGACAAATTAGAGATATTTTACAAAAATACTGGCATCTATTAAGTATGGACACCACCTTAGCACCTTATGTGTCAACACAACCCCTCATTACCTATTGAAGTGCCCCCTCTTTACGAGATAAATTGGTCCATAGTGAGTTCAAGGCTAACACACATGACCGTAGCACACTAACAGGTACATTTAGATGCGGTAATTGCAATTACTGCCAATATATGGATGTAAATGAGGCCATGGTGCTGCCCAATGGAGAGTCATTTAGATCCAAATACTTTGTAAATTGTCGCACTACAGGGGTAGTTTACCTAATGCAGTGAGAATGTAACTGCTTTTATGTAAGCAAAACCAAATTACTTTTTTGGCAACAAATTTATCGACATATTGTGAGTATCTAAAAAAGGATCCGGATTTCCCCATTGGCCGACACTGCCGTATAGTGCACATTGATCGCACTCCTAAAGTGCGTTTTTTAGCTTTACCAATCCACTTCATACTTATGTATATATCATCTTCAATGCGATTTTTCAAATTCCCTTTTACAACCATCTTTGTATTTTGATTAAGATATGTAGAGTGCAGCGTTGTTGTTTTGCACATTATTAATTGTTGTTTTTGCTGTTCTAGATATCTACTCGAAAAAATGGTGATGTACTATTTTATTGACTCCCAGGCTTGAGCTGATCACTCCTCACCATTAGGTGGCGTATTTCTTCCTCCTGATGGCACCTACCTGGTTGCCAATGTCTGCGATATATTTTTCAATTTTTCTATCAATACCTTGCTGTGCAATGCTTGGGTTGGCCATCCCACTTGTTTGCCCAGTGCGGGGAGACTTCTGATCCCCCCTTTATTGGCGGTGGTTCGGGGTCTCTTTGCCCTTAGGGGCCCAGCCTTCGGGCTGCACTCCTTCTCGTTTGCGTTCCACTGTGGAGCGCAGAGGGGCGGGCTACACGCGCGCCGGTGATGGGGCGACGCGGGACGCAGCTCCTCCCCTCCTTTGCGGGCGGGCCTGCGCCGCGCGCCACTGTGCCGGAGAACTCTGAGGCAGATCATTGCAGCCATCTGGCGCAACGCTCTGCATCATCGGCCATAGTTGATTTGGTTGCTTAGTGCGACCTGTATTCAGCTGTTTGCAATAGCCTTATTGGCTATTTAAACATTCGGTCACCAGCAGTACTCACACTGCTGGTGCTTGCTGCTGGGACCTACTAACCTACACATACTCTCAGATGTGGTGAGTTTTAAGTGTAACTACTTTTGCAAACTTCTTTATACTACTAATCTGTAACTCAGAACACTACACTCACTACCATCATTTGTATCTCTGTCTTTATGCAGACAGGAAGTTACAAGCCTTACTTTGTATTTGCTGGCCGACCATATACTGAGTGGAGTAGTTACACATATCAGTGGGAGTTCTTTCAACCATTGTGGGTCTGTCCAGCCCTTGCCTTTCCTCACCTTGGCTTACCATCTCAGCCACATATCCTTAGTCTCGCACCACAAGCCAACACCTGTACAGGCATTTTCCACACTGCCGCCCCCCTCTGTCCTGAGTAGTGAACAGCTCAGCCATGTGAGTATACTGTCTTCCTTTTTGTCATGTTTATCATGTTCAGTGATCATCCTATTTGTGTTCAAAAACGATCTCCAATGCGGTTATACTATTGTATTAATGCCTAAATATGTTTACATCATAGAAAGCAATGTTGGTTGAAAAAGGGGAAAAAGAATGACAAAAATAATCAATCAACATTACAACAATACAATAAGTGATCACTACATATTTGTGTGGAAAAGTATATACATTGTTAGCATTGGAGAAGGTAATTTATAAATGGTATTGCACTCACCACCCTTGCCCCACACAGGGCTAGAACGACACTGTGTCGTTCTAGCCCTGTGTGGGCCAAAGGTGGTGAGTGCAATACCATTTATAAATTACCTTCTCCAATGCTAACAATGTATATACTTTTCCACACAAATATGTAGTGATCACTTATTGTATTGTTGTAATGTTGATTGATTTTTTTTGTCATTCTGTAGAAAATGTACTAGACGCCTCCCGAAGAAACGGCTTGACCGCAAAACTGTAGAGGTTACGTCCACAAAGTACTAAACAACCTGCCTTCATCTACCTGTGTGGGCATTAATATAAATTCTGAGTCAACATTGCTGTAAACAATTCTTTTTTGTTATTATGTTTTTGTTTATTCACAATTGTGTCCTTGTATGGACCCTTTTAATGTCTTATCCTTTAATAAACTAAAAGATTTTATACAACATGGTCTATATCCCTTCGGTACCGCAATAGTCCTAATATCCCTAGAAAAAGGTAGGACCGGATTGGAGAGGTCCTATTGGTTTTCCCTCCCCTTTTTCAACCAACATTGCTTTATACAGATTAAGGATGATGGTACCTATTAACTATTAAATACCCTGATAACTTAACCGGGTGGTATACTTTTGATATTTACATCATAGAACATGTATGCTCTTGATGACATAAAGCCTATGAAGAAGGACATATGAGTCTGAAACATGTCAGGCGTCATCCACAACAGCTGCGTGTATCAGCTCCTCAGTAATTAAGATGGCAATTACTACTATGTATATAATTTTTTACTGACACTGATTTTAATGTTTCTATTGTTAATTACTTTCTCAATAAAATGTATTAATTTTTAAATACTTTCCTGGTCTGTCCTTACAGTCCTGAGGGGTTATGCTGTGCCTTGTGCACTAGGCCTTTTTCTTGTTTGTTCTACTTATTTTTACAACACATTTTATTGGCATACTGCACCATGAAGCCTCTTCCTTTCAACTTATGACATACCCCACTGTTGGAGATCACCTGGAGAGGGTTGCCTCTGTATCTGTGAGGAATATATCATTATTGGATAGCAGGGGCGCACTGCCCGAGGGCCCCATGCCACTAAGGGGCCCCATTAGGGTTGCCAGCCTCAATAAAACCAGAGACAGTATGTAAAAATCTGTGTTTTTTAAAAAATTACAAGATTATAACTGCCCCGCCTCTCCAGTACCTTTTCAGTGTGTATACTGTGTGTGTATATTGTGTGTGTATACTATATGTGTGTGTGTGTGTGTATACTGTGTGTATACTGTATGTGTGTGTGTGTATACTGTGTGGCCCCTTATTCTATTGCCTGCGGGCCCCATAAACTCCTATTGCCCGGGGGCCCCATAATCTCCTCCTATTGCCCGGAGGCCCCATAATCTCCTATTGCCCGGGGGCCCCATGTGTTGTCAGTCCGCCCCTGTTGGATAGCCCGCTGCAGGAGAGTGGATCCTTCACTGGATTAGCTTGAGGAGTTGAATTCCCTCGGTGATTGATCCCTGTCTGAGCCCTTTTGATCTCTATAATTTGAAATCCAAAAAATCTGGTAAGTGGCACAGATTGATTTTTATGAACAAAAGCACCGGGTGAACCTGGGGTGTTTATCCACATATTTGCACCTTGTGGAGCACTAGATGGACATTTATTTAGATGATATCACCATTGTTACATATCACTGTTTTTATCATTTAACTTTCTTTTATATAAGGTGTTTGTATCTTGTGGAAGCGCACTTTTCTTTTATACATATTTGTACATAAAGCTCAACGTAAGAATTGTCCTGACAAAAAACGGGATAGGTTGGGCATAGTGACCAAATATGAGACTCCATTGGAATAGACTACACGTTCTGCTATCCAAATTGTATCTCCCTTCAGGCTCACCTGCCCTCTACCTACCCATTATTATGCATGTGATTCTACTATGGAGGCTCTAAAATTTTAGAGTAAGGACTGCAGATAATACTGGGGTGCTGTGAAGTGGCTTGCAGCTTAGGCATGTATTTGCAAACGTGTGCAAACTAAACCCCTGTTTTTTTTTTCCAATACATTTTTTATTGAGTTTTACATATTACAGGTTATGAAGTCATAGTAAGGAACAGGAACATGAACATGTAAATGTAAGTTTACAGACTAGATATTGTAAGTATAGTCTGAATAGCGATTTTATGAATAACGTTCTATGAGAAAGAAAAAATCGTTAACAAAGTGATTATAAACATAGGGTAGAACAGTTGACCTGGAATGATAGGAGGAGGGGTGGGGTAAGGAGGGGAGGGGTGCAAGAGGAAGGAGGGGCAAGGAGGGATAAGGGAAGGGGGGGAAGGAGAGCTTCAAGTGGAAGGCGAGTAGAGAGACAGGGCATTCAATTGTTAAACCTTACTTCAATCGTTAATTCTTTTTTGAGTACCAAAGGACCCATGGGTTCTAGCGAGTTAGTGTCTTTGTATGGGATTGTTTGCTGCGTGACAAAAGGGTTTCATAAGTGAAATGGGTTTGTACTAAGTTAGCAACTTCCGTAAGGGAGGGAATGTTGTCAGATTTCCAGTTTCTAGTGATCAAGAGTTTGGTAGCTAGGAGGACGTGTGTAATCACTGTTCTTTGATGTATGGGAAAATCTTCTATTGTCAGATTAAGAATGGCTAAGTGTGGAGTAATTGTAACCGAGCTATGGAGTATGTCTTGGAGTATGGATTCCACATTTTTCCAAAGCTGGGTTACATTTGGGCAAGACCAAAGAATGTGGAGGAGGGTGCCCGTATGGCCACAGTTTCTCCAGCAGTCGTGTGGGGCGTGTTTGTGGAATTTGGCCAGTCTGGACAGAGTTAGGTACCATCTCATTAGCGTTTTTTGGGTGATTTCCCAAAGGGAGGTGCAAGTTGTTGCTTTGTAAATAGATGTGATTGCCTGTTGCCATTGGGCATCTGTGAATTGTGTCTGTAGGTCAGTTTCCCAGTCAAGGAGAGGTTTGGTTTTGCTGGACATGTTTTTTTCCTGTAGGAATGAGTATATGAAGGAAGTCCCTTTAGTGTTAGAGTGTTCTGTAAAGAAGTAGATCGATAGTTTCAAGGGTAGTTTTCCTTCTAGAGATGTGTGTGCCTTCAAGCAGTTTTGTAATCTGAAGTAGCTGAGGAAGTCTTTGGAGGGTGCATTGAGGTCTTTGCCCATTTGTAAGAAGGATTTGCAGGTTGTTAGATCGCAAAGTTCTTGTGTGTATGTTACCCGGTCAGTAATCCAGGATGGGAGTGTTAAGTCAGGAGTAAGAAGCTTTAAGGTGTTTAAAGGAATGTGTAGTGGTTTCGTCAGTACATGTGACCATTTGGTATTGTGTAGTGTACGCCACACTTTAACTAAGGCTTGGACAGTGGGTGAGTAATGGAAAATGTGAGGATTATGTGTAGAGGTACTAAATAACCAGTTGGCAAGGTTTGTGCCCGGTGTCTTGTGATTTTTTATATCGCTCCAGAGTGTTTTGGGTGAGGTATTCATCCATTCTTTCATTTGTGATAGAATGGTGGCATTGTAGTAGTCTGTGATGTCTATGTATCCCATTCCCCCCCGCGGATCTGTGTTTAATAAGTTTTGTGTGGCTACATCTAGATTTTTTCCCTTGCCAAACAAATTGGCTTAGGATGGATTAGAGAGATTTCAGGTAGGTAGATAAAAGTGGTATAGGAAGCGTGCGAAATATGTAGAGCAACCGTGGCAATACCATCATTTTAAAGGCTGCCAGGCGGCCTGACCATGAGAATTCATGTTTGGAGAGTTTTGTGGTTTCAGTAAGCATCATCTGTTTGGCATCTGTGTAGTTGTGTGCGAAAAGACCTCTAGTGGATTTGGTGAGATTAATTGCCGAGGTACTATCCTCCGCCCATGGGTAAGGATATTGGATCTGGAGTAGATTACTAGTGGTTGCATCAATGCCCAGGTCTAGAATGTAGGATTTATGTTCATTAACTTTGTAGTAAGATAAAGTACTAAACCTTTTCAGTAGCGATTGGACCGAAGCCAGGGAAGAGTGAGGGATTGTGATCATCATTATCACGTCGTCTGCAAATAAATTTATTTTGTGTTCTGTGGTATCAATGGTGAAGCCTAATATTGTAGAGTGGGATCTGACATGTTCTGCTAAGGGTTCCATAATTAGGTTAAAAATGATTGGTGAGAGCGGACAACCTTGTCGGGTGCCATTAGTGATGGAGAATGGCTTAGACAGCATCTCCGACGTATAGATCTGTGCTGATGGGGAGGAATACAGAGCCATTATGGCTGCCAGAATGGGGCCCTGAAAACCAAATTTGCCAAGGGTTGCTTTAAGATATTTCCAATGGACCCTATCGAACGCCTTCTCTGCATCCAAGGATAGGAGCAGAAAAGGCGTTCTAGATATCTCAGCGTGATGGGTTATGTTGATAATTCTGCGAGTGGCATCAGTTGGCTGCCTCTCTTTTGTGAAGCCTGATTGGTCCTTATGTATTAGAAGAGGCATTAGGTTGAAGATCTGTGGGCTATTAGTTTGGCATAGATTTTTGTGTCCAGTTTTGTGCAGAGGTAGGCTCTTTCCCTGGCTTCGGTAGTGTAACAATTAAGGCACTTAGCATTTCTGGGGGGAGAGAGGAGGAGGAGGCAGCGTCATTGTACACTTTGGTCAGATTTGGTGTTAGCACAGTTCCAAATTGTTTGTAATACTCTCTTGTAAGACCATCTGGGCCAGGAGATTTGTTAGAGGGAAGTGATGAAATTATATTTTTGATTTCTAGATCTGTAAATGGGGTGTTCAGGGAGTCTAGTTGTTCTGTGTTCAGTTTAGGGAGGTTGATCTCATTGAGAAATGCCTCTATGTCAGGTAGAGACGGCTGTGTGACAGATGTGTCATCTTTTAAATTATAAAGTATATTGTAGTAGTAACTAAATGCGTCTGCAATAGCTTGTGGATCTATCAGTTTCTGTTTAGTAGCTGGGTGGAATAGATGGGTAATTTTGGTTTTGGAATAGTAACCTTTGATTCTATTGGCCATTGCCTTTCCAGCTTTGTTACCAGTAGAGTAGCGTTGAGCTCTAAAATGCTTATGTGCTCTTTCAAAGGATTCTAGAAGGAGAGATTTTAATTCCTGTCTAAGGGAGTCTAATTTAGTCTTGGTTAATGGATCTGGATTAGTTTGGTTTTGGTGTTTTAGCGTTTTAATATCGGCAGTAAGTGTATTTAGACGCTGTGATCTTCTCCTCCTCTCTCTAGCAGTAAGTTATGAATGCCTTATGGGCATTCCAAAGAATGGTATCATTGCTAACAGATCCTGCATTAGTATTAAAGTATTATGTTAAACGCTCTCTAATATAAGAAGAATGGATCGGTGAGTGGAGAATCGCAGCATTCACTCTTCATATCCGTGTACGGGAAATCTTCGGTGAGTCTTCTATGGTCATTGTAACTGGAGCGTGGTCAGACCACGTAATGGTCAATATCTCCGTGGAGGAGATTTTGGGCAAAGTCCATTTATCCACTAGGAAGTAGTCAATCCGAGTGTAAGAGTTGTGTCTAGGGGAGAAATAGGACTAGTCCCTTTCGGTGGTGTGATGGCATCTCCACACATCAAATAGGTCATGAGATCGAATGAATGGTCCCATAGGGGATGTAACTCTGGTTGAGTGGGAAGAAGAGTCGATGGAGTTGTCAGGTACTATGGTAAAGTCCCCACACATGACAAGGTGTCCTTGTTTAAAGCGATTGATTTTTTTCATCAATTTGGACAGAAAGTGAATCTGTTTCTTGTTGGGGGCATATACTGATACGATGGTGTAATTATCGTAGTTTAATGTACAATTCAATGCCAGATATCTACCATCAACATCCTGAAGGCTGTCATGTAGGGTGAATGAGCATGTAGATTTAATGGCTATCATGACTCCGTTTTTTTTGTCAGGACCCGAGGCTTTAAAGATGTTTGAAAAATTCTGTTTGGAGCACTGAGTTTCCGCGTTGGTTTTAAAGTGCGTTTCTTGGACGCACAGGACATCACAGTGAGAATCCTGTGCAGTTCGCCACAGAGATGTCCTTTTGGCAGGGTGATTGAGTCCTTTTAGGTTCAGTGACAGAAATTTTGGCATTCTGAAAGTGGTGCATATAGGTAGTGGAGTAAGGTACTACTTACAGTTGCTCAGATGGGTAAATTGCTCGAGGATGGTGGTTGTTGTTAGAAGTCCTAGATCCGAGGGACTTGAGCTCTCGAGGGTAAGGAAGGAAGGGAGAAAAACAGCAAGGTAGTTAGTGATAAACAAGAGGGTAAGGGAAAACAGGTATCAGCAGTGTGTTAGGGACTGCTGAATGTGGCTGAGGGTAAAGTTCGTAAACTAACTGCAACGAGCAGGCACTGAATCGGAGTGCTTATCTGAGATTGGATTCACAGCATCACTGATTTGGAAGTCATTTGTTGTAGTGGTGAGAATGACCGGAGTTGAAGGATTGCGCGTTTGGTTTGTGGGTCACTGGGGTTGGAGGGTCACCGTCAGGAATGATACCCCATGTTTTGAGCAATTGTATGCCCTCTTCGACAGTATGGATATTGTGGCGTGTTCCATTTCTGGTAACCATCAGCTTGGTTGGGAAACCCCATTGGTATGGAATCTTATGATTATTGAGGGGTTTTGTGAGTGTTTGCAGTTGACGTCTCTGTTGACGAGTGTATTGAGAGATGTCAGCAAAAAGTTGCAGCTTTGCGTAAGGATGTGGGAGCTGTCCCAGGCGTCTGGATTGTGTAAGGAGCATGTCCTTGGTGTGGTAGAAATGGATGCGCATCAGAGTATCCCAAGGTACTTCTGCGGATAGGTGAGGAGGTTTTGGGAGACGATGGATGCGATCGATGATCGCCTCGATCGGTGGGAGATCTGGGAGAAGTGTTGAGATCAACTTCCTAGCGTAGGAGTTGAGATCTGCTGGTAGGATAGTTTCAGGAATTCCTCTTATCTTGATATTTTGGCGCCGTGAGCGATCTTCAAGATCCGCCATTTTGGCACGCACCCAGCGGTGTTCTTCTCTGGTGTGGTCATGTGCGTCTACCAGGTCATTAACTGTTTCTGTCATGACGCTCATCTGCTTTTCAATAATCCCCACTTTCTGCCCTGTGTGCAGCATTTCTGTTTTAAATGCTGTAAACATTGAGGAAATGTCAGATTGGAGGGAGCTGTGAAGTGACATCAGCATTTCTTTCATCATAGTGTCTATGACAGGCTGATTTGTAGTAGGGAAGGCTGCTATGGGTGAAGCTGCAGGAGGCTGTGTGAGGAGATTTTCTAATGCAGGCCTTACCTCCTGTGACTGATCCGCTGTATCCAGTCGCATCCTTGCTTTTGCAGGGCAGTTGGAGGTGGATGAGGGGCCTGAGGATAGCTGGGAGCTTGAGGAGTTGTGCTGGGCTGAAATGGAGGATTCTTCATCATCAGGCAGGTCAGTGTAAGAATCCTCTGTGTGCTGTGCACTGCCGCGGCGGCCATCTTGGATTTTATCTCCCTGAGGAAAGATGAGGAAATCTGTGATTTTTGTGGGAATCCTGTATTCTTTCCTCTTTCTAGAGGTTCCAGTCTGGTTCCCCAGGTTGTGGGGGTCTGAGGATTGCATTTTGTGGGGTCTGAGGCAGTGATTTGAGGTCCGGTTCTCCGTTCAGTGCAGGAGCTGTGAGATCAGGCTTCCATTCAGCTCGGTAGCTAGCCACGCCCCCTCCTAAACCCCTGTTTTTAATGCATACTGTTATGCCCCGTACACACGGTCGGACTTTGTTCGGACATTCCGACAACAAAATCCTAGGATTTTTTCTGATGGATGTTGGCTCAAACTTGTCTTGCATACACATGGTCACACAAAGTTGACGGAAAATCCGGTCGTTCTGAACGGGGTGACGTAAAACACGTACCTCGGGACTATAAACGGGGCAGTGGCCAATAGCTTTCATCTCTTTATTTATTCTGAGCATGCTTGGCACTTTGTCCGTCGGATTTGTGTACACACGATCGGAATTTCCGACAATGGATTTTGTTGTCGGAAAATTTTATATCCTGCTCTCAAACTTTGTGTGTCGGAAAATCCAATGGAAAATGTGTGATGGAGCCTACACACGGTCGAATTTCCGACAACAAGGTCCTATCACACATTTTCTGTCGGAAAATCCGACCAAGTGTACGGGGCATAAGACAGGATAAATTGGTTGGTTGCAGGCTGATTAGTAAGTTGAGCTGGGAATTTTCTTTAGTTTTGTTTGACATGCGTCGCCTTTCCATGTGCTCCTTGCTAAAAAGGCAAGTTATAGTTGGGAGCAGTAGCCATTTGTTTGCACTGTTGGAATACTGGTGAGGCGATGCACTGGAGACCTTTGCCATTGTGCTATATGCTGGGTGTTCAGTGTGCCCCTGTGCCTTTTAAGGAAGGCAGGCTCCCTCCAGGTTTTTTTTTCATTGTGACTACGACATTATGGCAGACAGATTGGACAATTTTGGCGCTATTTTGGAACCATTCACATTTATACAGCAATCAGTGCGATTAAAAATGCACTGATTACTGTGTAAATGTGACTAGCAGTGAAGGGGTTAACCAGGAGAGGGCGCTGCAAGGGTTAAGTGTGTCCTAGGGATGTGTTCTAACTGTGGGGGGAGGGGCTATGTGTGACATGACACTGATCACCGCTCCCGATTACAGGGAGCGGTGATCAGTGTCCTGTCACTAGGCAGAACGGGGAAATGCTTGTTTATATCAGCATTTCCCTGTTCTTCCTCTCTGTGAGACGATCACAGGTATACCCGCGGACATTGAGTCCGCGTGACCCACGATCACCCTCGCGGAGCTCGGGGCAGGGTCGCGCGCTCGACCACACGGCTGCAAATTTAAAGGGACGTACCTGTAAGTGGCAAGTGGTTAACAATACAAATTGTCGTCTTCTTTAGTCATATGTATCCAACATGGTCACATTGATTTACGTAAGGATAAAATACTTGATAATCTGTACCAATCTACCCCTACTGGGTTCAAACTGTAGGCATGGACAGGCCACCAAATTTACTAGATAGTTTGGTTCAAAAAATGAAAAGGGAAAACAAAACTTGCAAATCCGATTGAAAAGATAGGTCCAAGATGCTAGACTATATCAAAGATACGCACATATATGGCTTACCGGTAATTCAAACTTAAGGAAAAGTTACAAGTTATACTCTTTTAAGTAGTTGGATGCTTTAGGATGGGATAGCCAGGTATTCCTTTTAATGTGATGGTGCAGTAGTTTTTATAGGCAAGCATAGGTTCGTACTGAGCTTGAATATTTAGTATGGCTATAGCTGCCGATAAATTGGGTGGGTCCCTGGATTTCCAGAGGCTGGCTATAGTGAGCCTTACTATTGTTCTAAATGTTGTAGGGTATATGTCCAAATTTATAGGTCTAAACCCCTGTTTTTAACAATTATTGTTAGATAGGATAATTTGGGTGGTTGCAGGCTGGTCAGTAAGTTGAGTTGGGAATTTTCTTTGGTGATGTTGGACAGTATAATTGTGGAACTGTTGGTCCCCCATCATGACATCTTGGCCCATAATAATTTTTTTGCTAGAATTTGCAGTGCTCCTAATGGAATATGTGGGTGTTAACAATGCCGTGTTTGCAAATATGTAGAGAAAATATCCCTTCTTTGGGATTGTAGTTAGTCAAAGTTGTTCTTATTTGAATAGCCATCAATTGCACCACATCCTTTATGATGTATTTTATCTGATGCCCGTGTGAGAACTACAATTAGAGCTGCAAATCAGAACTGAAAAACATCTTATGATATTTTAGGATCACCTAAAACAACTCCATGGTTCCTCTGAGGAAAGATACAAATTTAGTGACATTTTTCATTTAGAACTTCCAAGGCATGGAGACAAAGACAAAATGCTAATGCAAAAAGAGGCTTGGAGTATTTACGACTTGAACTTCCTCACTCCATATGGGCTGAATATGCCTTCTTATAATATTTGAGTACACCCAGACACAGGCAGGGGTGGTGGGGAGGGGGTTAGACAAAGGCAGGGTGGTAGGGAGGGGGTTAGACATAGGAAGGGGTTGTAGGGAGGGGGTTAGACACAGACAGGGGTGGTAGGGGGGTTTGACACAGGCAGGGGTGGTGGAGATTGGATTAGTGGCGCTGACACTTACTTTCTCTCAGTGTCAGCCGTGCCTATAGCGATCCCTCTTTCATCATGGGGGAGATTCTTTCTGTCCTGAAGATTTAGGAACTGAAAGGAAATCTCCGCAATGTGAGAGGAATTCCCCTCTTATACATTTGTCACTGGAACAGCAGTTCCAATTGTTTCCATTGGAAGACTAAAGGTGGCCATAGATGGATCAAAATTTCATCAAGCACCGGACAAATTTTGACGCATGTGTGGCCACTGCAGTTGAACAGAAGTCGATCTACCGATTGACTTCTGTTCGACTGTACTGTCAGATAAAAGACACTCGAAAAGCAGCCGTGTTGATCTGTGTATTGTGATATCACCTGAGTATGAACCCATAGGCTAATATAGGCATCAGGGGTAAAAAGATGGGTTTTAACATTTTTCAGCCTTCTTCCAGCAATACTGAGTCTGTATAACTTTAAGAGGTCTGCTCCGCTTTGCTCACCACCATGTTATGGTACACTATATTGCTCAAATCAAAGAGACCTCACCATAGTGTAATATTTTCATGGAGCCAGTATTAAATAAAAAGACACTCACATTAAAAGAAATTTAAAATCTCATATGATTATGACATCGGGGTCACATCACATCAAAACTTCCTACTTCAGGAAAGACACAATGACGTCACCTGGCTCCAGCCTTATGAGTTACATCACTTGACCTGTGGCAGTCCATACCTTTTTGTGGCAGTTCATACCAGACACTCATCTACGATATGTTTTTGGTATAGTTTAGGGGAATCCCTGGCTGCTTTTTTTTTATTTATTTATTTATTTTTTTTACAAACTGGAAATGTCCTTTAGCTGCTAGAAATTTCAATGGTATTTTTTCTTTCTAAATGTCACTTTTGCCTGTGTACATCCTACAGATGTGGCACTTCACAGGTGGTTTAAGGCATCCCCCAAGCATGTTATTTAAAGGAATTGTGTATTTTTAATGTTGCCATTTACCCCTTATTAAAAGAGCTGCTCCCCTCCTGAATGTGTTTTTTTTTTTTTCTTGCATTGGCATGTGTCACCCCTGGCAGTGCCCAACTTCACATACACTTTGTTTGACAACCCTTGCCTATTCGCTTTAAAAATGGACAAACTTGATTTTCAAGATTCACCTCCCTTTGACTTCAGTGAGGTTTGCATTAAAGTTTAAAGTTTACAGTTTACAGTTTACAGATTTTTAGACTTGTTTGACAAACCTGCCCTCAAATTGAACAAAAGCAGATTCGCTCATCAGTAATTTTAAGATGCTTGAAACTGTATGTCATCCTATTAGCATGGTTAATACAGCACACTGTGTAATGTAATCAGTCATAAGAGGCTTTAAATTGTTCACTGCACTGATTTTGTCTCATCTATTTTTAGGTAATGTTAAAAAAAAAACACTTTAGAGAACAACATGTCCCATTGGATAATTCCGACCCGATTTAGGATCAGGAGGGTAAAAAAAGCCTGACATTTGTATACCGTATTTACTGTATGGTATTAAAGCAGCAACAATACTTTCTATATAATTGAATACATACATTCATATTGGCAATTACATTTCTTATCATACATCACGGGACACAGAGCCATAGTAGTTACTATGTGGGTTATAGGCCACCTTCAGGTGATGGACACTGGCACGCCCTAAATTAAAAATTGGAATCCTTATATAACCCCTCCCACTGGTGGGAGTACCTTAGTTCTTTCGCCAGTGTCTAAGGTGTTGGTCACAAGTAAAGCTGTGCTGAGCTCCACTGGAGCAATCCTTGCTGGGACTAGCCATGCAACCGGATCCATTCAAAGTGTCTTTTTGGCCGAATTGAATGGTACCCGAGCCTCGTACCCGAAGAAACAAGGTCTTGCCTGTAACGCTTCTCTTTTTATAGAGCTGGACCCAGAGATCCAGTACTTTTTGGTATTAAGGCCATAAAGTTTTACTGTCGGTGGTGGTTTTATTACAGGTCCAGGATTGTGGGTTTCCTCAGATTCCCAGCGCCTTAAGGTTTAACAGAACCCACCGTGAAGGGTGAAGACCAGGTGTGTTGGTTTACCACAGAAAACCCTGTGGCGGGAAAGGTAAGTAGAGTTGTTTCTAAGAAAATTTCTAAATTTTCTTATGAATGTCTCCTTTAATTAGTAAATGTTGTCATGCCTATGTGTCACCACTGGGGGCTGTATAGAGCACTTACGTCTCATGTTTCTCAGAGAGCCCACGATGTGTCCAGGAAACAGCAGTTTTCTCTTCCCCTGGCCGGCAGCAGACCCCCAGTAAGTCTGGGGGGGTTTTGCCTCCCCACCAGACGCCCCCCTGTGTTGTTTTTTTCTTCAGGGAAGGAGTGCTTCAAAAAAAAAAAAAGAACGATTGGGGGGGGCAGGGCTTAGCACGGCGTTGGCGTCCTCCAACACCCAGCGCAGGAAATGTGGGTTTTTAAAGGCACCATTGTTGCTGGCAAGCTGCGGAGGGACACAAGAGCGAAGGTATATATGAGGTTTGGTGACACAAGCATTCCTTTGACACATTTACTACTGCATCAGGCTCAGCATTAATAGCAGCAGCAGAGCAGGACTATTGCTCAAGCAGTGCATGCATTCCTTATGGTAGTACCTCTGCTTGTGCATCGGGCTATGGTCAGAAGGGAGGTTAAAATCACCTCAAAAAAGGGCTCTAGAAAGACTATAGTCACTAGGGAGCCTAGTCCCATCTCAGAAAAGATGGCATCCTCCCCTGAGAGTAACATGGTTGGTCAGAATGAGCCATCAGGAGGCGCAAGTGTGGCAGCTGCTTTTAGCATTGCAGCCCCTGTATATATGACTAAGGATGTTTTTTTTCCAACCATTCTAAGTTTGGAGCAAAAAATTGATGCTTTAATCGCATCCCAGAGTGGGACTAAGCATAAAAGGTCCCCATCCATTGCTCAGGACCCTCATGCTGAGGAACAAGGGGCGAGAGATGACGAATTTCTCTTAAGGGACCAGGAAAAGGCTGATGTCCGAAGAACCTGATACGAAAGTATCAGGCTCGCAGGAAAGGTTGTTGGTGTTCTCTCACTGAATTGGTCCGCTCCACATTTTTACTGCCAATAAGCGCAGTCAATCGATGAGCCCACCTCTGGTTTGGGTTCACTAAAGCCTCCTCAATCTGTTCATGCTTTTCCTATCCATTCATGGCTAAAAAAGCTTATGTATTCTGAGTGGGAGCACCCAGATAAACAGGATGTTTCCTCCAAAAAAGTTTTCAATACTTTATCCTATGGAGGAAGAGTTCTATAAGAAATAGGGATTTCCAGCAGTTGACGCTGCTATATCCTCTGTACCTGACTTGTCCAGTAGACAATGCTCATATGCTGAAGGATCTAACAAATAAGAAGTTGGAATTCCTTTTTAAAAGCTATAGTTCAGCCTGCGCTGGCAGATTTGGCCTGGATATCAGATATCAGATATCAGCATTGTGTTTTACAGTAGACGCTATGAAAGATTCTATTCTCCAGGCCTCACAGGTCATGCTAGGGCTGATACATGTGCGTAGAATCCTATGGTTGAAAAATTGGTCAGCCAAATCGCCATGCAAAAGCTCTTGGCCAGTTTCCCATTTCATGGTGAACGGTTATTTGGGGACAATCTGGATAGGTATGTCCAAAGAATTTCTAATGAGAAAAGTTCCCTTTTACCAGTTAAAAAGATGTTTAAATTTCTACGCTTCGAGGTAGAAAATCTTAATTCCAGTTTGTAGCTCTGCCTTTGGTCTAGCTACTGCACCTTGAGTGTTTACAAAAGTCCTGGCTCTTCCTTTAGCCAGGTTAGGGGCTCAAGATATAACGATACTAGCCTACTTAGACGATCTACTCTTGATAGATCAATCGGTAGCCCGCTTAAAACCAAAGTTTGGTCACCACAGTCAGCTACCTGAAATACCTAGGTTGGATTCTCAACCTAGAATAGTCCTCCTTAAAACCATCAAGGAGATTGCAGTACTTGGGGCTGATCATAGATACGGCTCAGAAGAGGGTGTTTTTTCCCCAGGAAAGGATCAGTTCCATAAGGGAACTGATTCAGTTGATCAAAACAAAGAAGAATCCTTCTATTCGACTTTGCATGAAATTGTTGGGAGAGATGGTGGCTTCTTTCAAGGCCGTTCCTTATGCGCAGTTTCATTCAAGACTGCTGCAAAACAGTATCCTGTCAACTTGGAACAAGAAGATCCAAGCTCTGGAATTTCCAATGCATTTATCCCCCAAGGTGCGTCAGAGCCTCAATTGGTGGTTAATATCCAAAAATCTTCAAAAAGGAAAATCCTTTCTACCAGTTACCTGGAAGGTGGTAACAACAGATGCCAGCCTTCTGGGCTGGGGGGCAGTCCTGGAAGAAGCGTCTGTTCAAGGGAAATGGTCCAAATCAGAGATGACCTTGCCCATCAATATTCTAGAGATTCGGGCAGTACGCCTGGCCCTGGAGGCGTGGACGCTCAGTCTACGGAATTGTCCTGTCAGGATCCAATCCGACTGCCACAGCTGTGGCCCATATCAATCACCAAGGGGGCACGAGAAGTCGTGCAGCCCAGAGAGAGATGAATCATATTCTATCAGCAATTTTCATTCCAGGAAGAGAGAATTGGCAGGCGGTCTACTTGAGTCGCCAACAATTGTTCCCGGGAGAATGGTCCCTTTGAAATCTTTCTGTCAATATGCCAAAAATGGGGAGTTCCGCATGTGGATCTGTTTGCGTCCAGGTTCAACAACAAGATCGACAACTTTGTGTCAAGGACAAGGGATCTGATGGCATATGGAACAGATATCTTGTTTTTTTCCGTGGGATCAGTTTTTCACTGATCTATGCGTTCCCTCCTGTTGCTGCTTCCGTGCCTTCTTGCAGGATCAAGCAAGAAGGGAAGGAGGTGATTCTTGTGGCCCAGGAGATCTTGGTTCGCCGAGATCGTAAAAATGGCGGTAGGGGACCCTTGGACCCTACCGCTATGGTCAGACCTTCTCTTGCAAGGTCCGATATTCCATCCTACCTTACAAACACTAAATTTAGCGGTTTGGCTATTGAGAACCACATTCTAAAAGATTGTGGGCTGTTAGCTTCAGTAGTTTCTACTTGGTTAATGCTAGGAAGCTGGCCTCCAGAGTCATATACTATAGAGTCTGGAAGGCATATGTCTCCTGGTGTAAATCCAGGGGTTGGCACCCCAAGAAATATGTGATAGGTAGGATCCTTGAATTCCTACAGACAGGATTAGAAATGAAGCTGGCCTCAAGTACTATCAAGGCCAGATGTTGGCTATATCTGTGTTTTTTCAACAACCACTACTTCACACTCTCTGGTTCATAACTTTATTCAGGGGGTAACGCGGATTAATCCTCCAGTCAGGTCACCCCTGAACCCTTGGGACTTAGATTTAGTCGGCTTTACAGAAGCAGCCTTTTGAGCCAATACGAGATATTCCCTTGGTCCTCTTGATGAGGAAAAAACATTTTCTTGGTTGCCATATCTTCTGAAGGAAGAGTATCAGAGTTGGCTGCTCTTTCTTGTAAAGAGCCATATTGGTTTATTCATAAGGATGAGGTTGTATTGTGGCCTCATCCTGAATTCCTACCAAAGGTAGTATTGTTTTTTCATTTAAACCAGGATATTGTTCTGCCTTAATTTTTTCCAGAAACTGGTTCTGAGGAAGAAAGATCACTACATTCTCTTGATGTGGTGAGAGCGGTCAAAGTCTATTGAAAGTGACCGCTCAGATTTATAAAACAGATGTTTTGTTTGTGTTGCCAGACGGTCCTAAAAGAGGACAGGCAGCATCGAAATCTACTATCTCTAAATGGATTCGTCAAGTGATTGTTCATATTAAAGCGCACTTCTCCAGGGCTGTTGGTGCTTGTTGGGCAGTGCATCAAAAAGCCTCCATGGCTCAGATCTGCAAGGCCACAACTTGGTCTTCAGTCTATACATTTAACAGATTCTATCAAGTAGATGTAAAAGGTCATGAGGATATCGCCTTTGGGCGCAATGTACTGCAGGCTGCAGTATGAGTCCTCTAGTCTCTTGATGCCCTTCAGTTGGCATTGTTATGGGACATCCCACATAGTAACTACTATGGCTCTGTGTCCTGTGATGCACGATAAGAAAATAGTATTTTTATAACAGCTTACCTGTAAAATCCTTTTCTTTGAATTACATCATGGGACACAGAGGTCCCTCCCTTCTTTGGTATTAATTTAGGATGTGCCAGTGTCCATCACCTTAAGGTGGCCTATAACCCACATAGTAACTACTATGGCTCCGTGTCCCATGATGTACTTCAAAGAAAAGGATTTTACAGGTAAGCTGTTATAAAAATTCTATTTTTCATTCCTCTGCCTGGATATACAGCAGAAGCCATTATTATTTGCAAATGTCAGACTCAATGCCATGCCAATGACATTAAATTTCTTTTTACTGTTAATTAGTGAATAAACCAGATTATTTACCATCATTACACATTCATTAGTGGTGTGGTGTGTGTGTGCGTGTGTGTTTCTAGTCACATTTCATTTTAAGCTACTTGTCAATTCAATAATTCTCAATTTGACTGCAGATTAATTTAAAAACCTTGGCAAAGGCATACTATACTGAACTGTAGGAAAGACACATCTTAGGGATAATGAAAAACAAGCTAATAAAAGAACCTACTAGTTGCAAAAAATTTTAAAAGCATCTATGGCAATTCATAAAGCTAGAAAGCATGCAATGTAATGATAAAAAATGTCTGCCACAGGGGCGGACTGACAACTCATGGGGCCCCCGGGCAATAGGGGCTCATGGGGCCCCCTTAGTCCCCACCCACCCACACACAAGCCACACCCTCACAAAGCCCCACGTATATATTGCACTGCTACATTACATGCATTGGTCACAGAATTTCTCTACTTCATGTTCAAAATAAATGTTTAAAGATTAAAGAAAAATAAACTCACTTTAACCACATACATTTACTGCAGGGCTGCGTCTCCTGTGAGCAGAATCATGTACAGGTACTTGATTCTGCACTTGCGGGTCTGCATGCTGTTTGACCTGCTGCCGCTGTGATTGGACACACCGAGAGCTAACCAGCGGGTCCGGAGGACCCCATGTCCGCCAGGCCCCGACGAGCGTTTCCAACAGAGGCAGAACTGTGGTCTGCCTATGTAAACAAGTCCCCAGAGAGCCTCCCCTTACATCAGGGTCCCCAGAGAGCCTCCCCTTACATCAGGGTCCCCAGAGAGCCTCCCCTTACATCAGGGTCCCCAGAGAGCCTCCCCTTACATCAGGGTCCCCAGAGAGCCTCCCCTTACATCAGGGTCCCCAGAGAGCCTCCCCTTACATCAGGGTCCCCAGAGAACCTCCCCTTACATCAGGGTCCCCAGAGAGCCTCCTCCTTACATCAGGGTCCCCAGAGAGCCTCCCCTTACATCAGGGTCCCCAGAGAGCCTCCCCTTACATCAGGGTCCCCAGAGAGCCTCCCCTTACATCAGGGTCCCCAGAGAGCCTCCTCCTTACATCAGGGTCCCCAGAGAGCCTCCTCCTTACATCAGGGTCCCCAGAGAGCCTCCTCCTTACATCAGGGTCCCCAGAGAGCCCCCTCCTTACATCAGGGTCCCCAGAGAGACCCCTCCTTACATCAAGGTCCCCAGAGAGCCCCCTCCTTACATCAGGGTCCCCAGAGAGCCCCCTCCTTACATCAGGGTCCCCAGAGAAATCCCCCATACATTAGGGTCCCCAGAGAGCCCCCCTTACATCAAGGTCTTCAGAGAGCCCCCCCTTACATCAAGGTCTTCAGAGAGCCCCCCCTTACATCAAGGTCCCCAGAGAGCCCCCCCATACATCAAGGTCTCCAGAGAGCCCCACATACATCAGGGTCCACTCCCCAGAGAGCCCCCCCATGCATCAGGGTCCCAGAGAGCCCCCCATAGATCTGGGTCCCCAGAGAGCCCCCCATAGATCTGGGTCCCCAGAGAGCCCCCCATAGATCTGGGTCCCCAGAGAGCCCCCCCCATACATCAGGGTCCCCAGAGAGCCCCCCATACATCAGGGTCTCCAGAGAGCCCCCCCAAACATCAGGGTCCCCAGAGAGCCTCCTCCTTACATCAGGGTCCCCAGAGAGCCTCCTCCTTACATCAGGGTTCCCAGAGAGTCCCCTCCTTACATCAGGGTCCCCAGAGAGCCCCCTCCTTACATCAGGGTCCCCAGAGAGCCCCCTCCTTACATCAAGGTCCCCAGAGAGCCCCCTCCTTACATCAGGGTCCCCAGAGAAACCCCCCTTACATCAGGGTCCCCAGAGAGCCCCCCCATACATCAAGGTCCCCAGAGAGCCCCCCCCATACATCAAGGTCCCCAGAGAGCCCCCCCATACATCAAGGTCCCCAGAGAGCCCCCCCATACATCAAGGTCTCCAGAGAGCCCCCCCATACATCAAGGTCTCCAGAGAGCCCCACATACATCAGGGTCAACTCCCCAGAGAGCCCCCCTATACATCAGGGTCCCAGAGAGCCCCCCATAGATCTGGGTCCCCAGAAAGCCCCCCAAAGATCTGGGTCCCCAGAGAGCCCCCCCATACATCAGGGTCCCCAGAGAGCCCCCCCATACATCAGGGTCCCCAGAGAGCCCCCCCATACATCAGGGTCCCCAGAGAGCCCCCCCATACATCAGGGTCCCCAGAGAGCCCCCCCATACATCAGGGTCTCCAGAGAGCCCCCCCAAACATCAGGGTCCCCAGAGAGCCTCCTCCTTACATCAGGGTCCCCAGAGAGCCTCGTCCTTACATTAAGGTCCCCAGAGAGCCTCCTCCTTACATCAGGGTCCCCAGAGAGCCTCCCCCCATACATCAGGGTCCCCAGAGAGCCTCCCCCCATACATCAGGGTCCCCAGAGAGCCCCCCCCATACATCAGGGTCCCCAGAGAGCCCCCCCATACATCAGGGTCCCCAGAGAGCCCCCCCATACATCAGGGTCCCCAGAGAGCCCCCCCATACATCAGGGTCCCCAGAGAGCCCCCCCATACATCAGGGTCCCCAGAGAGCCCCCCCCATACATCAGGGTCCCCAGAGAGCCCCCCCATACGTCAGGGTCCCCAGAGAGCCCCCCATACATCAGGGTCCCCAGAGAGCCCCCCATACATCAGGGTCCCCAGAGAGCCCCCCGTACATCAGGGTCCCCAGAGAGCCCCCCGTACATCAGGGTCCCCAGAGAGCCCCCCCATACATCAGGGTCCCCAGAGAGCCCCCCATACATCAGGGTCCCCAGACTTAACCCCCCCAGAGGTTCCCCTGTACCTGGCTGTGCAGCTCCAACCCAAGGGGGAGGTGGGAGGTGGCGATCGGCAGTTCTATGGTGCCTGTGGATCTCACTGGGGCTTGTAGTCCTCCTTCTGATTCTGTACAGTGGATAGGGGAGGGGCCTCTGACCCGGGCAGCAGTCGGCATCAGTGTACAAGCAGAGAGTGAAACTTGTAGCTGCCCGGGTCAGAGGCCCCTCCCCTTTCCACTCTACAATCTGGAGGAGAAATACAAGTCCCCGGGAGATGCTGCAAGCACCATAGAGCTGCTGATCGCCGCCTCCCACTCCCCTCACTGCATCCCAAACTAAAAGAGGAGATGCCCGCCTCATCCCCCCGCACCCCCCCCCCCCGCGGCAGTCGGCAGAACGGCTCCACCGCAGGTCCGCAGCACGCCCAGCAGCATACCCCTAGATCCGACGAGCATGTCTCCCGGGCCCCCTACTGGCTGCGGGCCCTCGGTCGGCGTCCGATCGACCGAATGGTCAGTCCGCCCCTGGTCTGCCAACATGAACATATAAATGACAGAAAAGTAAACATAAACAAGGTTTTTTTTTTTAACTTGTTAACAAACAATACAGTTATTTACATCAAGGTGATCCCTTTCAACTATACAGACTATGCATTCTTTTAAGAGAGGTGTAGCTTGAAGTTTGTGGGCCCAGATACAAAAGTTGACCTGGGGCCCCCACTACCACCTGCCATTTCCACCGCACACCAATATACTCCCACCATGCGCCAAGATACTCCAAGAGCCTAAATAGTTATTTCAGATCTTCATGTACATAATTTACATAATGCAAGGGTAATTTTTGCCTGACAGCACAGCTCTCCATCCTGGATTAGACACAGTGTTTACCACCGCTGGTCGGCTATAACTTCCACCTGCAGCTGTCTTCACTGCCAGGAGGCATCCCACTGGATGTTATGGATTCATTAATATGCCTGTTCTCACTTCCATCTTGTAAGTGTAACTCTTGTATAAGTGTAACTCTTCCTTGTCATTAAAGTTTTTTATTATTGCACTTAGAAGCGCCTTCTTCTTTGCAATGTCATCCTCCCACCTTCCATGCGGAGCTGTCCTGCTGCCGATGTCAGCCTCCTGCCTCCCACCATCCATGCAGAGCTGTCTTGCCGCCCGCTGCACGTGGGGAGCTGTCCTGCTGCCGATGTCGGCCTCCTGCCATCCAGGCGGAGCTGACATGCCACCAATGTTACCTCTAGACTGATGTGTTTCGTGCCTTCTGCCCTGTGTAGGTAGGATATTAGAGAGAGCTATGTCACTGTGTCAGGGACCTGCCAGGACAGAACGGGAGTACTGGACAGCGGCGCCTGTGTGTGTGCCAGCGTGCCCCTCAGGTGCGCATGTGTAAGCGGCGGGTGCGCGCTAAGCGCTACTTGGCGCCAATAGGCTTTCAAAAAGAACAGCAGCTGCACTTGTGCAGTGCTGTTTGATCTGCTGCTCTGTGCCTAGTAACCTGTATCCTGCCAGCTGATCATCTGTACTGACCCGGCTCTGTTGACCTACCCGTTATCTCCAATCCTGACCTTGGCTTGCCTGACCTGGCTTATACCTCCTGCTTATTTACCAGTTGCCAACCTCTGCCTATTTATCTGACCCTGCTTCAGCCTGCCGCATTAATCTACCTGATTACCTATTCTGACCCGGCCTGTCTGACCCTGCTACTGCCTGCTGCCTTGCTCTGTGTATTTCCTGTGTTGAACTGGCTTGTCTCACCCAGCTCCAGCTTGCTGCTGATCCTGCATCTACCAGCTCATCAGGTCGCTGACCTGCTCCTGCCTCTGCTGTCATCTGCAGTTCCAGCCATCCCTGGAGGGTCATCATGCTACTACTGTGCCAGCTGCTACAACTTCCACAGGCACTTCTACCTCTGCGCTCACGAGACCACTGTCCCCACTCCAATCGCTCTTGAAAGAGGGCTGTAAGAGAGGTCTCCTCCTGCAAGTCAGGCTCTACTACGAGGTACGTAACACACTGCTGGACTGAAGGATGTGGGGGAAGCCAAGGATGATGTGAAGGGGGGCCGAGGACAGGAATCTGGAGGAGGGGGGTGATATAAAGGAGGTAGGAGCTGAGGACAGGAATTTAAAGGGGGTGGGGTGGAATCAGGACAGGAATTTGAAGGGGGGCTGAGGACAGGAATGTAAAGGAGCAGGGGGCTGATATAAAGGGGGCAGTGATGTAAAGGGGGGTTGAAGACACTGCTGTAAAGGGGGAGGACTGTAATGTAAAGGGGTGATCTTGATAAAGGGGACAGAACTGTGATGTGAAGGGGGGCTGTGATGCAGAGGGGGGTTGTGATGTGTAGGGGGGCTGAGAACACTGTTGTAATAAGATTGTGGTGTTAAGGATCTGAGGCTAGGTTTATAGCATTGCTACCTGTGTTCTGCGTGTAGGCAGCTCATTCACTCATTTAAATGAGCTGTCTTACATGCAGAAACGCAGAAAAAGAAGTGCCTGACTTTTTTTTTTTTTTTTTTTTTTTAATTGCACTGCGCCAAGCTGGTTTGGCACTCACAAAAATGTGCGGCGTTTGCTGATGCTTCAAGGTGCCATTAAGAATCAAACATGCGATTCCGACCTCTGCTGGAAGAAAATTTTTAGTGATTGGACCTCTGAGAATTTTTATTCAATACCCCTTCTCTATATTCTACGATCATCTTCACTCCATCCTCTGTATTCTACCATCATCTTCATCCTCTATATCAGGGATATGCAATTAGCGGACCTCCAGCTGTTGCAAAACTACAAGTTCCATCATGCCTCTGCCTCTGGGTGTCATGCTTGTGGCTGTCAGAGTCTTGCTATGTCTCATGGGACTTGTAGTTCTGCAACAGCTGGAGGTCTGCTAATTGCATTTCCCTGCTCTATATTCTACGGTCATCTTCATTCCATCCACTGAAATCTACCATCATCTTCACTCCATACTCTGTATTCTACCATCATCTTCACTCCATCCTCTCTAGCTCAAAGTGTTTAATTAACTCCACCAATGGTGAGTAGAATTTCCAGTTTAAATCTAACTAGCCTTAACCCCCCCCCCCCCAACGCCTATGATGGCTAATCTGTGTAGAAAAGATATATACACCTATTTTCAGGCTCCTCCAGTCCGGTCATGTTATCCCCTGTGTGAGCCAGTGGTGTATGCAAAGGAGAGGAGGGAGCACCAACAACAGATAGAACATAGGAACCTATGGGTGATGTCACCATTCCAGGCTTTACCGGCCATCATCAAGTGCTCGCTCCTCTCCCCTGCAGCCACCGCTTACTAACACAGGGAATCATGTGACCAGATCGGAGTGAGCTGAGAATAGGTAAGCCCATGGGTTATGGGACACAAATGACTTGCCTTGCCCAGTGTGATGACAGCCCATGCTATGCCACTGGTTGCAGTAGTTATTCTGCTCCCAATTACTTTGTTTAGATTACTGATTAATTTCCCAGGAAGGGAATCCAATCTGTTCACAAATGCCCTGTCCTGGGTGGAGGCACTAGCAACTTTATTATCAGACCCATTCTTCCACTTTGGGAAGATTCTGAATCTTTTATTTTTTTTCTTATTTACCTACAGGTTTAGCGCAATATCCTGTTTAAGAAGGTTCCAATGCCACAACACAGCTCCTGCCAGTGAGAAACTCTGTTCCAGGCTGGTTGGACAACAGATGGAGGATCTCCCCATACTTATAAATCCAGAGGAGTATCTAGAACCTTCAGGGCCCGGTGCAAGAAACCATGAAGGGGGCCCCCGACCCCCGGGGCTACCTAGCCCCATGCTTCAGGGGGCCCATGTGCCAGGAAGTGTGGCGGGTGCGGCATATAGAGGAACCAATCCCCCACCACCACCTCTGCCTCTTACTGATCCCATCCCCCCACCACCACCACAGATCTAATCCCTATCCCATGGGGGAGATAGGGATAAGATTTGTGGTGGTGGGGGGGTCAGTAAGAGGCAGAGGTTTGGATCAGTTGCACTTACAATTTTTCACTTACTTGGTCAGTCGATTCCTTCCCCTTCATCATTACTCCCGTGCCTCTAGGGATGCTCCTGTATCATGGGGTCTCCTGCAGAGGGGAGAGCTCCTCCCCCTTCACTCCATTTGTGTCAGCTGGCCAGCTGAGTTTCTCTTCCAGCGTCCACCTCCCTACATGGCTTCCCTTTCCAGAGATAGCAGCCTTTCCTCAGCTGCCAGCCGTCGAACAACCCCCCCACTGCGTAACGAAGGGACAGCCAGAACAGTAGAGAAAGTGCAGGCGGGCCCCCTGACAGCAGAGAACGTGTGGGTGTGCCCCTGACAGCGGGGAACGGGCGGGCGGGTCCCCGCACAGCGGCAGAACTCCAGGGCCCAGTTGCAAGTGCAACTGCTGCGACCCTGGTAGTTCCGCCACTGTAGAGATCTTGTCTTCAGGTCTCTGATACAGACAGATGTCCCAAAATCCTGAGGGGCATCTGCAACTGAACTTTGCTGCAAAATTCATCTGGAGGTATCTCTGTTAATAACTAGATATACCCAGATATATGTACACAACTCCACCAGGAACTCATATCGGGCCTTTTGCCGATTAATACCTGTTCATTGGATGTATGCACTGTTATTAATCTCAGATGCAGTGTAGTTCTGCTTTAAACAGCAGTTTAAAAACTCTATAAAACAATGAAAATAAAATCAACCTAAACTGTTACAGAGGACAGTTTGGTGCAGAATGAATCAATTTGATTGCTAGGAATATTTTTGTGTGACATCTCCACTGCAGATAATACTGCATGCTGATTGATGAAGTTGTGTTATTACTACACTTACTATATTCAATACTGAATCATTGTTAATTCAATACGGATCAGTGTCAATTCAACACTGATTATTGACATTGTCCTTGTCAATCGAACACTGGAGTTGCCACACAACAGAGGGTAAATACTGGCTGATTAGACAGTGGCCTCATTTGGTGCTATGATTCATCCATTTACAGGCATTGTTTTGAGAGTCAGTGAATCTGTATTGCTGAAGAGCCTGATGTAATATTTTTAGAGAGTTAACAAATGAAAAGTGAAATAAGAATAGAACAATGACAGATGGATTGTTGTGTTATGAAGCCCACATAATCTTGGAAATAGAATATAAAGCAGGGTACTCGTAATAGTAATCATCACTCTGTGGGATTAAACACTGTGTTGTTTAGTCTCTCCATGTACTGTGCCTTTTTATTCTAAGAGTGTCAAATCTCTCTATTGCCTTTAAATAAGTATACCCTTTACCATGGTAACACCATTCCTGTATCCTGTAGATGGAAAAATAATGAAAGGAAAAAATAATCATCTGTAGCTCAGAACATACTGGACCCGGGCCTTTTTATTTCCTGAAATACAATGGCACCCTGAGGTTTCTTTCTTTACTTTGTACTCATTGTTCGGCCTGTCTTTGTTGTTTGTCTGTGTTATGTTTATTCTTCTACACTAGTTGTTTGGCTCAAATGCAATTGTTGATTATAATATTATATTAATAAGAATAGTTTCAATGGATTTCATAAATCACTAGTTTTGAGTTGCAATTTTAAAGATTATTATGCTTCTTTCACAGTAGAATAGTAAATTTATATCAACACATATGTATTTTTTTAAAATATGTGTATATTTGTATTAAGACCCATTCACACTTGTCTGTAAATCATACCTTTTTACTGCATGAAAAGTATTTCAATAGAAATCTCATTCATTTATTTGTGGCTACTTCACATCTATAGGCCATACTTGATCCATTTCACTAAAAAGTGTTGACATGTTTTCACTTGCCAGCATTTTTTTCCCATTAAACCTGATTTATTAAAAATTTTAGCAAGTCGATGATGGCATAGGCAAATTTTTGGGCGCACGCAAACAGATGAGCAAAAGTATGTGCTTGAACATTAGCGTGCAATAAGTGCACATATGCTTTATTATTACACATTTGCTTGGCTTTTTACTTTGTTTAGTTCTCGGTTTTGTTTACAAAGCATTAATGACCTCCAGACTTTCTAAATATAGCATGGTTTTGTTTTGTCTAGTTTTAATTGGATTTCCAAGAAATGTACGCTCTGTGCGTCTTATCTTGGGCAACAATAAATATAGGCTTCTAGATTAGTAAATGTATCATCTGTTCTCTTGGTGCCATTATGACTGTCTTTAGAATGATACAGATGATCCGCATGTAACAATATTAGTTTATATTAATGTTCATATCAGGTCTTTTTAAAGGTGTCCAAACATTTGCAGATGCAGACCGAAGCTGGCCATAGATGGACCAGAATTTGGCTGGTTCAGCAGGGACCAGCCAAATTTTTATCCATGAATGGCAGTCCTTGTCCGACAGAAGTAAGCCGTTAAATCGACTTCTGTTTAACGAGAACGTTGAAATCAGTGGCTGCAGACAATCAGCTGTAACTTGACAAGGTTTTTTGAGCTGTCCCATGGCTAATTCCCTGAAATGCCTTGACTGAACATTTCTTCAGGTGCTTTATAGACACTGGGGTCCCTGGTCTGAATCCTGGTCTCCTGGAGTACTATCTGCATGAAGTCTGTATGTTCTCCCTGTGCTTGTGTGGGTTTTTCTGGGTTCTCACAAACTCCAAAGACATGGTGGTAGGTTAATTGGCTCTTTTCCAAATTGTCCAACTTATATGTGTGTGCATGTATGTTAGTACGTGAAAGAGGGACCTTAGATTGTATCCTTCTTGAGAGCAGGGCTGGATATGTATGTACAGTTTGTAATGCGCTATGTAAATTGTTATCACTATAAAAATATAAATACCATCATAAATAAATAGAAAATAAATTGAGCTGCCATCTAATTTCTTTCATGTATTAAAAATGGAAATTGAAGTGCCACACTACTGCTAAGAGGTCCAGATACTAGTGTATTCCAATAAAAGTAAAAGGGACAATCAAAAAGTATCTAATGGGTTTCAGGGTTCCAAAGACACCCTCTTCATTAGGGCTAGAAAAAGCATAAGGACATCTCCATACCAATACAATATCAAATTTGCATCCCCTTTTCAGGGTCATAGTTAAAACCAAAATATCCAATAGCCTTATAGTATAGTGTATTTGGTTTTAATATTCGGCTATGGGGGAATGGTACCAGCTGATTGGAGAAAAGCCAAGGTAGCACCAATATTTAAAAGGGCCCAAAATACATCCCTGGGAATTATAGACCAGTTATGCCCCGTACACACGGTCGGACTTTGTTCGGACATTCCGACAAAAAAATCCTAGGATTTTTTCCGACGGATGTTGGCTCAAACGTGTCTTGCATACACACGGTCACACAAAGATTTGTGTACACACGATCTGAATTTCCGACAACGGATTTTGTTGTCGGAAAATTTTATCTCCTGCTCTCCAACTTTGTGTGTCGGAAAATCCGATGGAAAATGTCCGATGGAGCCCACACACGGTCGGAATTTCCGACAACACGCTCCGATCGGACATTTTCCATCGGAAAATCCGACCGTGTGTATGGGGCATTAGCCTAACATCAATAGTATGCAAGCTCTTTGAGGGGATGATAAGGGACTATATACAAGATTTTAGTAATGAGCACAGTATCATTGGCAGTAATCAGCATGGATTCATGAAGAATCATTCTTGCCAAACCAGTCTATTAACATTCTATGAGGAGGTGAGTTGCCATCTAGATAAAGGAAGGCCTGTAGACGTGGTGTATCTGGATTTTGCCAAAGCATTTGACACAGTTCCGCATAAACGTTTACTGTACAAAATAAGGTCCGTTGGCATGGACCATAGAGGGAGTACATGGATTGAAAATTGGCTACAAGGGCAAGTTTAGAGGGTGGTGATAAATGGGGAGTACTCGGAATGGTCAGGGGTGGGTAGAGGGGTCCCCAAGGGTTCTTTGCTGGGACCAATCCTATTTAATTTGTTCATAAACAACCTGGAGGATGGGGTAAACAGTTCAATCTCTGTATTTTCGGACAATACTAAGCTAAGCAGGGCAATAACTTTTCCGCAGGATGTGGAAACCTTGCAAAAAGACCTGAACAAATTAATGGGGTGGGCAACTACATGGCAAATGAGGTTTAATGTAGAAAAATGTAAAATAATGCATTTGAGTGGCAAAAATATGAATGCAAACGATACACTGGGGGGAGAACCTCTGGGGTAATCTAGGATGGAAAAGGACCTGGGGGTCCTAGTAGATGATAGGCTCAGCAATGGCATGCAATGCCAAGCTGCTGCTAACAAAGCAAACAGAATAATGGCATGCATTAAAAAGGGGATCAACTCCAGAGATAAAATGATCATTTTCCCGCTCTACAAAACTCTGGTCCGGCCGCACCTAGAGTATGCTGTCTAGTTCTGGGCACCAGTCCTCAGGCAGGATTACTGGAAATGGAGCGAGTATTAAGAAGGGCAACACAGCTAATAAAGGGAGAATATTAGTTATGAGGAAAGGTTGCGAGCACTGAACTTATTCTCTCTGGAGAAGAGATGCTTGAGAGGATATGATTTCAATTTACAAATACCGTACTGGTGACCCCACAAAAGTGATAAAACTTTTTGTGGAAGGGAGTATAACAAGACACGTGGCCACTCATTAAAATTAGAAGAAAAGATGTTTAACCTTAAATTACGTAGAGGGTTCTTTACTGTAAGAGCGGCAAGGATGTGGAATTCCCTTCCACAGGCGGTGGTATCAGCGGGGAGCATCGATGGTTTCAAAAAACTATTAGATAAGCAACTGAACGACCACAACATACAGGGATATACAATGTAATACTGACATATAATCACACACATAGGTTGGACTTGATGGACTTGTGTCTTTTCTCAACCTCACCTACTAATACTATTTGGTTTTAACTATGATCTTGAGGAGGGTATATTGTATTGCTTTTGCATTGATATGGAGATGACCTTATGTTTTTCTAGTGCTGATGAAAGGGGTATCTTTGAACCCCTGAAACCCATTGGATACTTTTTGGATGATTCCCTAACTTTTATTGGAATGAAGTTGTATCTGAACTTCTTTGCAGTGATGTGGCACTTCAATTTCTATTTTTGTTACAATACACTACATGCCCTGGAGATTGTGGCTATCCTCTGGGGTGTAGAGCTTGCTCAAGAACCAAATTATTTACAACATCAATACATTAAGATAGAGAACAAGCCGTGAGGGGGCAGTGGAGGTTAAATGAGGAGCTGATAAGTGATGTCGAGGGGTATAATAGAATTAGACAAGAACTAGAGAATTACTTCGAGATTAATGATACAGGAGAGACTTCGGAGGCCATATTATGGGAGGCTCATAAAGCCTATGTTAGAGGAGTATTAATTGAAATGGGTATGAGGAGGAAAATGAATAGACAGGAAAAAATCAAAAAACTAACTGATGAGCTTACGGGATTAGAACAAATACACAAAAAATTTAATGACGAGCGACCCCAAGAGATACACCATCAGATGGTCATTAAAAGATCTGAGCTAAAAACGCTACTGGAACAGGAGTCTAGAACATCACTAAATAAGATAGCCTGGGAAAGACATAGATGGGGTAATAAACCTAGCAAGCAGCTAGCAAAAAGGGTACAAAAGAAAAAAACCAGGAATTTTATAGAAAAAATACAAACTAAAGAGGGACATATAGAGTATTCAACTAAGAAGGTGGCAGAAACTTTTAGAAACTACTACAAGGAGATTTACTCAGCTCCCAATCAAGATACTCCCTCAAAAAACAAGACACAGAGACATAACAACTATATTAAAAGGGCAGCGCTCCCCAAGATCTCTGAGGAAGATAGAGAACTGCTAGAAAGACCAATCTCTGAAGAAGAAATAAATAAAGCTCTGGCGGGAATGGCCCTCGGGAAAAGCCCTGGCCCAGACGGCCTAACAACACTCTATTATAAAACATTTAGAGAGGTCTTAGTACCAAGGCTATGCCGTTACCTAAACGGGCTGGGCGATAGATTTGAGATGAGCAGAGATGCACTGAAAGCATCTATTACAACAATATTGAAAGAAGGGAAAGACAAATCATTGTGCTCAAGCTATCGCCCAATCTCCCTCCTGAATAACGATACAAAAATCTTCGCAAAAGTCTTGGCAGAAAGATTGAAGGAATTCATGAACCTTTTAGTTGATCCAGATCAGGCGGGGTTTGTCCCTAATAGGGAGGGAAAGGATAACGGGATCAGAACCCTTCTCTTGACCGGAAAAATGAAGGAGAGTGGACCCCCAGGACTACTCCTGTCAATTGACGCCGAAAAGGCCTTCGACAGGGTAGACTGGGGGTTCATGTTTCAGACTCTGGAGGCTATGGGACTGGGCCCTAAAATGATCCGTAAGATAAAGTCCCTCTACCATCATCCAACTGCGGTAATTAAAATCAATGGCATTACTTCCCAACCTTTTGAGATGGAGAGGGGCACGAGACAGGGGTGCCCCTTGTCTCCGCTTCTCTTTGTCTTAGCCATGGAACCCTTTTTAGCCTCAATTCGAAGAGACCCTGATATCCGAGGTGTCGTGGTAGATGGGGAAGAGCACAAAGTCGCAGCATATGCGGACGACATGCTATTTTTTATAACCGACCCGACCACGACAATGCCCAACCTATTAAAAGCAATAAGGAAATATGGAGAGGTATCCAATTTCCAAATAAATATGAATAAATCAGAAATATTAAATATAAATATAAGCAAGTCAGTGATAGCCTAAAAAAAGAATTTAGTTTTAAATGGACCAAAGAACTAAAATATCTGGGCATTAAACTAACTAATTCAATCAAGAAGATGTTCAACACCAACTATATGCCCCTACTAGACTTGGTAAGATCAGAATGCAATAGACTTTATTGCAAGGCCCTATCCTGGATCGGTTGCATCATCGTCATTAAAATGGTTTTATTGCCCAAGATTATGTATCTTTTTCAGATGCTACCAGTCCCTCTGCCTCAGTACTATCTGAAGATGCTTAGGAAAATACTCATGACCTTCATTTGGAAAAATAAAAAACCGAGAGTCTCACTACAGACGTTAAAACAAAGAAAACTAGATGGTGGCCTGGCTGTCCCCGATGTGCAGTTGTATTACAAAGCCGTAGTTCTATCTAGGGTTGTAGAATGGGCGACAAGAGAAAAACTGAAAAAATGGGTGAAATTAGAAGAAGAATTAAGTAAAACTCAATTAGGCACCATTGTTTGGAACCCCCCACACTTTAGATCACTGGCAAATAGTACACACATAATAACTAGAAATGTTTTCAAAATATGGGACGGGGTCTACAAGAAAGTAAATGGAAAGTATAACTCACCTTTGATCACATTAATAGATAATACACTGTTCACACCAGGAATGGAGAGTATAGGAGGAAAGGAAGCACTTTGGGGGAAAACACAACTGAGAGAAGTCATGAACGAAGGTAAAATTATGTCACTCCACCAGCTTACACATGGGAGGATCACACGGGGCTTGGATGGTTGGCGATATCTCCAATTAAATCATTTTTTGAAAAGGCTCCCGCAGCCAATCAGGTCGGGAGAGCAGCTAACAGACTTTGAAAAACTGTGTGATAAGGAGGCGCCAAGAAATATAGTCTCTCAGATCTATAAAATCTTGTTGGCCTCAGAAAAATTGGAGATACCGCCATACATAGTTAAATGGGAGAAGGATTTAGGCACTAAAAAGGACACAGATACAATCAAAAGAATTTTCAAAATGAGCGCCAATTCAAAAATAGATTCCCGAACGGCTGAAATGAATTACAAATGCATCAGTAGAAGCTACCTGACCCCTGAGATAACAAGTAAATATCAAAAAGGGCCAGCCACCTGCTGGCGAGGCTGCCAGGCCATCGGAACAATGGGACATATGTGGTGGAGCTGTCCTACAATCCAAAACTTCTGGCGTAAAATATTAGCTCTTATTAAGGAAATTACAGAAATAGAGGTGGCAGAGGACCCCTGGGAGGTCTTGTTTCTCGGGGGATTAAGGGACCCAAACAACTATAAGCAGTCCTTAGTCCCACAACTCCTGAATGCGGCAAAACGAACGATCCCAAAGAACTAGCAGAAGAGGGAAAGCCCTGAGGTATGGGAGTGGTTTGATGCAATAGAGGAGAGTTGCAATATGGAGACACTGGGGAGTAGATTAGAGGACTTAAGGAGTAAAAATTCGGGCAGGTGGGAACGCTGGAAAAAATTCAAAAAAACATGGAGCTATGCCAAAGAGATCAAATCTATAGCCTAAAAAGGAGAGGTTAACGGAAAACTAGACCCTGGAGAGGGGGAACGGGAGGGCTGAGGGGGGGGGGGGCGATAGGGGTTAAAGGTGGTAGGGGGTGGGTAGGGGTAGTTGAAGAAGAATCTAACACTTTAACCACATATGCGTGACCCTAGATGAGATTGAATAAGCCCACTAGCCTGGATTCACGGTGGTTTTAATTATTCTTTATTTTTTTGACATGGCAAAGAGTCACGATGATGAGACAAATGAGAGAGGGATAGATATGGAAATGAACTGCAAAGTTGATTTACACCTCTCAATATGGTCGACTGATGTGACAAAAATAAAAAAAAAATAAAAAAAAGAACCAAATTATTTACAACATCAATACATTAAGATAGCAATACCAATAAGATAACCTTATAGCATTCTGCAAATGTCATATGTATGAAATGTCTTCAGCTTTTCAGCTTGATAAATACATGTTTTGGGTAGGTAGAAGATGTAAACATTTGAGAGCCCGATTCTGCACTTGTATGACCATTGCCATTTCTCTATGAATGAGGAGAGGAGAATCAGAACCATCCTGGACTACTGATAGTTGCCCAAATACAGCCAAGAGCAGCAACAGAAATAGGATTACAATTAATATTGTTTTAGTTGCTTGAGTAATGTGAGTACAAACACACATATTGACTCTAATTCGCCTTTTACACCATCGTCCTGTTTCTATTTGTGTATGTTTTCTATGTCTAGGCATTTTAACATTTAACTGGCTCCCAAAGCAGTGGCTTTACCAGCCATGTAAGTAATTTGTGTCTTCTGGAGAAGAAAATAAGGTGTTTTACAGGGCCAGTGCTACCACTAGGCAAACTAGGCAGCCGCCTAGGGTGCACTGCTGCCTAAGGCGCCCGTCCGCTGGTGTTCCTACTCTCCTCTTTCTGCAGCAAGCAACTGAGTCTTAGGATCATTAGACAGCCGTCGCTCCATTCGCATATAGTGTCAGAGGCGGGGGAGGACTCGGAACTGCGTCTGTGTCCCGACTCCCGAATGAATGGAAGCAAGCAAACATCCTCTGTTGCGCCTCTGATCAGTCTTCAGTGACCTGTGATTGCTGTCCATGATGTGACTACAGCTAGCCAGCTCTGTCCATACGTGATTCCTAATACTGTGTCCCCTGGCCCCACCCCCCCCTGCTGTAGAGGCCGCTCTCCATCCTGGCCTGTCCTGAACAACGCCAGCAGCGTCACTCAAGTGCTATAGCGCATGACAGCCGCGCTCCAAGCTTGGTGACAGGTGGAGCCTGCCTGGAGGAGGCACCAAGGCAGAGTTTAAAATTGTAAAAAAACACTGTAGGTCAGAGTAGGTCAGTGTGTGTCAGGTAGGTCAGTGTATGTAGGTCAGTGAATGTAGGTCAGTGTATGTCAGGTAGGTCAGTGTGTATCAGGTAGGTCAGTGTATGTCAGGTAGCTCAGTGTGGGTCAGGTAGGTCAGTGTATGTAGGTCAGTGTATGTCAAGTAGGTCAGTGTATGTCAGGTAGGTAGGTCAGTGTGTGTATGTCAGGTAGGTCAGTGTGTGTGTCAGGTAGGTCAGTGTATGTCAGGTAGGTCAGTGTATGTAGGTCAGTGTGGGTCAGGTAGGTCAGTGTATGTAGGTCAGTGTATGTCAGGTAGGTTAGTGTATGTAGGTCAGTGTGGGTCAGGTAGGTCAGTGTGGGTCAGGTAGGTCAGTGTATGTAGGTCAGTGTATGTCAGGTAGGTCAGTGTGTGTCAGGTAGGTAGGTCAGTTTAGTGGTCAGCATTGATGGGCACTGGTAAGCCAGGCAGCAACCAGCAAGTCAGCCTACCCCCGCCACACAACCCCTCCACCCAACCCAAAAAAATGCAGCGCCACTAGAGGCCCCCCCCCCCCCGTGCCGGCCTTGGACTTCGGGCTGAAGCCCCTGGTCTTTTTGCCACCTAGCAACGCCCCTGCTCTCCAGTATCTCCCTCACTATAGAAGTTAAACTAACAGGTCTATAGTTACTTGGTAAAGACTTTGTTCCCTTTTTAAATATAGGCACCACATTGGCCCTACTCCAATCCAGTGGTACTATTCCCATTATTAATGAGTCCCTAAAAATTGGAAACAATAGCTTTGAAATGACAGAGCTCAATTCTTTTAGGACCCGTGGGTGTATGCCATCTTGTCCAGGTGCTTTTTCACCTTTATTCTGTCTAAATATTTCTGGACCATATCCCTTTTGGGCCATTGTGGATCATTCGGGGCTGTGTCAATACCATCCTCATTATGGACTTGAGCTCCCCCTTGCTCCTTTGTATACACAGAACTGAAGAACCATATATATATATATATATATATATATATATATATATATATATATATATATATATATATATATATACAGATAACCAATAGAAGCATAATTTAGCCTAGGTTCACAATAGAATGTGGTGTATTCAATATAATCACACTGACCTTGCGCTCTGCAGTGGGTGTCATTGCAACCCTAACGACATCGCAAACGTAGGGCGCTTGCCTGCACCAGATCGCAAGGTACAAAACGAACATGCGATTTGGTTGCAGTGCAGTTCCAAAATTGGTGCATGCATGACTTTGGTGCAATGCAGTGCGATTTGAGGTCATTCAAAATGAATCGTCTTAAATCGCACCTCACTGAACCGCATGGGAATTGAACAGGAATGCCGTGCAGTTCCTGTGCGATTCATATGCAGTTCATAATGTGAACCAAGGCTTACATGTCTTTATATGAAATAAAGTCATGCAAATATGGACAGGCAATCAAGAAAAATTGTGTCACATCAAAACATTACTTTTCAGGTGAACATTATACTTATTGAAAATGCACTATAGTTTTTTCAAATACATCATTGTTGATTTTAAAACACAAGCCAGCACAAAGGTTCAAGAAACACAGACTCACAGAAAAAGGCACTTTGGTGCTCTGGTATACAACCATCAACCAATATGTGCGCATTAGAAATATCCAACCCACTCTGTGGCCTAGAGGCCATGTTATGGTGCTGTATCTTAAAAAAGTAAGGGGCAGGCTATGGATACCATTTAGCACAGCGTTTCTCAACCTTTTCTCAACCTTTTTCCAGGACGGGGCACCCTTAAAAAGTGTGAGCAATGCAGATAAAGGAAAGTAAATGATCGCGCTTAGGGGTCCGTCTAGGTATGCTGCCTCCCCTAATATAGCTCCCCAAAGGGGTCTATAAACACAAATAATACAAAAAAGAGGGGGTGAAGGCGATTCCTAGTTTGGGTAAGGGTACCAGATGATGTTATAACTAACCTTAGCGGTGAAAACATTTTTTTTTATATAAAAATATATTACTCAGTGAGCTGGCAGTACGTGACTGGTAGATAGGCTGTTATTCACTTAAACGAGACGATCCTGCCAAAACCATGACTCATCTTCACTCAGTAGGTGTTTACCACTAGTAAATATACCCTAATGTGTAAATTTCTAGGTACATGCTAGGTTACTATAGCTCCAAATTATCAATCCTATATATTAGTGAAAACATAAGTGAATGTGTAAGATGATGCACATAAACCTCAATTAGAAACCATATAAAATATACAATAAAAGAATATATATATAAGTGCACAAATGCTTAGTGGTAGTCCAAAAATATATGTAGAAACCCCACTCGGGGTTAATACCCCAATTAGTGAATACGAGTGTTCCAATAGGTCTTGGTGCACCTTTGTGTATAGACCTTATAAAAGCACATAAACCTCAATTAGAAACCATATAAAAAATATACAATAAAAGAATATATATATAAGTGCACAAATGCTTAGTGGTAGTCCAAAAATATATGTAGAAACCGCACTCGGGGTTAGCACCCCAATTAATGAATACGAGTGTTCCAACAGGTCTTGGTGCACCTGTGTGTAGCTAATAGTCCATCAGGTAGATTAAATCTCCATTCATAGTGATTGACATAAAAACGGTGACTGTGAGTGTTCAGAAATTCCACTTGTGACTTTGTGCTCCCCCTCAAGCATCCCCACTCACCAGATCCCCTCACCCCCACGGGGGTAATGTGCTTATCTTTAGGCCCACCACGGTTGCTCCACCGGTCTCGTCCAAAGGTCTGGGATATTCACCTTCCTGTAGATGTTATCTCTGTGGTTGGCTCAGTCAGATGTGGTGGCTTATGGCGACGGAGAGACTGAAGTCCAGGGTTGTGGAACTGAAGATCTCTGGAAGCTTTGTCTTCACTTTCAATTGCTGGAGATGTCCTCAGACTCTGCTGTCTTGCTGCTTGGCATGGAGCGGCTCACAGTCAGTTCAGAGCAACATTCAGTGTGTAGTCACAGCACACCATTCTCCTCAATAGTAGACACTCCTAGTAATATATTTTTATATAAAAAAAAAAAATTTTCACCGCTAAGGTTAGTTATACCATCATCTGGTACCCTTACCCAAACTAGGAAGCGCCATCACCCCCTCTTTTTCATATTATTTGCGTTTATAGACCCTTAAAAAGTATTTTCAGTCTCGAGGCACCCCAGTCTAAGGCCTGGTTCATGTTACTGCATATCGCAGAGCGTGCATAAAATCACACTTGTATCTGACACGCAGACAAATGCGCTGCTCTTTAGCAAACACACAGGTGCCATTAATTCTTAAAGGGTACCCCACAGATTGCCAAACACGGGATGTTTTTGATACAGCACAATTCTTAAAAAAGGGTCAGGGACTTCTTTCCCTGCATTTCTATGGGTAGGGCAGCCCATTAAAATGAATGAGCTGCCCTATGCGCAGCACACAACCACACTGCACCCTTTAGCTGCAGAGGCAGCAGCTGGGGGTGTACACATGCAGTGGCTGGAAGTATACCCTGAGGTGAATTATAAACTTCCCTTATTCACCCTCTGCTTACAATCTTATGATTCTGTCAGTTTATCTATAAAAAATCTGCTTTCCTACAAGGGAGGAGGAGCCACGTCCTGCCGTCACCGCTGCACGGTCAAGTCCCGGAAGCTACGGGCTGATCTGAAGCCGGCCGGCTTTCCCATACTATTTTGCTTTTACCATTTCGCTGATTTGTAAGTGTTCATTTGGCTTTTATTTATTTCATTAAATGTGAAAGGATTTACGCTATGTGGAGCACTTTGTGTGTTTTTTTCTGGTGAATACATCACTCTGCTGCGATTTATGGTGACGATCCCCACTGACGCTGTGGTATCCAGTGCCTGCCTGTGAGATCCCGGGCTGGGGTTACAGCCATCTGCTCAGCGTGGTCCCCTATAATAAGGGACGATTGCTTTCTGGTAAGTGGCAGTGTTTCCCTGTGGTGGAGGTCTCATCAATGCACTTCTCTCTACAGTGTGAATTTTCACTACATATCACTTTGGGATTTGCTTTTTACAACATGGACTTTCTCATTTATTAATTATTATTTATTTAAGTTCACTCTTCTTTGCATCCAATGTATGGACATTTTTAATAGAATTTCCTTCACGCCTGCACGTTTGTTTGATTACAATTGTTTTGGATATTTTTAGTTTTATATTTTGTATCTTAACACCATATTCAATATTCAATATCATTATTACTATTCGTGGCACTTAATTTTTAAGTTTTCACCACACTTTTCATTAGCGCGACTTTCTTTTTTCTTAATTCTGATTGGTGTCGTATAACACCCTATAGTTGCAGCTCCACTCATATACGATAACTGTTAGCGCAGTATCCTACATATACATGCAACATTTAGGGGGCAAAATCCCACGCCAGTGTCACTCCGGCTTCATCCATCCTAATTCCTATTTCCTGTGTTGCGCCGCGCTGTGCTCCGGCCACCATGTTCACTTCCAGGCTGGGCGCCCAGCACCCTGTGATCGTATGGGGTCATGTGGGGCAGCAGGGCTAGCCTGTCCGCGATCACGGTTGGTGCATGCGCAAAGGCTGCTCTACTAGTCCCGCCTCCGCCTCACTGTGAGCCGCTGCCAGGCTTGGCCATAGGGCACACTAGGCGGTTGCCCGGTGGGTCGGGGCTGCCGGGCCACATGTCTTAGGAAGAGTTGGCTGTGACATGGGGGTCCGGCTGTGGGTGGATGTGTGGATTGCAGGGCTGGCCTTGGGTGGATGTGTGGGATGCAGGGCCGGCCTTGGGCGATGTGCTGCATATGAGGGAGGAGTGGAAAGAGTCTCACCATTCCCCCGCCCTCCAAGATGCTCAATAGCAACCTAGGCCGCTGCTGAAGTGAAGGCCCAGGTTCACGCATGCGCCTCGCAGCCGCCGGTCACCTGGCAACCAGGATACCAGGAGAAATAGAGGGACGGAGAGGTTGAGGCCTTCCACACCACCCCCTTCCGTATCTGCAGTTGCAGGATGTCAGACCTGCCTCCTTGCACATGAAAGCTGGCTAGGTGCTGCCGCCGCTTTTGGGGAAAGCAGTGTGGCTGGTGTACACCTACCTCTCTTCCTGCCCACTACTTTTCCCGCTGGTAAAGGGGTTTGGATCTGATGTTCCAGGGCCAGAATACTCTTTTGATAATGGTAATTATGCTCTTTTTTTCCTCTTATGTGACAGCAGTCGGCTCATTGTCAGGATTTTTTAATCAGTGTGCACCTGTTGTTGCTGGGCAGTGACGTAGCATGGGGGCGGTAGCCGGGCTACGACCCCGGGCGCTAAAATTTAGAGGGGCGCTGTCCCACGTGTGCTGCCCTTGATGTCATATCAGGTTCTGTGGCGGTGGGAGTACAACGACATTCTCCGGGTGCGAGATGAGAATAGGTAAGTTCACGGATTAGGGGGCGCAAATTACTTGTTTTGCCCCGGGCGCTGACAACCCACACTACGCCACTGGGCAGGAGTGTATGTTCTATGCCTACATATTTTTGCTAATAGGGGTCCCTCGTTCCCATGTCAAAAAGTTGCAAGGTATGCTCTTGTACTTCATTGATCTTCCTGCCCTCAAGTAACTGCCTGCCTGTATAGGAGGTATATTTACTTCTATGTAGTGCATGGGGAGACGGGCAAAACGTTGTGCGGGCCCACACATTACCCTCCAACTTAGCCAGGGTATATCATAAAAATGCGATTGATGCCTCAGGTAATTTTACATTTGTTTTTTGGTGCAATTATACATTTTATGATAAGTAACAGATCATAGGTAATATGAAGATAGGTAGAAGGGTTGGGAGATTTGGTATTCGTATTCTAGAGATCAGCTTTAAAAACACAAGTACAGAAATGCTCTAAATTTGAGAGTAAATTAAGTTTTTAAATGACCTGAAAAAGTAGAAATTACCTGAAAGGATTTATTTTACAGCTTCTCAGAACAGCTGAGTATGGAAAAAATGTGTTTTGTATAGAAGCTCACATTATTGCACAAAGACATTTTCCAACATGCAATCAGTGACTGTAGAAGATTGAAAGATCAAAGTATCACTTATGCATCAATGCCAGCAATTAGTGAGAATCGAGACTTGGTCTTTGAGTGAGTCTTGCAAGAATGAGCAGATAACTCCCTGCCCATGATTTTCAGGTCTACTCATCTATGGCTGCCCTTAAGACATTTTAACTCTACAGTTTCCTAACAACTTAATACAACAATATAAAGTCATAAAGCATGAGTGAAAAAAAATAAAAGAAACTGAGGAAAGCTTTAGCACTCTGTTAAGGCCTCTTTATCTAATTAAATTATGTTATTAAATCTTGCTGATGGTGTCACAAGAAACTGGCAAAGATTTTCCCTTTCAAGTATTAGAAACCTAAAATACTAACAATTGTGATTTTTAACCACTTCAATACAGGGCATTTATATACCCTTCCTGCCCAGACCAATTTTTAGCTTCCAGCTCTCTCACACTTTGAATGCCAATTACTCAGTCACGCAACACTGTACCCAAACAACATTTTTTATCATTTTTTTTTCATACAAAAAGATTTCTTTTGGTGGCATTTAATCACCACTGGGTTTTTTATTTTTTGGGACATAAGTGAAAAAAGAAAATTTTGAAAAATAAACACTTTTTTTTAGTTTCTATGATAAAACTTTGCAAGTAAGTCATTTTTGTTCATAAATTTGGGCCAAAATTTATACTGCTAAAAATAACCCAAAAAGTTATAGAGTCTACAAGCTATGGTGCAAATCATTGAAAATTGATCACACCTGATGCACTGACGGCTTATCTCATTTCTTGAGGCCCTGAAATGTCAGGAAAGTACAAATACCCCCCCCCCCATAACCCCTTTTTGAAAAGTAGACAGTCAAAGGTATTTAGTAAGAGGCATGGTGAGTTTTTTGAAGTTGTAATTTTTTCCCACAATTCTTGGGAAATTGAAGAATTTTTTTTTAAATTTTTTTGCACAAAATTGTCATAATTACACGTTATTTCTCACACACAGCATATGCATACTTCCAATTACACCTCAAAACACATTCTGCTACTCCTCCCAAGTATGGCTATACCACATGTGTGTGACTTTTACACAGCCTGGCCACACAGAGAGGTCCAACATGCAGGGAGCACCATCAGGGGTTCAAGGAGCATAAATTACACCTCTAATTTCCTAACGACCTATTACATTTGTGAAGGCCCTGGAGCACCAGGACAGTGGAATTACCCACAACAAACACCCCAACATCTATTCTATGAGGCATAATGAGTCTTTTGAACGGTTCACTTTTTCCACAAGTCTTCGGAAAACGTGGAAAGAAAATTAAAACGTATTTTTTTTTTTTTTTTACACAAAGTGGTCAGTTTATAAGATATTTCTTATGACAGGTGACAGGTACTCGGGTACTCTGATGGTCTGGTTTCTTCTTGGTGACAGGTACTCGGGTACTCTGATGGCCTGGTGGCAGGTACTCAGGTACTCAGATGGACTGTAACAGGTACTCGGGTACTCGGGTACTCAGATGAATTGTGACAGGTAATCAGATGGACTGTGACAGGTACTCAGGTACTCGGGTACTCAGATGAACTGTGACAGGTACTCGGGTACTCAGATGAACTGTGACAGGTACTCAGGTACTCAGATGGACTGTGACAGGTACTCAGATAAACTGTGACAGGTACTTTGATGGGTGGTGACAGGTACTTTGATGCGTGGTGACAAGTACTTTGATGGCTGGTGACAGGTCCTCGTTTTTAGGGGGGGCAATCGATGTGATTGGTGTACAAGGTAAGCGGTAACGGGATGTTACCGCAATCTCCTTCTCACACACGATCGGTGTGAGGAGGAGAACCCGGTAACATCTCGTTACCGAGGTTTGTTGACATTATGTGACCAGCGGTGATTGGATACAGCCGGTCACGTGGTAAAGAGCCAATTTCATTGGCTCTTTACTGCGATTGGGGTTGGGCTGTGTCAGGGTGACAAGCCTCATCCCCGATCGCCACTCTGCACACGCCCCAGGTGCTTGCACAAGCGCCGTGCACGTGGACAGTACATGTGACCGGCTGTGATTGGAAACAGCTGGTCAGGTGGTAAAGAGCCATTTTTTATTGGCTCTTTACACGGATCTGGGATGGGCTGTGTCCGAGGGACACACCTCATCCTCGATTGCCTCGCTGCGGGACCTCGTGGGCCCACAGGAGCGGCGAGAAGCCGAGGACATCATATGACACCCGCCCAGGATGGGAGATCTCATCTGTGGATATCATATGACTATGGCCCGGTATTGAAGTGGTTAAAGTTTAAATACAGGTCATGGCTAATAAAAAATGGAACTGGCAAAATTTCTGGAACTTGACAGCTACACTAGTTGCCTAGTGATTGCCCCAGTGCTGTCACATGGGGCCAAAGACAAACTCTGTAGTTCTGTGCAAGCTCTAACAAGTCAGAAACTTACAGGGCTCTTTTACCCAAGCTGATCAGTGTGGGAGTGAAGAGAAGTACTGGGGCGGTAGGGAATTAAGGAAACCATTTTACTTTGCCTTTCACTGGCAAAAGAATTGGTCACTTTTATTTTAGAAATTTACTTAAATTTAGCAGTTAGAGTGGTTCTAAAGGCAGAAAGTTTTTTATCTTAATGCTGTCTATGCATTTAGAGAAAAAATCTTCTGTGTTCAACAGCCCCCCTCAGCCCCCCTAATACTTACCTGAGCCCCATTTTGATCCAGCAATGTTGCACGAGAGCCTCGGCTGTCCGGGACTCTCCCTTCTCATTGGCTGTATATAACAAGGAGTTTGGGACTTTAAATGAAGCAATTTGGAATGCGGAGGATTAACATTGTAGTATTTATTAATAATAGTAAATATATAGTAAAGGAATTTCATGTGTATATACAGACATACATATATAATTGGCACAAAATTGTAGGCATAATAGATGGAAAAGTACAAGCAATAGAATATATAATTACACTGGATAAGTCATAGTCAAAGTAATGTTAGTACAAAATAACATATGGCCTATAGGTGCCAGGGATGGCATATCCAGTAACTGATAATAAGATTGCATAGCAAGTTGATATAATCATGATTTTAATAAATTAGTCACATCAGGGTAACAATGGATAAAATTCTGGCATCAATTGTAGCTCGACGCGTTTCGTGGATGATATTGTCCACTCATCAGGAGCTGATGCATAGTAATCCTGTAGGATATATACAAAAAGTCAACCTCAATCCGTATAGAGAGGAATAGAACAAAAAATGCTGGAAAGATTTTGGCCAGACAAACACTTACCAACCCTGACACTGAGCGTGGCACGTGACAGATGGCCTGGAGTGGGCCGGGGGCAACAAACCCCATAGCGGGAGCTGAGGCAGCATGTGATGTATGGATGACATCAGGTAATAAAATGACAATGTATGGGTGGTGAGATGATCTCCATGTGGCAGCAATGATAAAAATAAATTGTCAAAAGTAGAAATACCTGGGGATAAATGTTAAGAAATGTAGTATATCAGTATCCATACAAAACAGAGTAGATTATATTGAGTATTATATAGTATAAATCATGTATACAAAGATACTTGTATATAAAGATTACTGATGAGTAATACAATATAAGTCATATAATGAAGGAAGTCTAATTGAGGGAATGGATGTGACAATAATGATGGGGCAAAGCTTGTCAGAAAACAATATCTGGGAATAAATATTGGAAATGGTGTATAATTGTATATTGATTAAAATGAAGAAAATTGCATTGGGAAATAATATAAATGATGTGTACCAGAGATACCCATATATGAAAAGTGCTCATAGATAATGCCGTGAAGGTTGTATACTAAAAAGGGGATGTGATAGAGAAAATAATAAATGGTGGAAAATCTGGATATGTATGAGTTAAAGAGTAGGGGAAATATAAAAAAAAGGGTGTGTAAAAAACTAGTACAAAAAACAAAGTGTAAAGTGCAGCGGAGCGGAAAGCATGACAGTGAGGGTAAGCATAGACATGAAAGGGTTTACCTGATGCTGCATAACATGCACAGCTAGCGAGATGAAATCAGCTAGTGTGCAGAGACCCCAAGGGGAGACTGGCCGTGTAAGCAGCTGGCTCCGATTGGGGAACCTATATACACATGCCGCCAACGCCACGTGCGTGAGCCTGCGGGAGGAGGGGAGCGGCGTCCGCACCTGAGCTGAAATGACTGCTCAGTGTTTGGCGCCACAAACCCTCCCCCCAATGGTAATCACGCAGATGACGCTCCAGACGTCGGCGCGGTGACGTCATGAACAACGTCCCGCGTAAGACGCAGGGAACGTGGCGCCGATGCGCCGAGGGGTATCCGCCCAGACCTCCTAAGGGGGAGGGGGAGGAAGGATCCACAGGGCGCATCGCAGCTCCCGCGTCGAGGAGAGACAAGCCCCAACGCAAAACCACACCAAATGGACATGCTGGCTCAGAGCAGTGGCAGAGCAAAGAGAAGTAGTAAAATGACAAAACATGAAAATATTGACAATGATAACAAATAAAATTGTATATAGCAACCAGTGCTGGAAATGCCATCAATGCTAACATTGTGTACAGTAAATGAAGGTATACATAATATGTACAGAATATATGACTAATCCAGAAATTCAGCCCCAATTAGGGCATGTGTTAAACCTCTCGCGTGGATAGCAGGGGAACACTGCTAAACCAACTTTCCAAATGCTTCCATCCCGGTACTTAGTTTGCAGAAAAAAGGGGGGAATTGGGACTTTAAATGAGGCGCACTAGTCGCCTCCATCCCGGAATCAGGTATATATAACAAGGAGTTTGGGACTTTAAATGAAGCAATTTGGAATGGGGAGGATTAACATTGTAGTATTTATTAATAATAGTAAATATATAGTAAAGGAATTTCATGTGTATATACAGACATACATATATAATTGGCACAAAATTGTAGGCATAATAGATGGAAAAGTACAAGCAATAGAATATATAATTACACTGGATAAGTCATAGTCAAAGTAATGTTAGTACAAAATAACATATGGCCTATAGGTGCCAGGGATGGCATATCCAGTAACTGATAATAAGATTGCATAGCAAGTTGATATAATCATGATTTTAATAAATTAGTCACATCAGGGTAACAATGGATAAAATTCTGGCATCAATTGTAGCTCGACGCGTTTCGTGGATGATATTGTCCACTCATCAGGAGCTGATGCATAGTAATCCTGTAGGATATATACAAAAAGTCAACCTCAATCCGTATAGAGAGGAATAGAACAAAAAATGCTGGAAAGATTTTGGCCAGACAAACACTTACCAACCCTGACACTGAGCGTGGCACGTGACAGATGGCCTGGAGTGGGCCGGGGGCAACAAACCCCATAGCGGGAGCTGAGGCAGCATGTGATGTATGGATGACATCAGGTAATAAAATGACAATGTATGGGTGGTGAGATGATCTCCATGTGGCAGCAATGATAAAAATAAATTGTCAAAAGTAGAAATACCTGGGGATAAATGTTAAGAAGTGTAGTATATCAGTATCCATACAAAACAGAGTAGATTATATTGAGTATTATATAGTATAAATCATGTATACAAAGATACTTGTATATAAAGATTACTGATGAGTAATACAATATAAGTCATATAATGAAGGAAGTCTAATTGAGGGAATGGATGTGACAATAATGATGGGGCAAAGCTTGTCAGAAAACAATATCTGGGAATAAATATTGGAAATGGTGTATAATTGTATATTGATTAAAATGAAGAAAATTGCATTGGGAAATAATATAAATGATGTGTACCAGAGATACCCATATATGAAAAGTGCTCATTGGCTGAGACAGCAGCAGACGCTATTGGTTCCCGCTGCTGTTAATTAAAGTCAGTGAGCCATTTAGCAGAGAGATGGGCGGGGCAGAGTCATGACTTCATGTCTGAATGGACACACAGAGCAGCGGCTCGGGTGCCCCATAGCAAGTTGCTTGCACTGGGGGCACTTGGCAGGAGGGAGGGGCCAGGAATGCCGATGGGGGACCCGAGAAGAGGAGAATCTGGGCTGCTCTATGCAAAACCACTGCACAGAGCAGGAAAGTATAACATGTTTGCTTTTTTTAAAAAAAAAAACAAGACTTTAATATCACTTTGAAGTTTATTTGAGAAAAAAACACACATACATATGCTGTCTGCCAACCAGCTCATAGCTGTTCTGAACAGGATGCAGCTTGAAGCAGTAAGGCTTCATTCCCACGAGGCTGATCTGCTTCCACGGAGTCAGCCTCTGTCCGCCAGCTCAGCGGGAGATCTCTCCGTTGATCTCCGCTGAGAGCCGGCGGATGACAGGTCCCTCTCTGCTCACTGAGCGGGGGGGGGGGGGCTTGTCGAGCTCCGCTGGTTGCTATGGAGAGATCGGACGAAAATGGACAGCATGTCCGTGTTCATCAGAACTCACCCGATCCGCCAGGGACAGATGCGAACGTAGGGCCATCTATCTGATTTTAGCTGAACAGACCGGGTCGGATGTCAGCGGACATGTCACCTCTGACATCCGTCGCTCCATAGGCTAACATGGAGCGCCCGTTCAGGTCCGCCAACAAAACTGACTGGCGGACCTGAATGGTCCGACAGTGTGAAAGGGGCCTAAGACAATACTCTGTGACCATAAATTACATAGTTTCAAATACAGCAATACTAAGCAGTACATAGATTACCTGTATATGCATTGAGCATTTTTACTTGCTCTCATGCTTCTGTTCAAAAAAACTTTCCTGGTTGTCTATTGCAAACTAACAGCTAACAGGTATTCTGCTATACACATCTATGTTACAAAATGTATTACAATACAAAGTTTTAAGTTTTTAAATAAAATGCAGAGATTTTTAGGAGGTTGATTTAAGATGTATTCAGGGGGAACCCATTGTTTACTACACCATTAAAATCATTGTGTAAGCCATCTGCTAAACTTGCAGCGCAAATCCAGATAACGGATTCTTATGAAGACAGCCAAGTCTAAGTCTCTGATGAATATTTTAGCAAACTATTACTATGCCGATAATTAGATCCATAGGGGTTCATTTCTGAAATTCTGTTGAGTGTGAATGTGCAGAACTATAATAAACAACACATTCCCATGTGGAAGACACTGATTCTAAATGTCCCTTTCCATATTATGCATTCCCCCCATTGGTGTCTAATAATTAAATTAAAACTTGGGAATTCAAAGAGCTAAAATTTTAATGCAAAGAAAGTCTAAATTTGCCAAGGAATGTATGGTTTTGCAAAGCAAGTAGATATAAATGTAGAAAACTGAGGATATCAGAATGAATTTCTGTCCAGTACTGCAGAAGATAAACTTTTTGCTTACCATGCAATATGGAGCAGCTAGACCAAATAACTAAATAACCTCTACATCATTACCCGCTTCAGCCCTGGAAGATTTTACCCCCTTCCTGACCAGAGCACTTTTTGTGATTCGGTACTGCGTCGCTTTAACTGACAATTGCACGGCCGTGCGACATTGCACCCAAACAAAATTGACGTCCTTTTTCCCCACAAATAATGTTTTCTTTTGGTGGTATTTGATTACCTCTGCGGTTTTTATTTTTTGCGCTATAAACAAAAAAAGAGCGACACACAGATCCTGGTTCTCCATGTGTCAGCGGCAATCGCAGGAGCCCGGCGGTCATGCGCATCTGCTCGGGGGGAAAGCGGGGGGCATTCACGCGCGTCCCTAGTGGCCACAGGGTAAAGCAATGTTACATAACGTTGTTTTTCTCAGTACAACTGCAACGGCTGGTCGGCAAGTGGTTAACCACTTCCCGCCTGCCCTATAGCTGATTGACGTCCGGGAAGTGGTTCCATTATCCTAACTAGGCGTCATATGACGTCCAGCAGGATAATATGCCGCCGCGCGCCCGCGGATGCGCGCATCACGGTGATCGGTGGAGCGGTGTGTCAGCCTGACACACCGCTACACCGATCTTGGTAAAGAGCCTCCGGCGGAGGCTCTTTACCACGTGATCAGCCGTGTCCAATCACGGCTGATCACGATGTCAATAGGAAGAGCCATTGATCGGCTTTTCCTCACTCGCGTCTGACAGATGCGAGTAGAGGAGAGCCGATCGGCGGCTCTCCTGACAGGGGGGGTCTGCGCTGATAGTTTATCAGCGCAGCCCCCCCTCAGATCACCACACTGGACCACCAGGGATCGCCACTAGGACCACCAGGGAAGGGGCAACATGTGGATTGCCAGGTATGTACCCCATGGCCATCCACATGTGCCCAATCTGTGCCAATCAGTGCCCACAAATGGGCACTGATTGGCACCATTATGTTTTAGTTATGCCCAACAATGCCACCAATAAATTTTATCAGTGCCACCAATCAGTGTCATCAGTGCCACCTGTCATTGCCCATCGGTGCCACCTGTCAGTGCCCATCAGTGGCACCTATCAGTGCCACCCACAAGTGCCCATCAATGCCACCCATATGTACCAATCAATGCCACCTACGAGTGCCCATCAGTGCCACCTATGAGTGCCCATCGGTGCCACCTAAGACAAAAAACAAAAGGAGAGGAGCGCCGCTAAGTAGGTTGATTTATTAACAATTGACAAATAAAAGTAATGTTTATCAATATCCCTATTTACGCACCTTCGTGATACTACTTGTGTGCATGCGATTATGGTTGCATGCATACGTCGCATTTTTTGCAGAAACAGTACATATTATATACGTCCTGTACTAACTACCAGCGATACCATTTATGTGTGTGATATCTAGTATATTGTGCACATTATGTATAGCGTTTTTTTTTTTTTTTATCATTCTATCTCATTATTATAATTATTATCCTTATATTTTTCTATGTTGGTCATTTACCGTCCCTTTTCTATAATATACTATCATAATAGTGTAATTTATGGTAACAATTATGTTTTTAGTCACTAATTTTAAATAATAATTTTAATTTTTGTTTTTGGTAGCCTCTTTAGGGTTTCCTTCATAGAATTATCTGAATTTTTAGTATAACACGCATTTTTAGAGAACATATATACACATACATATAGATTTTAATACAATTTTTGTATGTCACATACATATATCTTTTATATACTTAGAGTTTTCTGATTACACATTATGGTCTAGGTTACACCCACCGCTGGTTAATCCATCAGCTGTGAGTGTTTCTCAGTCGGCAGATGCCTGCTATAAATAGCTCCTTGCTTCTCCCCTACCTTACACTTGAAAAAGGAGCGCGCATGTGGCGTACGGACCTTGCGCAAGCTCAGAAACGCGTTGTGTTCTTCCCCACCACTATACATCACCAGCCGCTTCCTGGGTTGCTGCTCCGCTCCTCTGCACAGACAGACTGTGTTCCGTCCTGGCTTCCCGTCAGATTGCGGCATAGGCTTGGGGCGTCCCTGGGAATCGGCGATTGTCCTCTGACCTTCCCACTTTGGAATTTACCCTCTTGCTGCACATACCGTATTTACATGTAAGTGGATACTTTTATTTGTCAATTGTTAATAAATCAACCTACTTAGCGGTGCTCCTCTCCTTTTGTTTTTTGTCTTTGATGGATCTGAGCTGACTTCACTCCAGAGAAGAGCTGCCCTTCGTGAACTTTGGATACAGTGTCCCACAAGATAAATTTCATACCCAGTGTCTTCCACATACTGTTTATTCCTTATGTTTTTTTCCCTGAACTATGGACTGCTTCCCAGCACCTGTCAAAGTCGATTAACATCTCTCATGCTACACCGGTATTGATTCAGCATATGACTTTTTTATGACTTTTTAATTATATATATTTTTTTATTTTAATTGTTTCACTGCCTCTGAGCACCAGTTTATCTTGTTTTTATATCGGTGCCACCTATGAGTGCCCATCAGTGCTGCATACCAGTGCTACCTATCAGTGCCCATCAGTCCCACCTATCAGTGCCCATCAGTGCCGCCTATCAGTGCCCATCATCAGTGCCCATCAGTGCCAACTCATCAGTGCCACCTCATCGGCGCCCATCAGTGCCGCCATATCAGTGCCCGTCATTGAAGAAGAAAACTTACTTATTTACAAAAAATTTTAACAGAAACAAAGAAAAACTTGTTTTTTAAAAAAAATTTCGGTCTCTTTTTATTTGTTGCGCAAAAAATAAAAACCGCAGAGGTGATCAAATACCACCAAAAGAAAGCTCTATTTGTGGGAACAAAATGATAAAAAATTTGTTGGGTACAGTGTAGCATGACAGCGCAATTGTCATTCAAATTGCGACAGCGCTAAAAGTTGAAAATTGGTCTGGGCGCGAAGGTGTCTAAGTGCCTGGTATTGAAGTGGTTAAAATGTTACTAAACCCACAACAGTAAAATCAGTCTGCATATGCAGCATAGCATGCTTGTTATACTCACTGTGGAACTTAAGGGGTTAATCCTCCTCATTGTGTAAAAAGGCTGTTTTATCCTGTATGCACAGATTCTCCCATCCTGCACTGGTTATCTGGGGAAGGTCAGATAACACAGGCAGAGTAGTCGACCTGCAAATGCTCAGTTGTGTCTTTTATGCTGGAGAGAACATCTACTTGTTCTCAGAGCTAGCCAGGTTACATGTTATTAACATCACACATGTGGTCATGTATACAGGCTGTAGTGGAAATCACCTCCTACCTGAACTCTCAGCACTGGAGAAATTGTGCAGTTTATCATGTACAGTAACTGTGGTATACAGATCATCCAAAAAGGTATATAGTGGCAGTATTTTATTGTAAAAAGAAGATTTATAAGCTGTGGGCACTGTGGGGGGTGAACTATTTTCATATTACTGGGTTTAGTAACACTTTAAAGCGGAGTTCCACACAAAAATGGAACTTCCGCTTTTCGGAACCCTCCCCCCCTCCGGTGTCACATTTGGCACCGTTCAGGGGGGAGGGGGGTGCAGATACCTGTCTAAGACAGGTATTTGCACCCACTTCCGGCATAGACTCCCATGGGAGTCTATGCCTCCTACTGTCCCTCCGCGCTGTCTCCTGGGAAACACACAGCTCCCAGGAGATAGCGGGGACCAGTTACGATGCGCAGTGCGACTCGCGCATGCGCAGTAGGGAACCGGGAAGTGAAGCCGCAACGCCTCACTTCCTGATTCCCTCACCTAGGATGGCGGCGGCAGCTGCCGAGAACCGAGCGGGTTCTCGGCGTCGCCTGCCGACATCGCTGGACCCTGGGACAGGTAAGTGCCCATTTATTAAAAGTCAGCAGCTGCAGTATTTGTAGCTGCTGGCTTTTAATTTTTTTTTTTTTTGGCGGTTTAGGTGGACCCCCGCTTTAAGCATTTCATTGTCTAGTTTATTTATATGCTTGCCTACAATGCTGACACTATTCTCCTATCAGTTAGTGGGGCAAACAAGTCATTCTCATCTTTCATGACCATCCTATGGTTTTGGATACATTATATCCCATTCTTTAAAAAATCCGTAGATGCCAGTGCTATACAGAAATTGGAGCAAACTTTCTTGCTCCTTTTCTGGCTGAGTTCACCCCTCACAGAGAGACAATAGGCTATGCTCCAGTTCTAACAATTCGGAGTCTGGTGGGTTTTAACAATATATGGGAAATATGAAGGGCCTATTGACACATCTTGTTGCACTAACATGGTAAAAAAAAAAGTTTTTTCATTTGATACTGCAACACGCAACATTGTGTTTTAGATAGGGCACTCCAATGCATAACAAAAAAAAAAGAAACTCACACCACACACACGCATTTTGGAGACTGTAATACACATCTCCAACCCATCTATGCATTAAAAAGTGTCCATTTTTCTAAAGGTATGCTGCTAGTATGGACTTTTGGTGCAATTTTGCTTATAAGCTGGGGATAAGTGGGGGATGTTAGCATTAGGAAACATGTCCTATAAAGTTTTTAAATAAAATGTTAACATTTATGAGGCTGCCTATAGTGTCTTCAGCAAAGGAGACACCACTTTACCAATTCAGAGTTAATCAGTACTAGGGATAAGCTTGGGTGTTTTAAAATTCTAGTTCGAACATGCTATCCTACCAGTAGACTGTCACTACGCACCAATAATTACAAGCATCTGAGGCATTGCCAGACCCTTATTCACATGTATACATGCAGTTTCCTTTGTATACATGCAGTTGTAAGGGTGGTGAATGAACATGCTGTTTATGATCTGTCGGTTCACACTACTGCAACATGAAGGTCGCAAGACTTATGGTGAAACTTTGCCAGGCAACTTCCTGGCAATTTGCTGGTGACTTGATGTGACTTGAGTACTACTTTGATGCAATTTGAGTACTATTTTGATGCAACTTATTCTTGTGCAGGTGTGCAGAGATAACAGTGTAGCAAGGGGCTTGCTATAGAGTATTCCTGCAATCAGAAGACACCCTGTAACATTGCTAAGATGACACTGTTTCCCTCTAGTGGCAGCAAAGACTGTGCTATCACATCCTGCTAGCAGACTGAATACCAGGAAGCAAAGCATACAGTAAATTGTAGTTCCAGGACTCAAGTTTTACAGGATTTCACTGTTTATGGACTACAACTTCCAGACTGCAGAGGAGACAAGAACAGATGGCTGGGGGAGACTATAAGAGGGATGGGTTGAGGCCTAGATCTCTCTCTTGGGACTCCGTTTGACTCTGCCAGCAGAAGGTCTGTGTGACAGTGAGCTGCTGTTAAGTGTCGGCCTACACAGCGGGGAGCTGTTCAGCTATATCCAGAGGAACCTCTGTAGACAGCATCGCTTCTTCCCTACAGCAGACCGGAGGGTGTTCCAGGTCATCCAGAGATGCCTGCACTTCAGATCCAAGCAGGCCGAAGCGGGGTCCGGCGACCGCCATTTCCCAGAGCCAGGATGCAGAGAAAGTTCCTGATAGAGTCTTCTTCATCGTTGCCAGCTGTATCTGAGTCCAAGGTGGTGAAAGGGCATAGCCCATTTAATTGCATTAAGGCACTGCTTTCAGACATTAGTAATTTAGTTCAGCTTAGTGGTATTTGTGGTGCCACTGGAAGTCAGTTCTTATATTATAACAAACGCTGTATACAGACATCTCTGTTCTGGTTGCTTTGCTGGTATCAATAGTGCCACAAGATACAGATTCACTTAACCTCATTGACACTGTATACAGGTACCTGTATTCCATACAGCTGGTATTTGCAGTCCCTCCGGATACAATACCTTTCCAGCAAGCAGTCACAGCGCCACCTTGTGTTTACCTTACACAGGAAGATCCAGCATTCTCTTCTGGCTAAATTCATATCAGCTCAACTGCTTTGCTCTACCATTCAGGATTACAGTTTTCTTAAAGTGCTAGCTGAAGACCACAATATTCATCTTTACTACAGAGTTACTGTTACCCCCTTTTTGATCTTCTTTATCCTTTCACAACAGACTATTGTTGCCTTATAAAGGTGATCCTTCAGGTAGTTGGACTCTGTTTAGAAGGAGCCAACCAAACCACGGTTATAATTGTTCTTACTAAATGTTTGTTATTTGCCTTGTTGTGGACCTGTGGGTTGAGGTACAGGGAGGAGAGACTTGTCACAGCTAAAAAGGGTCAGTCCTCTGCCTCTCCACTACCTGATCACATAGGTATCAATAGTATGAGCTGAGGTTCTGTTGTGTTTAACTGCACTGTGTTTCCCTGAATCATTAACAGTAATTTGTCACCTAAACTAAGATTTTCATCTGACTTACACGTTTATGATATATACACAGTATATATGTTTTATATGTATATATATATATATATATATATATATATATATATATATATATATATATATATCTATCTCTATCTATATAATTTCTTTGTCTCACTTTTGTCTCAGTAAACATAGCTTCTGGTTTACCACAGTTGTGTTTTCTCTCTACTGCTGTGTTTCGCACTAATATTGCCAAGTAGGTGTGCCAGAGAAATTGGGACTGTTCTTGGGGTTGAGAGGCAGAGTGCGGATCCAAATATACTTAAGCGGCTCCATCGGAGGTAGCGCTACAACAGCAGAAAGGAAGATGCCATGCACTGCCTGGGTAATCTTCCTGTAATGTCGGATCCAAATCACATCAATATAGATGAGGATCCATCTTAGAAGCCACTTCCATTAAAGTCTATGGGCACAAGTCGGTTAGAAGTCGCCTTAAAAGTAGTATAGGAACCTTTTCCTAAGTTGGAGCAATTTCAGTAGTGCTAATTAAGACAGCTCTCATTGACTAACATAGGATTTCACATGTCATGCGACTTGGGGTCTCACAAATAGCATCCAAAGTTGAGGCCGTGTGAACCGAGCCTAACGGCTTCCTATTGGGATAGCTCAAGCACGTTCAGATCAAGATCGTAACACATCCCTAATCAGTACATTGTTCTGTAATTTTATTAATTGCTGTCTAAAACTCTGTACAAAAAGACAGTACCTGGAGATTTGTTAGCCTCCTTCTGCTTTTAAGGGCTTATTCACACCATGTGCTAAATACCTGTGGTAATTTGTAAACATCAATGCTGGCTCAGTACAAGGACACATAGAAAACAATACGTTTCTATGTGCCTTGTACAGATCACAAAGCTTCAAATAGGGGGGTTGTGGTGTGTTGCACAATTATTCAGACATGCTGTATTTGTTTTGCATTGAACTTCACCTCATGTTAGTGCGTCTCACGGTGCATAGAGGTGAATGGGATGTCATTTTGTGACATTTCAATAAAGTTCAAAAGAAAAGAAAAAAAGTGAATGAGTTAGGACTAAAAGAAGAAGAACTTTGAAAATGTATATATTTTCTTAGTCATGGAAAGATGGGAAATCGCTTATGGTTTCATACATTCTATGCAGCCAACAGATGGAGCTCTAGTCTCCTTTTTTAGATATTCAGCTATTTTAACTGCCAGCTGTGCTTTAAAAAGGATAAAGAGGAAGTAAACCCTCTCTAAAAAAAAAAACAAAAAAAAAAAAAAACACCCTGCAGGACAAAGGCATAATGAGCTAGTATGCATAGCACTGCGCCGCTTTAACCGACAATTGCCTGAATGTGCGATGCTATGCCCAAACAAATTGACGTCCTTTTTTTCTTTCACACAAATAGAAATTTCTTTTGGTGGTATTTGATCACCTCTGCGTTTTTTATTTTTTACGCTATAAACAATAAAAGAGCGACAATTTTTTTTAAAAAAAACAATATTTTTTACTTTTTTGCTATAATAAATATCCCCAAAAATGTTTTTAAAAATCAATTTTCTTCATCAGTTTTGACCAATATATATTCTTCTACAAATTTTTGGTAATAAAAATCGTAAGAAGCGTATATTGATTGGTTTCCGCAAAAGTTATAACGTCTACAAATTATGAGAAATATTTATGGCATTTTTATTATTATTATTATTATTATTATTTTTTACAAGTAATGGTGGTGATCTGCGATTTTTATCAGGACTGCGACAATGTGGCAGACAGATCGGACACTTTTGACACATTTTTGGGACCATTGACATTTATTCAGCGATCAGAGCTGTGAGTTATAAAAATGCACTTATTACTGTGTAAATGTCACTGGCAGGGAAGGGGTTAACACTAGGGGGTGATCAAGGGGTTAACTGTGTTGCCTCAGTGTGTGTTCTAACTGTAGGGGGAAGGAACTGACTAGAGGAGAAGACAGATCGTTGTTCCTAGCTAGTAGGAACACACAATCTTTCTCTCCTCTCCTCACAGAACAGGGATTTGTGTGTTTAAACACACACGTCCCTGTTCTGGCTCTCGTGCCTGCGATGGCGCGTGGCCTCCGGTCATCCCGACTGCCGGCCATGTGCATCGGTTCCCCCATAGTGCAGCAGGCGCACGCATGCACCTGTTGTCCCTGCTTAAAGGGCCGACGTACAGCTATGACGGCTCACAGGAACGTGCCGACCTGACGCAGTATAATGACAGCGGCTGGTTGGCAAGCGGTTAAGAAGAGCAATTCAAATTAGATTACAAATATTAAATAACTGTTTTACAGCTCCCGATAAATTTTTTTCTGAATATCAGATGTGTAATTTCTGTGCGTTAATATGGTGTAGGGAGAGTCAAAGATGGTTGACACTAGCTTTTCATTTTGTTCATATAGAATCTGCATCCAAGGCTCTTTTTTACTTTTCAAGTATTAGCAATTATATTATTAAATATTTTTAAAGAATTTGCAAGTATGAGTTTCTTAGTGAATGTAATGTATCAGAATATATGCTGCCCCCCCCCCCCCCCCCCTAGTATTTAGCAAAAGGAGGACATGGAAGAGGAGAGGGGGAGTAAAGTGTCATTTACCATTGTGTATACGCCCACATGTGTGACTTTTTACTCATGTGGGCTGCACAGAGAAAAGAAAAAGGAGGGAATTAAGAGCTTAGAGAGGGACTGAAAATAAGCATGCTCTATAGAGGACACCAGCTGGTCTACACAATCTCAGCTTGCAGTGAGGACACAGAGAAGATGAGGGGGGGACAGCTGAAGGCAGGATCAACTAGGTAAATTTCACTATACACAAAATGAATGCTTCAGTTGCTTTGTGAGTATACACACTCTGTTATATAACATGTAATGAGAGTTTTTCATAGTCTGGGTTTAAAGACACTTTAATGATGTATTGCACAGTATGCCATACTACATCATGTGGAAGAAATACAACTCTGCTGTCTCCCATAGCCACCTTGTATGTTATACAGTGAATACAAACCACATTATAGTCATGTATATAACTGCAACACATATATGGTATATAAATACATATAAATCTAAGATATTGGTTCAAGCAGTAGACCTCAGTGCAAAGTGTGCAAATCCAAGGCCCAACTGACAGTTGTTGTTGTTGTCTCAAATTATTATTAAGCAAACAGGAAAAACTGTTCAGGAGAAAAAGAGAACGAAGGGCCCCCTTCACCACATTGTGAGAGTGTCCTTATATCATTTTAAAGTGTAGCCTAAACTCATCAAATAGTTGCTTATTAGACTATCCTTGTCAATTTGCTTGGGGCGTCTTTGTAATCATTCTCAGATGTAACTCCTTCACTGGAGACTTTATATTAGAGGATGGTGGATTGTATTCATGTCTCCACTTTTTTTTCCTGTATGGTATCATGCTGCCTAGTTTGTATTGTCTATTTTATACTCCATAAAATAAAATTTCTACTTGTTTGGAAAAAAAAACTTGGATGGATATCAGCTTGTTTCTCTCCAAAGAAGGAGGGGTTTTTATAAGCTCCAAAGGCCCTAGCATCTGTGCTTCAAGGCGGTTCCAGAGATATGGAGCTCCTTGTGCAGCCTGTCAGAAAATAAATACAGAGTGGCCACTTTAAATACAAGCTGACACACTCTGTTTGCAGCAGACTGAGAGGATGAGCTCACAGTGCCTCCCACTACTTGTCAGAGGCACTGTGAGCTCAATGAACAGCTTGGAGTCTTGGACCAATGGTAAAGTACTATTGGTCCCAGCTGTCCAATAAAAATGCTGCAGTGGAGGCACACCTCTCACTGCAGTGTCATAGAAGAGGCATGTGTCTAAAAGACAAATACTCCCTTCCAGCCCAGCCCTCTAAACTACAAAGAAATACATGTGTTTATGTGTATGATTTCCCCACAATCCCATATTTTTCTTACACAGTTAAGAGGGAGAAACTGATTCTTTTGAAAAGGTTCTCTTATATTCAAGCTAAATCATATATTTATATGCTATATGTTATAACATAATAATTTATTAGTTATCTATTTACTTGGAAATTACTGGTTGAAAGTTAAAAATTCAGTAATTTGTCTGTTAAGCCACATGCTTGAGTACAGAAATTACCTTAAAAACAATATATAATAGTTATTTGTATATTACCTACTTATGGTAATTAACCCCTTGCCACCCAGGCCATTTCTGACACTTCTCTCCTAGAAAAGTACTCAGAACCCTCAAACATTATATATATATATTATAGTTTTAACAGACACCCCAGGGAATAAAATGTTGGTTGTTGCAACTTTTATTTCACACAGTATTTGCTCAGCAATTTTTTTAAACGCGTAATAAAATTAAAAACACTAACATAAGCCTGATTTTTTTTGTATAATGTAAAAGATGATGTTACGCCAAGTAAATAGATGCCTAACACGTCACACTTTAAAATTGCGCACACTTGTGGATTGGCGCCAAACTTCAGTACTTATAAACCTCCATAGGTGACGCTTTACAAAATTGTACAGGTTACATGTTTAGAGTTACAGAGGAGGTCTAGTGCTAGAATTATTACTCTCGCTCTAACGATTGTGGCATATGTAACCTGTGTGTATCTGGCTCTAATACTAGCCAGTGCCTCACCAGCCACTGACCTCACCGCATGTCCCTGCCTAGCTCCATCTAGTAGCTGAAGAGGAGATTTATGTGTATAACACCCTTGAAGTCTTTGCAGAAACTGAAGTCGAGCTCCTGTGTCCCCGCTGCTCTTAGTGATTCCCCGCTGACCCCTATGTCACTACTGTGCCTTCTGCTGACATATAGAGGTTGGTGGGAGAAGCTACTGAGCACAGGGTGTGGCACAGGAGATTGACACTCCTGGAAGTGTCAGTCTCTTTTAAAGTGATTGTAAAGATAAAAATGTTTTTTCTTTAAAATAACAAACATATCATACTTACCTCCACTGTGCAGCTCAATATGCACAGAGTGTTCCCGAACCTGGTCTTCTGGGGTCCCTCGGCAGCTCTCACGGCTCCTCCCTAAATCTGGTAACCCCCCCGGAGAAGCGCTTTCTGAGGGTTACCTTGCAGGCGCCCTCCCGAGTCCAGCATTCAGTGTCCATAGTGGCGGAATGCAGGACTCGGCCCCGCCCCCCGGCATTCGCATTATTGAAATTGATTGACAGCAGCGGGAGCCAATGGCTGAGCTGCTATCAATCTATCCAATTAACAGCTGGGAACCCCGGGCAGAGAGACAGCGTGTCCCCGTGGGTCAAGTTCAAGGGGTCAGGTAAGTAAAACAGGGGGCTGGGGGGCCGGTCACTGACAGGTGTTTTTTCACCGTAATGCATAGGATGCATTACGGTGAAAAAACACGAACCTTTACAACCCCTTTAAGACTTTAGAGGACATTGGATGGCATTGCCAGGAAGAGAACTGGGATTTCTGTAATCTTATAATCATTCATATAGTATAACTATAAAGTAATTCTATACCTGCATGTACAGTTCATCCCCTTAAAGCTCACTTTTTTCAAAGTCGGAAGAAAAATGTGACAATAGATGCCTACTTTCTTTTTCCTCCTATGCTACAGCTTGTGTATTTATTTTTAATCCTTTTGGTTCCAGGGATTTTACAACCTAAATGTATTTCTCTGCAAAGCATATTTCATGAGGTAATCTTTGCTCTTGAGTTTTTTTTTTTTTTAATAATGATTATTGTTGAAGAAACTGAATCATAGAGATATGGTAACTAGGCAACATTATCTTTTGGACACACTATATAATGCTGCATATGACAGTTTTAAACAGCTCTAGAACCTTTCCACAGGCAAAATGCATTTCAAATTCATGTGCACTTTCTAAATATAAGATCCATTATCATTAGCGAGATGTTCAAGGTAGCATGGTCTACATACGTTCACTGCATGCAGAAAGCAATGACATATGTGTAAGTACAAGCTGCTTGTGTTATTTAGATGGTACACTATTTCTGCTGCTAGCATCTCAGCAGAAAAGTAATAGGAATTCTGGGAGCGTACTGTGTGCCTGTGCTGATTCACTGCCTGCTACGAGACTAATTATTATTGTTAAGGATCCGGTCATTAATTCTGACACAGCAACTGTTACACTTCTCAATTGACATTTATTTGCTTTTTGTTGGTAGTTGAAATTTTTATCTTCCCAAAAACAAATGATGGCACTAGTATTTATATATATTTTACTATAATGTCTGCCTTTTATTAGCAAACTATAGCAACCATTCAGAATTTATCCTTCCTATTCTGACAACAGCTTATTTTTTTCTTTTTTGAGTTAATGGTGTTGTACAGCATAACCGCTCTTGCACGCTTTTCTCTCCAAATAAATTCAAGCATGCTGCTATCTCAGATTCACTATTAGGTGGCGGTGAGGGTCAAAACTGAGATTGCATGTCCTGCTTTCTGGGCAATCAGGAAGCTGAGTGATATCGACTCTTCCCATTTTTATATTTTCCATCTTACTGACCCCGGATAGCGTGTCAGTATGATGTGACTGTTGTGATATTTTCCAAAGTGCCACCAGTAATCTAGTTTAGATAGGCCTTTTGACCACATAGTAAATGTAAGGGCCTGTGTTGATAGACATTTGCCTTTATCAGAGCTGCTTGCCTGCCCATACATATCAATAGATCCCAAAATCAAAAATGTTATATATTGCAGGTTACCAGGGGCGTTGCTAAGTCTAATGCCGCGTACACACGAGCGGACTTTACGGCAGACTTTGCCTGGCGGACTTTTCGACGGACTTTACGACGGACTTTCTGAATAACGGACTTGCCTACACACAATCAACCAAAGTCCATCGAATTCGTACGTGATGACGTACGACCGGACTAAAATAAGGAAGTTCATAGCCAGTAGCCAATAGCTGCCCTAGCGTGGCTTTTTGTCTTTGGAACTAGCAAACAGACGAGCAGACTTTTCGACCAAACTCGAGTCCGTCGCATAGATTTGAAACATGTTTCAAATCTAAGTCCGTCCAACTTTTGAGAAAACAAAGTCCGCTGGAGCCCACACACGATTGAATTGTCCGACGAAATCCCGTCCGCCGGGCAAAGTCTGCCGTAAAGTCCGCTCGTGTGTACGCGGCATTAGAGGTAAAGAAAGTCATACGCTTGGGTGGGCATGTGCATGTATATAATATACATGTGTGTGTGTGTGTATGTATGTGTGTGTATATAATTATATATATATATATATATATATATATATATATATATATATATATATATATATATAAAATTATACAGGATTTATATAGTGCCAACAGTTTGCGCAGCGCTTTACAACATGAGGGCAGACAGTACACTTACAACACAAATCAATACAGGAGGGAGCAGAGGGCCTTGCTCATTAGAGCTTACAATCTAGAATATATATATATATATATATATATATATATATATATACACAATATCTCACAAAAGTGAGTACACCTCTCACATTTTTGTAAATATTTTATTGTAACTTTTCATGTGACAACACTAAAGAAATGACACTTTGCTACAATGTAAAGTAGTGAGTGTACAGCTTGTATAACAGAGTAAATTGGCTGTCCCCTTAAAATAACTCAACACAGCCATTAATGTCTAAACCTCTGGCAACAAACGTGAGTACACCCCTAAGTGAAAATGTCCAAATGGGGCCCAATTAGCCATGTTCCCTCCCCGATATCATGTGACTTGTTAGTGTCACAAGGTCTCAAATGAGGTTGGGGAGCAGGTGTGTTAAATTTGGTGTTATCGCTCTCAATCTCTCATACTGGTCACTGTAAGTTCAACATGGCACCTCATGGCAAAGAACTCTCTGAGGATCTGAAAAAAAGAATTGTTGCTCTACATAAAGATGGCCTAGGCTATAAGAAGATTGCCAAGATGCTTAAACTGAGCTTCAGCATGGTGGCCAAGACCATACAGTGGTTTAACAGAACAGGTTCCACTCAGAACAGGCCTTGCCATGGTTGACCAAAGAAGTTGAGCGCACGTGCTCAGCATCATATCCAGAGGTTGTCTTTGGGAAATAGACGTATGTGTGCTGCCAGCATTGCTGCAGAGGTTGAAGGGGTGGGGGGTCAGCCTGTCAGTGTTAAGACCATACGCCGCACACTGCATCAAATTGGTCTGCATGGCTGTCGTCCCAGAAGGAAGCCTCTTCTAAAGATGATGCACAAGAAAGCCCACAAACAGTTTGCTGAAGACAAGCAGACTAAGGACATGGATTACTGGAACCATGTCCTGTGGTCTGATGAGACGAAGTTGGTTCATATGGTGTCAAGCATGTGTGGAGGCAACCAGGTGAGGGGTACAACAAGTGTGTCTTGCCCACAGTCAAGCATGATGGTGAGAATGTCATCGTCTGGGGCTGCATGAGTGCTGCCGGCACTGGGGAGCTACAGTTCATTAAGGGAACCATGAATGCCAACATGTACTGTGACATACTGAAGCAGAGCATTATCCCCTACCTTTGGTGACTGGGCCGCAGGGCAGTATTCCAACATAACGACCTCAAGCACACCTCCAAGATGACCACTGCCTTGCTAAAGAAGCTGAGGGTAAAGGTGATGGACTGGCCAAGACCTAAACTCTATTGAGCATCTGTGGGGCATCCTCAAACAGAAGGTGGAGGAACGCAAGGTCTCTAACATCCACCAGCTCCATGATGTTGTCATGAAGAAGTGGAAGAGGACTCCAGTGGCAACCTGTGAAGCTCTGGTGAACTCCATGCCCAAGGGGGTTAAGGCAGTGGTGGAAAATAATGGTGGCCACACAAATATTGACACTTTGGGCCATTTTGGACATTTTCACTTAGGGGTGTACTCACTTTTGTTGCCAGCAGTTTAGACATTAATGGCTGTGTGTTGAGTTATTTTGAGGGGACAGCAAATTTTACACTGTTATACAAGCTGTACACTTACTACTTTTACATTGTAGCAAAGTGTGATTTCTTCAGTGTTGTCACATGAAAAGATAAAATATTTACAAAAATGTGAGGGGTGTACTCACTTTTGTGAGATACTGTGTGTGTGTGTATATGTATCCCCCTTACATTGGGGTCCCCAGAGAGCCCACCTCTCTACATTGAGGGCCTCCCCTTACATCAGTGTCCCCAGAGAGCCCCCCCTTACATCAGGGTCCCCAGAGAGCCCCTCCTTACATCAGGGTCCCCAGAGAGCCCCCCTTACATCCGGGTCCCCAGAGAGCCCCCCTTACATCCGAGTCCCCAGAGAGCCCCTCCTTACATAAGGTCCCCAGAGAGCCCCCCCTTACATCAGGGTCCCCAGAGAGCCCCTTCCTTACATCAGGGTCCCCAGAGAGCCTCCCCTTACATCAGTGTCTCCAGAGAGCCTCCCCTTACATCAGGGTCCCCAGAGAGCCTCCTTTTACATCAGGTTCCCCAGAGCGCCTCCCCTTACATCAGGTCCCCAGAGAGGCTCCCCATACATCAGGGTCCCCAGAGAGCCTCCCTTTACATCAGGTTAAACAGAGAGCCTCACCTTACATCAGGTTAACCAGAGAGCCTCCCTTTACATCAGGGTCCCCAGGGAGCCCCCTTACATCAGGGTCCCTAGAGAGCCCCTCCTTACATCAGGGTCCCCAGAGAGCCTCCCTTACATCTGGGTCCCCAGAGAGCCCCTTCCTTACATCATGGTCCCCAGAGAGCCCCCCTTTACATCAGGTTCCCCAGAGAGCCTCCCCTTATATCAGGTTAACCAGAGAGCCTCCCTTTACATCAGGGTCCCCAGGGAGCCCCCCTTACATCAGGGTCCCCAGGGAGCCCCCCTTACATCAGGGTCCCCAGGGAGCCCCCCTTACATCAGGGTCCCCAGAGAGCCTCCCCTTACATCAGGGTCCCCAGAGAGCCTCCCCTTACATTGGGTTCCCCTGAGAGCCTCCCCTTACATCAGGGTCCCCAGAGAGCCTCCCCTTTCTTCAGGTTCCCCAGAGAGCCTCCCCTTACATCAGGGTCCCCAGAGAGCCCCCCCCCTCTGCAGCAATTATAGAAAAAAAACTTCTGCTCAGCTGGGGGCCAGGGGAAGCAACAGGACTGTTTAACCCCTCAGCTCAAAAGCTTACTGCTTGTGGTGATCCAGCCCTAACTAGGCTCTGGGCTCCATCTGCTCAGATAATTAAATTTAATAATAGATGACTGCGCTTAGGATCCTTCCTAGGTATGCAGCCTCCCCTAATATAGCTCCCCTAGGGGGTCTATAAGTATAAGAATGTAGTGAAAGGGGGTGGTGGCGCTCCCTAGTTTGCGTATAGGTGGCCAGTTAGTGGTGTTTTTCATATCAAACACGCTAGTGGAATCACGGTATTGGAGTGGGCTTGCTCAGTGCTCACTTGACTCACAGCAGTCAACTATGTTTATGTATGCCTTTTTTGTATGGTTATTTCTGATCTTTAAATTTGGTTATTGTTGATTTTCTGATTGGTATATCACTACTAAGCACTGTTTATGTACTTGGAGCATATCTGATCACTATATTTATTTGTGGTGTGATATTAGTTTGCACATATACCATTATTTATTGTTTGGTACACCACACCATTTCAGGTACACACCACTAACTGGCCACCTATATGCAAACTAGGGAGCGCCATCACCTCCATCTGCTCAGCTGGTTGCCCCGGGAGGTACATGACTAGTTAATGTTATCAGACCCAAGTTCTTATCCATATTCAGCAGTTCCGACGATGTAATCAGAGTCCCGACGTCCACTTCTATAACGATCTGCCGAGTAATGTAATTGTCAGGAACCGCAGTAAGCTGCAATATTTTATATTTTTATTTTTGGGCTCAATACCACTTTAATATAGTTACATAGTAGGTGAGGTTGAAAAAAGACACAAGTCCATCAAGTCCAACCTATGTGTATGATCATATGTCAGTATTACATTGTATATCCCTGTATGTTGTGGTCGTTCAGGTGCTTATCTAATAGTTTTTTTAAACTATTGATGCTCCCCGCTGAGACCACCGCCTGTGGAAGGGAATTCCACATCCTTGCCACTCTTACAGTAAAGAACCCTCTACGTATTTTAAGGTTAAACCTCTTTTCTTCTAATTTTAATGAGTGGCCACGTGTCTTGTTAAACTCCCTTCCACGAAAAAGTTTTATCCCTATTGTGGGGTCACCAGTACGGAATAAGTTCAGTGCTCGCAACCTTTCCTAATAATTAATATCCTCCAGACCCTTTATTAGCTTTGTTGCCCTTCTTTGTATGCGCTCCTTTTCCAGTACATCCTTCCTAAGGACTGGTGCCCAGAACTACACAGCATACTCTAGGTGCAGCCGGATCAGAGTCTTGTAGAACGGGAGAATTATCATTTTAATGTTGATCCCCTTTTTATTGCATGCCAATATTCTGTTTGCTTTGTTAGCAGCAGCTTGGCATTGCATGCCATTGCTGAGCCTATCATCTACTAGGACTCCCAGGTCCTGTTCCATCCTAGATTCCCCCAGAGGTTATCCCCCCAGTGTATAGATTGCATTCATATTTTTCCCACCCAAATGCATTATTTTACATTTTTCTACATTAAACCTCATTTGCCCCATTAATTTGTTCAGATCTTTTTGCAAGGTTTCCACATCCTGCGGAGAAGTTATTGCCCTGCTTAGCTTAGTATCATCTGCTAATACAGAGATTGAACTGTTTACCCCATCCTCCAGGTCATTATGAACAAATTAAATAGGGTGGATCCCAGTACAGAACCCTGGGGCACCCCACTACCCACCCCTGACCATTCCGAGTACTCCCTATTTTTCACCACCCTCTGAAGTCGCCCTTGTGTCCAGTTTTCAATCCATGTACTCGCGCTATGGTCCATGCCAACGGACCTTATTTTGTACAGTAAACTTTATGGGGAACTGTGTCAATTGCTTTTGCAAAATCCAGATACACTATGTTTACGGCCTTCCTTTATCTAGATGGCAACTCACCTGCTCATAGGAAGTTAATAGAGTGGTTTGGCAAGAACGAATCTTCATGAATTCATGCTTATTACTGCTAATGATACCGTTCTCATTACTAAAATCTTGTATATATTCCCTTATCATCCCCTCCAAGAGCTTGCATACTATTGATGTTAGGCTAACTGGTCTGTAATTCCAAGGGATGTATTTTGGGCCCTTTTTAAATATTGGTGCTACATTGGCTTTTTTCCAATCAGCTGGTACCATTCCAGTCAGTAGACTGTCAGTAAAAATTAGAAACAATGGTCTGGCAATTATTTGACTGAGTTTCCTAAGTACCCTCGGATGCAAGCCATCTGGTCCTGGTGATTTATTAATGTTAAGTTTTCCAAGTCTTATTTTAATTCTGTCCTCTGTTAACCATGGAGGTGCTTCCTGTGATATGTCATGAGGGCGAACACTGCAGTTTTGGTTACTGAAGCCCCCCGATTCCCCTCCCTCTTTATGGGGCCAATATGGTCTGTCCTCCCTTTTTTACTGTTTACATACTTAAAGAATTTCTTGGAATTTTTTTTTTGCTCTCCTCCGCTGTGTGTCTTTCTTGTTCTATCTTAGCCATCCTAATTGCACCCTTACATTTCTTGTTGCATTCTTTATAAAGTCTGAATGCTGATGATGATCCCTCAACCTTGTATTTTTTTGAAGGCCTTCTCCTTTGCTTTTATATGCATTTTTACATTGGAGTTATGCCATCCAAGATTTATTTCCCTTTGGGATGCATTGGCTAATGCCCTTATTTAATATGCTCTTAAAGCAAACCCATCTCTCCTCCATGTTCTTTGTTCCTAAGATTTTATCAGAATTTATGCCTTCTAGCAAGGTTCGTAGTTTAGGGAAGTTGGCTCTTTTGAAAATTCAGTGTCTTTGTATTCCCCTTATGTTTCCTATTTGTGTGATTTATACTGAAGCCAATTGACCTGTGATTGCTGTTTCCTAAATTGCCCCATATTTCCACATCAGTGATCAGGTCTGTATTGTTGGTAATCAGATCTAGTAATGCTTTATTTCTAGTTGGTGCGTCTACCATCTGACCCATGAAATTGTCCTGCGAGACATTTAGGAACTGGCAAACCTTAGACGAATGCGTGGTTCTCTTCTGCCCAGTCTATGTCTGAATAATTCAAATCCCTGTTTATGATAACACTTCCTCCGTACATTAGGCTGGCCAGAGATGGCCCCAGAACTAACCTGGGAGGTGTATTGTAACTTTACCACATTGGCAGTCTTACCATGGAAATAATATTGGGAAAATTTTATCTTTGGGGTATAGACCTAAATATATTGTCAAGATCACACGGACTCCACAAACTTTTGAAAATGTGGATCATTCTTACTGTGCTGGCAGAAGTAAGGATCTAGATATATAGTTATTTTAAATTAATTAAAATAAAGGTATGTTAAATTCAGGCAGATTGCTGAGTAACGTCAAAGCCTCATATAAATGACCATTATGGCAATAAGTGGACTGCTTAAAGTGGTTGTAAAGGCAGAAGGTTTTTCAATTTAATGCATTCTATGCATTAAGATAAAAAGCCTTCTGTGTGCAGCAGCCCCCCTCAGGCCCCCTACTACTTGCCTGAGCCCCATCTTGAACCAGCGATGTTAAACGAGAGACTCGGCTGTCCAGAACGCCTCCCCCCCTCATTGGCTGAGACAGCAGCGCCATTGGCTTCCGCTGCTGTCAATCAATGTCAGTGAGCCAATGAAAGGGGGCGGGGTGGGGCCGGGCCACGGCTCCGTGTCTGAATGGCTCAGGTTACCCCATAGCAAGCTGCTTGCTGTGAGGGCACTGAACATGAGGGAGTGGCCAGGAGCACCGAAGAGCGACCCGAGAAAACGAGGTTTTGGGCTGCTCTGTGCAAAACCACAACACAGAGTAGGTTTTTATTTTTATTGATTTTCAAAAAACAGACAACAAACAAAAGAGAAAAAAAACAAATGAATAATTTCAGCAATTAAAGAAGCTATATACATAGAAAACAAAACACATCGCTTCTCGGCCTTTTGGCTAAGATCAAGTGTAGTATCTGTTCTTATCAGTTTAATATCTGATACGTCCCCTATCTGGGGACCATATATTAAATGGATTTTTAGAACAGGGAGATGGAAGAAGAGCTTGCTCTGTCCACTCCACGCATCGACCTGGTATTGCAGTACCTCCAGGACCGGTGCACAAAAAAAAAAAAAAAAAAGAAAACAAAACACAAAAAAGCAAAAAAAACGCATACATACATACATACATTGGTCATGCCTGGTTTCTGTGCCAGTTTAATTTTAAAGAAAGGTGTTATCCCATGTTACATATGTTCACCTAGAGTTTTCACATAATCATGAGTCCTTGCCCAATAACTAATGGAGAGATAGCCAAGAGTCATATTCCTCTAGGAGGCTATTAAGGCTGTAGAGGGGTCCATGAGCCATTTTGACCAAACCTTTTCATATTTTAGGAGACAGCCCCTATTTATATATGTTTCTTTGTATAATGGTAAGCTATTATGAATGAGTTGTTTCCACAAAGTCAGCGATGGGGGGGTGGTTTTCTTCCAGCTGAGAACTATAGCTTTACGAGCAAAGAACAAAAGCAGCCCCACCAAAGTACGCCCTGCTGTCGTAGGAATAAATTGCTCTATCAGACCTAGAATACATATTGACATTAATCGTTGCAGTGGGATATATGTTATTTCGAATATAAAAGCTAGTATTTCTTCCCAATACCTTACAATAGCTGGACAAGTCCAGAATATATGAGTAAAGTCTCCAGGAGTCTCCCCACATCGCCAACAACCAGGAGCAGAGTCTGAATTAATTTTATTTAATATATGGGGGTTGTAATATGTCCTGTGGACTGTCTTAAACTGAATAAGTCGGTCTCTCAAGGAGACGAAAGAGTTGAAGGGAGAGTCCCATATATTATCCCAATCATCCTCGTTAAGTTCAGGGATATCCTTAGACCATTTTAATCTTAATTTCTCTAAATCAGGGAGAGAGGCAGTTGTTAAGTGAAAATACAATTTAGATGCGGCATTCTTTGTACAATCTAACCTAAGAAGCTTCTCTAAGGCAGATTGAACTAGTTGTGGAGGAGAGCCAGCGAATTGACAGCTGAAGGCATGGGAGAGTTGAAGGAAACTAAAAGAATACGACTGAGAAATATTGAAGTCGGAGATTAGTTGGGAAAAAGAAATCAAATATTTATCCAAAATGATCCGTGTCACTGTTTTTATCTTAAAATTAGTCCAAGCATAGGGATCGGGCAGTGAATAGAAATGCTCCAGAGTGGGATTTAACCAGAGGGGAGCATTAGGTGATATTGCCTGTAGGAGATATCGTTCAATTTTGAGGCCCTCTCCCCATGCACGAAGCGTGTTAAGTACAGATGGTGTCAATGTATATGGAGCACGCGGGCCCCGAAAGATCAAAAATTTCAGCACCTCTAGGGATCCCAGCACTGCTGCTTCTATCTGATTACTTTAAAGGTGGACATTTTTGGCGTGGCTTGGCAATGGCGCTGTGAGGCTGCTTTCTCTGGGAGCTCCGTGCCTCGTCTGAGCTGAGAACCGGACTTAGCGCACGTACCGGCTTAAAAACTACATGTCCATGACGGACAGACCTCCGGGATCACCCGCAACCAACAGAACCGTAGACATTGCTGCCTATTTCCTTCGGAATTCGGTAACTCCGTCGCAGGCCCCGGAATCCAAGATGGCGCCGCCACACACAGGCAATGCAGGCACAGCATCGCTTAAGAAGACAGGCAAGGGGCTCCCTAATGCCCCACAAGGTAATGGGTCTATTTCTAACAGACCAGACTCCCCGATCCTGTCCCCAGAATTCCCAGGGACCGATAGCTGCTCATCCATTCAGTCTGCTAACACTCAGGTGCAATCACTCCCTGAGTGTTGGAAAGAGATAATCGCCCTCCTCCCCACTAAACAGGACATCACTGAATCTGCAGCTTCTATTGTGAATACCCTGTCTAAAGAAATTCATGATCTGCAGCAGAGAATAGAAACTGTGGACTCCAGGGTATCAGAGGTAGAAACATCTGCCTCCCTGCTGGAGTCAAGAATGTCAGCCATGGAAAAGGCTCATGTGGATTATAAAAGGCGCTTGATCCTGATGCAACTTTCAATAGATGATGGCGAAAATCGCAGCAGGAGAAACAACATCAGAGTGCGCGGACTACCTGAAGCCACTTCAGGTGGTGACCTCAGAGCAACGATTGTGGCCATATTTAATCGACTGCTGGACAAGCCCCCTACAGCGGAATTAGAACTGGACCGTGTGCACCGCGTGCAGGGCCCTAGGGGAGGAGATGATCTCGCGCCAAGAGACATATTGGCGAGGGTTCACTACTACACAATCAAGGAAGAAATATTGAGAAAGGCATGGTCCCAGGGCCCTTTGGACTTCGATGGTGCATTGGTGCAACTTTTCCCGGACCTATCGCGGCTCACCCTACGCATGAGAGGCTAAATGCGAACACTGCTGGAAGCAATCAGAACGACAGGAGCCACCTACAGATGGGGCCACCCTTTCCACTTGATCGTACTGAAAGGGAACAACTCCTTTGTGCTGCGTTGGCCAGACCAACTTCCGGACTTGTTTAGGTTCCCGGCGATCCCCGGGTTCTCGGTACCCAACTGGTTGGACTTCCCGATTACTTTCAACGGTTCGCGATCTACATCACCAAGACCTCAACGAGCCAGCAGACGACAATGGCGCTCAAGATCCAGGATAACTTCAAGAGACAACCCTACCTCGCCGGAGTCTTAATCGATCACACTGGCACGGAAGGCTACCTACTGAGAAGCAAGAAGGGGACTCCTGAAGACCCCAGAATCCTAGACCACTCTGATATCCTTTTTGGAACTCAAAAAATCATTAAGTTTTATGATTAGGTCATGAAGTGCCTAGGGATATAATAAGTGTACGTTGGAGGGACTTTTAACTCCTCCGTGAAAAGATGAAGTGCCTTGAAATAGTGTTTTGATTTAAATGTAGTGGAGGCGTCTCGCCGCACCTCCCCCTCATTGCTCCACAGTTTGTTAAGGGCATTCTTGTCACCCTTTGTTATTTTTCCCCTTTTTTCCTGTTGTATGTGGGGCATGAGGTGGAGGGGTAGGGGGGGGCCTAATTTAAAAAGGCATGGAATAGTGTTTAGCATACTACCCTCTGGCAGCAGGCCAAGAACGATAGTTGCAATACTTTTACTGTATTAGGAATGTTGGTTCACTCAGATTTCGTAGTTGATATACATTTCATTGTAGGCGGTTGCATACACACAACCCGAGGATCTTACAACGTAGAATCAAAGTTGTTTATGGTTTTTTATATAATTATTTTTATTTTTTGCTTATAACGGTAACAGTCTGGTATTGCTCATCATGCCGGTTCTCTCCTGACGACACGTCTCCCGCTGTGTCGCAGAGTCTAGTCTTCCACACCCACTAATAGGAAGCGCAAATTTGCGCAAGGCTTAATATAAGCAACAGTTGGATAACTAAATTATCCTTCCTAGTCTTTTCCTTCATCTTTGTTCAACTCTACTTCCTCCCTTTTTTCCTATTTGCTGCCCTTCCCTTCATATCTAGTCTTCCCCTTTCTTTCCACCTGCCCTTTTCACCCCTTCTCTCTCTCTTCATACCCCCCCCTTTACCCCTTTCCTTTACCTCTCTGATTTTTTTTTCTTTTTTTTTTTATCCTCCCCCGATTTGTTATTGGTGCGCGATATGGCCCCCCCAAGAGGGCCTCTGGGCCCACACACTAGAAGGGAGATAAAATTTACCTCCCACAATGTCGGGGGCTTAGCTACACCTGAGAAGCGCTCTAGACTACTCTCAGACCTCAACAAAAACACGCACACAGGTGGCGTTCATCCAGGAAACGCATTTCAAGCAGGCGGCAGTCCCCAGACTCCGTAACAGGGACTTCCCCAATGTGTACCATGCTCCCTCCCCTCTATCGAAATCAAAGGGGGTCAGCATATTGATAGCCAGATCACTGCCGTGGACACTGTTAGAAGAAAGAGCCGACCCACTTGGCCGATACTTGCTCCTAGAAGGCAAAATCAGAAATACCACAGTGACCCTAGTAAATGTCTATTTCCCTAATTCTGACCACCTGTCTTTTCTGCGATCTCTCATTCCCTTAATTTTGGATTTCCGGGAGGGTTTGTTCCTGATGGGCGGAGATTTCAATTTTGCTCCAGAACCACTGTTAGACGTATCGAGAGGGGCATCTCATTTATCTTTTTCATACCTTAAAAAACTCAAGGTAGAACTGACCAACTTACAGTTGGTTGACCCCTGGAGGATCATGCACCCTGGAGAGAGGGATTTTACATACTTTTCTGCGGTGCATGGTACATACTCCAGAATAGATTTCTTTCAGATCCAACATAAAGATCTACCATACGTCACTGCATCCCAGATTGACTACATCTCCCTCTCTGACCATACCCCCACTCATGTGACCCTATGCTGGGATACGGAACTCAGGTCCCCTCCAACCTGGAAACTAAACAAGTCACTACTACAAATCCCCGAGGTACGGGAACAGATAAGCAGGGCACTGACCAATTACTTCTCAGAAAACATAGACTCCTTGTTGTCCCCAATGACAGTGTGGGAGGCCCATAAATGTGTGATAAGGGGGGAATTAATTAGAATTGGGGCAGCAAAAAAAAGAGAAAGGACTAAACAGATTGACAGTTTGATCTCCCAGGTGCGGTCTCTCGAGCTGCTTCACAAGAAGTCATTAGCTGAAACACACCTCCAGGCTTTATTAAAGGCCAGGGGTGAACTGAAAGACCTTTTGTACCATAAAACGGTACAAAATCTGGCTTGGGCCAGAAGGTCCATGTTCGAATTCTCCAACAAGCCAGGTACCATGCTGGCCAGACTCCTTCGTGGCCCGAGACTACGCACCTACATCCCCTCTATAGGGATCTACAGTTCATACATCCAGGGATATTGCTAATGAATTTGCTGCATATTATCAACAGCTATATAATTTACGCAGGGGGGAACATGCTGAGCTTATGACAGAGAGGGAGGCGGCAGCAGGTGAATACATCAGGAATTCGGGTATGCCTACTTTGCCAGCTGGTGTAGGAGACTCCTTTGAGGCGGACATCACCCCTGAAGAACTCTCACTAGCCTTGGCTCAAACGAAGCCTAGGAAGGCACCCGGGCCAGATGGCTTCACCCTGACTTATTACCAGACCTTTGGGTCTAACTTATCGACACACTTCCTGAAAGCCTACAACACACTAAAAGAGGGTAACTCCAACATGGTAGACTCCCTTCGGGCATTTATCTCTTTGATCCCAAAAGAGGGGAAAGATTCTAGCCACTGCAGTAATTACCGCCTGATTGCCTTACTAAACGTTGATCTTAAATTGTTCTCCAAAATTCTCGCTAACAGAATATTGCCGCATATCCCACATTTGATCCACTTTGACCAGGCAGGGTTCGTGCCGCTGAGGGAGACGAGGGACAATAACCTCATACACGAAGCGAGGTCCGTCAAGAAGCCTTTTCTGCTCCTTTCTACGGATGCAGAAAAGGCCTTCGACAGGGTGGCCTGGCATTTTATGCGGGCCACTCTGGAACATATTGGTCTTGGCCCAAACATGAGAGGCTGGATGTCGTCTCTGTACTCGTCTCCCTCGGCGGCGGTACGGGTCAATGAGTGGAGGTCGGACTTTTTTGACATTTCTAACGGGACGAGACAGGGGTGCCCCCTGTCTCCATTGGTTTTTATTTTGACCCTTGAGCCGTTCTTGTGTAGCGTTCGTAGGAATCCCAATATAACTGGGATCACGAAGTCCTCTGGACATCACAAAATTGCGGCCTTCGCTGACGATCTGATTTTTTTCGTCTCCAATCCGCAGATCTCATTGCCTAACATCTTGTCAGCTCTAAGGTTGTATGGCGAAGTATCAAATTTCAAGGTCAACTGTGCCAAGTCCGCAGTGTTGAATATCACAATACCAGTTTCGGAAGCAGTAGGGATGAGCAAATCTTTCCCGTTTCGCTGGGCGGAGAAATCTATCAGCTACCTGGGGGTGGACATCACTCCGGACTTGGCACATCTGTACACAAGTAACTTCCAACCCCTACTCCAGAGACTTAGGATAGACCTTCAGACCTGGCACAAACTTACTTTGACCTGGTTTGGACGTTGTAATGCCCTGAAAATGACGGCCCTACCCCGAGTTTTATATTTACTCCAAACATTACCGATAAAGTTACCAACGACCTTCTTTAAGCAAATATAGTCTATCGTGAGGGAGTTTATCTGGTCTCATAAATCCCCCAGAATAAACATGCAAACACTGTCTAGACCCAAGGAGAAGGGGGGCATCGGTCTACCAGACATCTCCCGGTACTACCGAGCTGTACACCTTGCCAGGATTGTTGATTGGCATTGCAACAAAGATTCAAAACAATGGGTGGGAATGGAAATTGAAGACTCCTCTATCCCCCTGCTCTCATCACCGTGGCTCTTGTCCCCATTCCCAGAGGACCAGAAAACCCATCCTCTAATAGAAGCTACCTTCCAGGTAGCGAGGAAAATATTCCGTACTACAGACATATCACCGTTACCTTCCCCCCTGACACCTATCATAGGCAACCCAGATTTTACTCCTGGACTTACAAGCCGTAGACTGCGACAATTAATTACTTATGAGAAACAGTTTTTAGGTGAGGTTTGGCCCCAGGGGGAGCTCCCATCTTCTTCCACCATCTCTAGACTCACGGAACCACCATTAGACAATCTCAGTATCATCCAGCTTAGACACTTTCTGCAGACTCTTCAGAAGGCTCCTTATGTCCCTCGGGGGCCACACCCCTCTGGAATCCCTTTGTAAATCTGGGGAACCGATAAGACACGCACTCTCATTTTTATATAGCCTCCTCACTATTCAGGGGGAGGACAAGACTCCAGAGTTCCTATTGAAGTGGGAAAGAGACCTGGGGACTCAGTTTACCACACAACAAAGGGAGAAGGTCTTGGCTTTGGCACACAAGTCCTCGATCGCGAGCCATTATCAAGAATCGGGATACAAAATCCTGACCAGGTGGTATAGAGTCCCATATATGTTGCACAAAATGAATCCTACGCTGTCGGATAGGTGTTGGAGGTGTGGCACAGAGGTGGGAAATATGCTACATGTTTTTTGGTCGTGTCCGGTCCTGAGACCCTTTTGGGAGGAGGTGACTTAGACTATTCAAAGTTTGACCTCGGTCGAACTAAAAGATAACCCAGCCGCATGCCTACTACACCTAACCACCAGACCTACTCGCAAATACAAGAAAACCTTGACAATGCAACTCCTGAACGCTGCGAGAGCCTGTATCCCCGTGTTATGGCGAGATCCCCTTCCACCTACCAGGGTCCTGTGGTATTCGAAAGTGAACTGTATCCTACGTATGGAGGAACTGACTGCAACTCTACAAAACAAGGAGGAGCAATTTATTGACAAGTGGAGACCCTGGAGATATTTTTTGGGTACTAACACATATCTACAGGAGTTGGCACAAGCACAAACCCCGCCTATCTGAGATGGCAACCCCGCAGATAGTAATAAAACAGGCGCCTGTACTTACCCCATTGGGGTTCGGCAAGTGGGTATGACGGGGGGGCGGTGTCGCAGCCATTCCTTTCCATCCCTCTTTTTCTTGATCTCTCCCCCCCTTCTCCCTAAGGCCTTTTTGCCTTTCCTCCTCCCCGCCTCCCTTTTTACTCTTTTCTCTATCCTCCCTTTTCTGTTCTTTTGTACTGATAAGCTCACCAGGTAGCCGTGGTGACGGCGTTAACGAATTAATGAGAATATGCTATTCACGGTGAGCAGGAAATACATACTTGCATGGTATTAGACACATTTGTCTTAAAATGATTTAAATATTACATTATATCTCAATACTGTTTAAGATTTGTTCAAGACTTATGCAAGGAGGCCCATGTGTAGGCTACCTTGCTTTATTACTTTTAGGAATGATGTATAGTTGGCTGGTACACACATGTATTACCCCATTTGTTTGGAGGACAACTAGATCTTGGTCTACAGTCTCAATCTACCTGATCCAAAATGTGTTAATGTATGGAAATGTATGACCTGCTTTATACTATACTATGTATCTATGCCTGCTTTATAATAAAATAAAGGAATTTAAAAAAAAAGGTGGACATTTTTTGTTAATGCCTATAAGATGTATATACTAAAAAAGGTGGGCATGAAGAGGATGAGGATGAGGTACTTCATGAATCTAATAAGACGACTACCATACTCTGAAAATGATGAGAACCCACCAAATAATCTACCATGACCTCATCACAGAAATGATCATCCTTCAGTTTATTTTAATACTTGAACACATCTCCTAAGATTAATGATCATTTGCAATGACAGAACCTGTAAGTATCTGACAATAGAGGAAAAAAATGCATTTTCGTATAAGGAATGAGCTATACAGGACACATAGAAAATTGTGTTTTTCTGATAAAGCTGCAGGGTGTTCATTGGTGGGGGGGGGGGGGGGTGAAAAAAAATGTACAAGGACGGAAGTCACTAGTGGCCTAGAGACTGAGTATCCGGTATATATTAAATGAAGAATGGTACAGCAGTAAAAAATATGTTTCCTACCTCTGTGAATAGTGGTCAAGAATAGGACCCAGATAATCGCAGTAATCACTGTAGTAGTGGTGACTATAACAGTGATTCTCAGCTTCAACAGTGGCCCCATGTGTATGGAATATGTATATTTATATTAGTCCATAGGTGTGCATAGCCTATTGCATTAGGGTGTGCACCCCAAAGCTTAAACACATATGTGTGTGTGCACGTGTGTATATATACTGAGGGTGTCAGTAGGGCACAGATTGGTGTCAATAGGACAGTGGACGGTATTAGTAGTTTTTTTATTTTTTATAATTTAATTTTTTTTTAAGTTTTTTTTTTTTTTCCTTTTTTTAGGAGTCCTGTTAGGGGGCTTTGGTGAAATATTAGGGGTCTAAACAGGTGGCATCTGCACCACACGGTGTGATTAGGGTGTGCACAGGCACACCTGGCACACCCTGTGCGCACACCTATGTATTAGCCCACGCTGTACTAGTATAACTATGAAATAATCACCATACCTGGGTCAGGACCTTTCTTTTTGGAACTTATACAGATATAAAGCACTGCCTAGATATCAACTACAGGGTTAAAAAAATCACCTTGCAAAATGATCCTACCATGAGTGTGAAGTGTAAACATGAAGTATATTTAATCAATTACACCACTGGACAAATACATATTTTACATGATAGCTCCCATTTTTGCTTCATTAATGACCACAACAGCGTTGGTAAAAGGTTACAGTTCCACACAACAGCGTCTTCCATGTTTGATGTAAAATTAATTATAGAAGCTCCCTTGGACACCAGAGCAGCATGCTGTTCAGTGATCTTTTCTTTAAACATCTCATTTTCACTGCCCTGATATTGTAATTTTCTATCTGCTGACCTTGGGCCACAAAGCATTGCAACCATTGCTGAAGCTTTTCTTCAACAGTAATGCAATTCCAATACAGTTAGAGGACGGAGGTTAAGGGCATTGCTACCAACATAAAGGACTGTGTTTGGAACTACATTCTCTTTTCGCATTATAATGTTGAGTATGTACGGCTTTTTCAAAACTAAAAGTTGGGGGTTTTTTTTGTTTTTTTTTTCCAATATTATTTTTATTGTTATTAACATACAAAAGTAAATGTAAGTAAATTATTGTGTCCTCGACAAGCAGAGGTCTCTGCAATATGGATAGATGTATTTAACCCTCCCCCCATCATGAAGATTACGGGGTCACAGGTATCTTGACAACATGGAATAGGAACAAGGATTTGGACTTTAGAGGCACAGGCACACATGTGTTCATAAATATATTATTTTATTACAAAAAAAAATTAAATACATAAACAAAATCACATTGAACACATAATGCCTAGGAGGAATAGAAACATACCAAAACCACTACAACCACTGTAACCTTGTATTGATAATGGGCATGCATCCATTGAAAGACGATAACGTGTGTCAAAAAGAGGCTCAGTGGAAGTGGATATGGTGTAAAGTTGCTTTCCTCTACATGTTGTGCATCTCAGTTCTTCCTCCGGACCCTTAGGCAAGTGTTAGATTAAATAACGCATACAGAAGTGGTCATCAAGTAGCTATGGAGAGTATTGATCACGGGAAGTGAAAAGCAGCCAGCAAAAGGTAACGAAGACTGTTGGTATGGCGGGGAAAAGTCAACTCCTAAGATTATCAGAAAGTACAACTAAATACCATGCTTCGCTTCAGATACACTGACAGCCAGCAAGGTTATAGATCCACACGTAGTAAGTATAGCCTGCTTAACTGTAGGAGTGAATAGCTCCGCCAATCCTGCTAAGGCATTGCCTGGTAGACACTTCCACCGCAGACTTCCATCCTGACTCCTGCTTGCAGACAGCAAAGGCAGACAAGACAACATGAGTCATATCAATACACATTGTGGGACACCTTTCTATTTTTGGACATTGCCTTTTGAGTTTTTTTGCGGGTTCATAATATACTTGTAAGAAGATAGACAGGAATCAGTAAGGAAAGGAAAGAAAAAAGAAAATATATTAACAGTCAGAGCAAAACAGATTGCAACGCACAATCCATCCCACAAGCCCAGAGCATAATGCTTTCTACATTTCTCCAGTGATATACTTTATGCACTGGTCTCATGTGTTTTCAAATAATTTCATCTTGTTTCTTAGTGTGACAGAGTTTTTAATTTACAATTTTCCATAAAAGTTTGGTATTTACTACTGCAAATGGGATGAATAAAGACATCCAGGACCTGGTGATTGCTATCCTTACGGCTATGAATTTAAATGAGATTAGCCTTTAAATATGTACAATGCCCCCTCTATTGTTTGATTTAGTAGGGCTTGTAAGGGGATTTTTTGAGATTGGTCGGGGTCAGAGAGTATATAAAATTGTATATGTGAATCCAGAATATCTTGACGATTGGACATAAATGAAAAGCTGTTCCCCCTGCCAATAACCCCTTAAGCAACTGGGGGAAGCACCAGTCACATAGGATGCCAATCTCGTGGGTACCATGCACCATCATAACAATACTTTTAAAGTTGCTTCTACAATGTACAATAGAGGTATTTTATTTATGACTACTTGGATGAACTCAGAGCCAGCTTGTACCAATCATTAAGGTCCAATTCCTCACCCAAATCCGTTTCCCACTTAACCATATAAGGTAGTTTGATGGGTTTCATACAACAGAAATCTCTGATATGTAAACTTGGATTATTTCAATATTTTTGTAAAGATATTCCATAGACGCCTTAGTCACTACTGTATATCTGAGTGATGTTCTAAGGATTGCAAAAAATGTACTATCTGAGTATAGCGATAGTTTCTGTGTCTGGTAAATAATATTTCTCCCTTAAGAGTTGTCACAACATAATACCCAGGTCATTGCATAAGTCAGCTATTTGTATAAAGCCTTTCTCAATCCATCATGCAAAATTCTTGGAAGTGAGACCCAGGGTAAAAACTGAATTGTTAAATATAGGAGCTAAAGGACTTGTGACAGACCGCCTAGCACCTCGCCTGGGTGCCTCCGCCAAGATACAGCTTCCTCCACTCTGGAACCAGGTATTATAGCTGAGAATTGCACCCAAGAAGTAGATGACACTAGCTTAGGTGCAAACTGAAGCCCATTAATGAAAACTCGCACAGAATTTATACCACACAAAATCAGATAAGAGCTTGATCACATTATCCTAAACAATGCAAACTTTAAACAGTTATATCATCAGTACATCTAATAAATAGCTAGCAGCTAACAGTAACCTAATTAAACAGTGATCTAATTAACCGTAATCTAATCAACAGCTAGGCCCCTAGACAAGCCTTGATTAGTCAAGGAGTGACCACCCTAGGCAGTCCTGGCAACAGATCCTATTAAACAGCTTTCTATCCATATCCATCTTCTCACTATGTCTCAAGTTTGCAGAGACCATCATGGCTTCCTTGACTGTTAACCACTTCTGGACTGCCCACCGCACATATACTGCGGCAGGGCGGCCTGGCTGCACGAAACGATGTACCTGTACGTCGATTTGTGCATGAGATACTGTGGATGAGGGCGCACCTGCTGCAAGCTGGGGGACCATGCGGGTCGGATCCGGTGGACACAATGTCCGCCGGCCACCCACGATCACTCAACAGAGAGGCAGAATGGGGATCTGCCTAGGTAAACAAGGTGGATCCCCATTCTGACAGGGGACAACATGGAGATCTGCTGTTACTAGTGATCAGGAACAGCGATCTCTGTGTTGTCTCAGTGAGCCCATCCCCCACACAGTTAGAAACACCCAGGGAACACAGCTAACCCTTTGATTACCCCTAGTGTTAACCCCTTCCCTGCCAGTGTCATTTATACATTGATCAGTGCATTTTTTTTAACACTGAGCACTGTATTGGTGTCACTGGTCGCCAAAAAGTGTCACTTAGGGTCAGATTTGCCCGCCGCAATGTCGCAGACATAACTTTTGCACAAATCAATCAATATTCGCTTATCGGGATTTTTTACCAAAAATATGAAGCAGAATACATATTGGCCTAAACTGATGAATACATTTTTTTTTTACATTTTTTTTTTGGATATATATTACAGCAGAAAGTAAAAAATATATTTTTTTTCAATTGACTCAAATGTCATGAGTGAAACTTGATATGTGGGCTGAAAATATTTGAGGAAATCCGGCACTCCCAATCCACGCCTTTGTCTTGGAATAAACTTATAATGTTTGCTTATTCACCCTGGGTCTTTTATCTCCCCATACAAATTTGAACATCTTGTTTTGGAAAGTTTTGAGGTCTGAATTAGAAATCCCTTTTCGGAGGGTTCTTAACAAATATAGTACCCTTGGGAGGATATTCATGTTCACTAAATGCAGTCTGCCTAACAAAGATGGAGGGTTCACGTTTCACCCATCAAGCTCCCCTGTTAATTTTTTTTGTGTAACAGTGGGTAATTTTGTTTCCGATATAGTATATGAAGTGAGTACCGTATATACTCGAGTATAAGTCGTTCCGAGTATAAGTCGAGGCCCTAATTTACCACAAAAAAATGGGAAAAACGTATTGACCCGAGTATAAGACGAGGGTGAGAAATGCACAGCTACTGTAAGTGGAAAAGAGGGTCAACAATGCCCATTTGCAGCCTCACTGTCCTATTTGCATGCCTCACTGTGCCCATTTGCAGCCATAGGTCCCCCGAACTTCAAACTCGGTAGTTAAGGGTTCCTAGATGCCCCCTAGCTGCAGCCAAAATTTGGGGTCTCTGCACCCAAAGGGTCCCAAAATGACATTGCTGCAGATGGACACAGTTGACCGAATTTGGGGCCCCGTATCTTGGGGCCACTTAGTGCTAAGAACCCCAAATTTGGTGTGCAAACCCAATGCAACTAGCACCATACAATATCCAAAGCTGGGGTTTCTAGCACCAAGTGGCCCCGAGATACAGGGCCCCAAAAATCGGTTCAGAAAAGCACTTTTCTGTCAAGCACTTTTCTGCAGCAGAGAATGACATTTTCCGAATCGAATTTGGGGCCCCATATTTCGGGGCAACTTAGTGCTAGGAACTCCATCTTTGGATATGTTGTGGTACCAGTTCCACTGGGTTTGCACACCAAATTTGGGGTTCCTAGCACCAAGTGGCCCTGAGATACGGTGCCCCAAAGTCGGTTCAGAAAATGAAATTTTTTGCTGCAGAAAAGTGCTTGACTCGAGTATAAGTCGAGGGGAGGCACTTTCAGCACAAAAAAATGTGCTGAAAAACTCGACTTATACTCGAGTATATACGGTAAGTTAAATATATAATCAGATAAGGGAGGTTGTCAAATTAATTGAAATTTACTTTTCACATTATAGTATGGTCATCTAAGGAGATATTTAAGTCTTAAGATTTGGCACATTTTACTTTAAGGCCTGAGTGCAGGACACTAAGTAAATTTGGGATGGATTGAATAGCAAAAAGATAACAAGTATGACATCTGGTAATAGGGAGCATTTATGCTCCTGCCCTCTGCTCAAAATGCCTCCTATATCAGGATTTTCCCTCATCTTGATCACTAAAGGTTCAAGGGCCAAGAAAATCAAGGGGATAAATAAAGGACATCCTAGAGTGTCTCAAATATATCAAAAACTTTGTGATTTGTATACCTTGATTGTTATCAATGCTATATGATCCCCATATAGGATTTGTAAGTTTGTTAAAGCAGTTGTAATGGCTGCTTTTTTCCCCTTAAAATAACAAACTGCGATCTCCACTTCCCCCTCTCTGAGTGCCTCTTTAGCAAGCCACCTTCTATGGGGGCACTCATGAGGGCTCGCTCCTGAGCCGGGCTGTATGCATTCATAGTTAAGCACAGTATGGCTCGGCCCTGCCCCCCACTCCCTCATCACATGATTTAAATGACAGCAGCAGGAGCTACTGTCATTGTATTGATCTCCAGGGTCCATAAAGCCATTTTTTCGCTCCCCAGGGGGTAAATGTGACCAACCTATTCAGAAGACGTGCTCTCCCCCACCGTGCAAGTGATACAGGTCCTTTTACTAAGATATCAGGGGATCAAGTTAATCCTTTTTGCTTCCTGTCTGTCTTGTTAATAGGTACAGTGAAAGGAGTGTCAACAATCTCCTGCTAGGTAAATTGGTACCCAACACTATGGTCCTGAATAGGGATGAGCTTTGAGTTCGAGTCAAACCCATGTTCGACTCGAACACCGTGTGTTCGACCGTTCGCCGAATTGCGAACGTTATGGGCCGTTCGCGACAAATTCGAGTGGCACGTCACGGCCCATAATTCACTGCGGCATCGCAGTGCATTGCTGGCTGATGATTGGCCAAGCATGCACTATGACCCGCATGCTTGGCCAATCACAGCGCCTTCTGCACAGAGAGCCGTAATTGTCCAAAGCCAGGGTGGCTTTGGCCAATTATGGCTCAGGGGGTTTAGTACACGCCCCCCACTATATAAGTCCGTCTGTGTGGCGGCCTTGTGTAGTGTGTTGCGGCGAAGAGAATTAGACAGAGAGAGAGACAGTGTCATTTGATTTAAGTTAGATAGAGTAGGCAGGTGAGTCAGTTAGCTGCACTTACAGTGTATTGTGTATACATATGCATCCCAGGTGTTGTGTGTGTGTGTGTGTGTATATGTGTATATATATATATATATATATATATATATATATATATATATGTATGTGTGTGTGTGTGTGTGTGTGTGTATGTATATGTATATATATATATATATATATATATATATATGTACACACACTGTATTCAGTTTAGCTAGATCCGTTCCTGTTATTCTCTTTCTAATATACTGACAGGCAGGCAGGTGTTTTTACACACCAGTCAGTGTACTGTGTACCCACAGTTGCACCTATAGCTACCTGAAGACAAGGCCATAGCTGCAGTATAATCAGTATATATATAAATATATATATATACATCCCAGTTTTGTGCAGCTACATCTCACTGCAGGCCATTAGTATGTCTGGAAGGCCAACAAGGAGAGGCAGACAGTCACAAGCCAATAAAAGAGGGCAAGCAGGCTCTGTGTCTAGAGGCAACAGTGCTGGTCGTGGACACGGTGCATCCCCATCAGCACGTGGCCATGGGACACGCTTGCCCTTTTTTTCGGCAGCTGGCCGTGTTGAGCTGCAACATGCAGAAAACTTGGTAGAGTGGATGACCAAGCCGTCCTCATCCTCCTCAACCTCTCTCACCCAGGCTCAGGGTACTTTGTCTGGCAAAGCAGCTGCCAACTTAGCCTCTTCCCTCGGCTCAATGGCATCAGTCACTCCTTCCCTAGCCCCACCATGTCCTCCTGAGGAGTCACCTGAACTGTTTGACCACAGTGTTGGGTACATGCTCCAGGAGGATGCCCAGCGTTTTGAAGGCTCCGATGATAGTACTCAGCTACAGAAAGGCAGTAACGTGAGCCCATTCAGAGGGGGTGCAAGAAGGACAGCAATCTGGCAGTCATGTTCCCCCAGCTGCAGCATACTGCCAGGTTTGCTCCAGTGATAAGGAGGGAGGGGATGATGAGGTCACTGACTCCACATGGGTGCCTGATAGGAGAGAGGAGGAGGAGGCACATCACCAACGAGGCAGGATGCCCTCCAGGGGCCAGCTTAAGGGCAGCACACCGACTGCATCACACCACAGAGCTCCACATGTGCAGGGTGCTGCTGTCTCTGCGCGTTATTCCAAAAGTTCTTTGGTGTGGGCCTTTTTTGAGATGAGTGCATCAGATCCCACCGCTGCTATTTACAACATATGTCTCAAGCGTATCTCGCATGGCCAAAACATCACCCGCTTGGGCACCACATACATGCTTGACCAGACATATGTTGACCTGCCATGCAGTTCGTTGGCAAGCGTACCTAAAAGACCCACACCAAAGAACAAAGAGGACCTCTCCTTGCTCCTCATCAGCTGGGATCTCCCCACTATACCTTCAGTCCTCTCTGAGACCTGCACTGAGAGGAATGAAGGTGTAGAATTAGGTGTGTCACAGCCAAGTACTTGCGGGCAATCTGCTATCAGTACACCGACGTCAGATTGTACCAGGCAAATTTCCCTTCTCCCAGCCATCCACATGCCCAGCAGTTGAATGCTAGCTTGGCTAAATTGCTAGCACTTCAACTTCTGCCATTTAAGTTGGTATACTCTGCCGCCTTCCGTGAGTTTGTGGAATGTGCGGTTCCTCAGTGGCAGGTTCCCAAACGCCACTTTTTCTCACGGAAGGCGATTACGGCTCTCTACCGGCATGTGGAAGGCAATGTCTTGGCCTCGCTGGACAGGGCGGTCAGCGGTAAGGTGCATATTACCGCTGACTCATGGTCCAGCAGGCATGGACAGGGACGTTACCTATCTTTCATGGCGCATTGGGTGACTCTGATGGCAGCTGGGAAGGATGCAGGACAAGGTGCAGTAGTGTTGGAGGTTGTTCCGCCACCATGCCTCCAAAATGCTACTACTGGTGATTCTGACACACCTTTCTCCTCTACCCCCTCCTTTTCTTCTTCCTCCATGGCCTCTTCCTGTGCTTTGTCCTCGGAACCAGCTGTGCTCCGTAGGTGTTCAAGGGGCTACGCAAGAACGCAGGCCAAAAGATGCCATGCGATGCTTGAGCTGGTGTGCTTGGGGGACAGGAGCCACACTGGGGCAGAGATTCTGTCAGCTCTGCAGGGGCAAGCTCAGAGGTGGTTGACGCCACGCCAGCTTAAGGCAGGAATGGTGGTTTGCGACAATGGCACCAACCTCCTCTCCACCCTCCGACAGGTACAACTGACCCATGTGCTCTGTTTGGCTTACGTCCATAACTTGGTGGTGCAGCGGTTCTTGGGCAGGTACCCGGGCTTACAGGATGTCCTGAGGCAGGCCAGAAAAGTCTGTGTGCATTTCCGCCGGTCATATAATGCCAGTGCTCGGCTGGCTGACCTTCAAAAGGAATTTAACCTGCCCAAGAACCGCCTAATCTGTGACATGCCCACCAGGTGGAACTCAACGTTGGGCATGCTGCAGCGGCTGCACACGCAGCAGAGGGCCATCAATGAGTACCTGTGTAATTATGGCACCAGGACAGGGTCAGGGGAGCTTGGTTTTTTTCCCCACGCCAGTGGGCCATGATCAGGGATGCATGCACTGTCCTGTCACCATTTGACGAGACCACGAGGATGGTGAGCAGTGACAGTGCATGCATCAGTGACACTGTCCCCCTTGTTCACCTGTTGGAGCACGCGCTGCATGGAATAATGGACAGGGCACTTGAGGCAGAACAGAGGCAGGAAGAGGAGGACTTCTGTCAGGGAAATGGCCGTGTTGTGGGCAATTTCGCCAGTAACCGTCATGGTTGCGCCAGACGGGTTTCCGTGTGCCAGCGCGCACGCAGACGCACGACAGCCAGGCCACGGCAGTCTGTGCGCACTGGTACACACATGCCCTGATCTTGTGGGCACACCCACCCGGCCTATTTAAACCTGCCACTGACACTTGCAGTTTGCTGGACTATCAAACAGCTTCCTGTGTTCCTGTGCCCTGTATTCTCTGAAGACCCTTGGTTTGACCTCTGCTTGGCTTGACCTGTGTTCCTGTTTATCTCCTCACTCTGACCCCGGCTTGGCTGACTACTCTCCGATCTTCTGCCCTCTCTGTATGACCCGGCTTGTTCCTGTATCTCTCTCAGACTGTCTTCTGGTATCTGATCCCTGGCCTGGCTGCGGACCCTGTTCCTGGTTTACCCTGCTATTGCTACTCAAGACTTCTCTCCGCACGGCTGCCACAACGCACTCTAGCTACTTACAGCCTACCAGCCAGCTTGCAGTATCCCTGGCAACCCGTGCACCTTTGGGCATCGCATCCCCTGTATCAAATCCAGGGAAGCGCTGCACTCAGCCGCAAGGGACGCCCTCTCAGCAACCCGGCCTCTCGCCACAGACTTGACAGTATAATCCAGCCATGACTAAGGCCAGCAGAGGTGCATCCCCATTAGAGACTTTGTGTCAACAAGCCACTATTCTGACCAAAGCAGTTCAGAAGTTACAGGAAAGCTATCTTCAACGGATAAGTTGCAACACCTGTCAGAGTCATCTGCTCACGAACAACCCTCTGCGGCTCCTTTGATGATGTTCCCGCCTTCAGAACCCCGAGGTCCCGTTCCGGAGTGATTCTCCGGAGACCGGAAGAAGTTCAGATCCTTCAAGACTGCCTGCTTATTGTACCTAGCTCTGCAACCCCGGACTTTTGCTTTAGAGACTGTTAAAGTCGGGTTCCTCATCTCTTTGCTGTCCGATGAACCTCAGGCCTGGGCCCATAACTTATGGGAACAAAAGAGTCCAGTCATTTGCACGGTGGACGCATTCCTGGCGGCTATGACACAAGTCTTTGAGGATCTCCAGCGTACTGCCACCACTGAAGCCACCCTGCATTCTCTGCTGCAGGGTAGGTGACCAGTAGAGGACTATACCGCGGACTACTGTCGGTGGTCCGCAGACACAGCCTGGAATGAGGCAGCTTTGCTACAACAGTTCCACCTAGGACTCTCTGAATCCCTCAAAGATGAGTTGGCCAGGATCGGGATTCCCACTACACTTGAAGGTCTCATCCAATTATCCATCCAACTGGATTGACATTTTCGGGAGAGACAGTCTGAATGATCACAAAGCTGCAGACCCGCCAGTTCATCCACCCTTGGATCAGTTCCTAAGCAGATTGGCCTGTTATGTTCTGCACTCACTCCTGATGAAAGATGTCGTTGTATCCTCGCCAATCTCTGCCTCTATTGGGGAGGAGATGGACATTACCTATGTGACTGTCCCAGAAGGTCCAAGAAGCCACCCACCTACTCTCCAGTATATTTTCAGGTTTCCGGGACTTCTCCCTCAGAATTTGTTCTGCCCATTACATTGCAGTTGGGAGAAGAAGAGATCCGGCTCCAGGCTATAATCGATTCTGGAGCATGTAGTTGCTTTGTGGACTTGAACCTGGCAAGAAACCTTAGATTGCCCCTCCTCCACAAGAAACGGGGTCTGGAAGTCCGTTTAGCAGATGGCACATAACCTAATTCTGGCCTTGTTACTCTAGAGACTGCTCCTCTCCTTATTACTTCTCCCAATGGCCATTGGGAATTCATACGTTTTGATGCCTTGAGCTCACCTATGTCTCCAATTATCTTGGGTTATCCTTGGCTCCAAGCCCATAACTCCCAGATCGATTGGATCAAGAAGAAAGTCCTGTTCACTTCCCCCTATTGCCAACAACATTGTCTCACCCCTGAATCCAGAGATATCACCAGTTGTCTGACAGTCCAGTCTTTATCCTCCACTAACCAGGATGTACCCCGGGCGACCACGAATTCCAGGACGTCTTTGATAAGAGAAAAGCCGATGTTTTACTACCACACCGGCCATATGATTGTCCTATCGAACTGCTTCCAGGGGCCGAGATTCCATTTGGACGAATATTCCCCCTCTCTGAAGTGGAATTAGGAGCGCTACGACAATACATAGATGAAAACCTGGCAAAGGGCTTCATCCGTCCCTCTTCCTCTCCTGCCGATGCCGTCATTTTCTTTGTCGAAAAAAAGGATAAGACTTTAAGACCATGTGTGGACTATAGGGAACTAAATAAGATCACCATAAAAAAACGATATCCACCTCCACTGGTTCCCGAACTTTTCCAGAGACTTCGTTCAGCTCAAGTATTTACCAAACTCGACCTCCGGGGTGCCTACAACCTTGTTCGCATCCGCGAGGGCGATGAATGGAAGACGGCATTCAGATTGAGGTTCGGGCACTTTGAGTATTTGGTGATGCCGTTTGGGCTCTGTAACGCTCCGGCTACCTTCCAGAACTTCGTGAACAACATCTTCCGGGAATATCTTGACTACTTCGTCATCCTCTATCTGGATGACATCCTTATATTCTCAACCACCTTGGAGCTCCATCTGACTCATGTAAAAACAGTATTACTCACAGTAAGGAAACTTTACGCGAAAGCTGAGAAGTGTGACTTTGAAAAGAAATCAATACAATTCCTAGGGCTCATCATCTCTACCAGTGGTGTAGCTATGGACCCACAGAAAGTGCAGGCCATCCTAGATTGGCCAACTCCGTCAGATAAGAAGGGGGAACAAAGGTTTGTAGGCTTTGCAAACTTCTATAGAAGGTTTATAAGGAACTTTTCTTCCATCATTTCGCCCATAACCCAAGTGACCCATTTACATCTTCGTTTCCTGTGGTCCCCCGAAGCCCAATCTGCTTTTGAGAAACTGAAATCTTTGTTTACCTCTGCACCAATTCTTCAACATCCTGATCCTTCCCTGCCTTACATTTTAGAGGTAGATGCCTTGGAGGTAGCTACAGGAGCAGTACTTTCTCAGCGCCTGGGACCCTAGTCTCTACTTCACCCTGTGGCCTTCTCCTCCCGGAAAATGAGCGAGCCCAAGAGAAATTACGATGTAGGTGATCTTGAGCTTCTGGCCATTAAGACAGCCTTAGAAGAGTGGAGATACCTTCTTGAGGGAGCCACACACCCTATAATGATATTCACTGATCACAGAAACCTTGAGTACCTCCGCACTGCCAAACGCCTGAGACCCCGTCAAGCTCGCTGGGCTCTGTTCTTTTCACGATTTAACTTCCACATCACCTACCGCCCTGGCTCCAAGAACGGAAAGGCCGATGCTTTATCCCGAATGTTCCCTGATACTCCAGAAGAAACAACATCCAGCATGATCTTGTCTCCACAGAACTTTCTTTTGATTCAACCTGATCTAAGGTCTTCTCTTGAACAGGCCTCCCTCCAATGCCAGGAACCAAAAACTTCCTCTCTAAGAAAACGGGGGGTATCTCTGGTACCGGGACAAGATCTTTGTCCTACAACAAGCCAGAATCCTGGTCTTGCAAACATCACATGATCATCGACTTGCTGGCCACTTCGGAGTACGGAAAACCATGGATCTTATTCAGCGATCCTTTTGGTGGCCTACCTTGAAATCTGATTGCAAGAAGTATGTTAGCTCCTGCACTACCTGCCAGCGAAACAAGGGGTCCAACATTAAGTCTTGGGGTCTGCTACATCCTTTGCCGGTACCAGAACAACCATGGAAGAATATATCTATGGACTTCATAGTAGAACTGCCCGCCTCCAAAAGATTCACATCGATCCTAGTTGTTGTAGACCGTCTGTCCAAGATGTCACACTTCGTGCCTATGACAGGTACTCCTTCTGCTGCAAACACAGCAAAAGCGTTCATAAAAGAGATAGTCAGACTTCACGGCCTTCCTGATAGCATCGTGTCTGATAGAGGGGTCCAATTTACTTCCCGATTTTGGAGAGAGCTCTGCAAAGTTTTGTCTATTGAAGTATGACTGTCCTCTGCCTATTACCCCCAGAGCAACGGTCAGACTGAAAGGACTAATCAGACCTTAGAGCAATATCTACACTGTTTCTGCTCCATTTCCCTGGATGACTGTTCCTCGATACTCCCTAACGTCATCCGCGAGACCTTAGTCCCGGCAGTTCAAGACAGGATACAATCCATTCAGGCTAATTATCAAACCCTCCGGTTAACCATGCAAAAAGCTCAAGAGGACTACAAGGAACAATATGACAAGAAGAGGGGAGAGAGCCCTAGCTTTAAGGTTGGAGATGAGGTTTGGCTCTCCTCGGCAAATCTTAAACTTCCTTGTCCCTCCCAGAAGTTGGGACCAAGATTTATTGGCCCATTCAAGATTAGACGGGAGATTAACCCAGTAGCTTTTGAACTGTCACTTCCGAATTCTTACAAGGTGCACCCTGTGTTTTTTTGTTTCCCTACTTAAAGCTGTTATCTCTAGTCCTTTTTCAGGAAGAGAAGAAGTTCCTCCGCCTCCAGTTTCTGTGGGAGATGAGACAGAGTTCGAAGTTGAAGCCATCCTAAACTGCCACCGGAGAGGTAGGATCATTCAATTTATTGTTAAGTGGAAGGGTTACCCGGCAGAAGAAAGTTCTTGGGAACCTGCAGCCAATATACATACTCCTAGACTTTTGCAGAGATTCGTTACCCCGAAAGATGGGCCCAGTTGGACATCCAGAGGCTGCTCCTTGGGGGGGTACTGTCAGGGAAACGGCCGTGTTGTGGGCAATTCCGCCAGTAACCGTCATGGTTGCACCAGATGAGTTTCCGTGTGCCTGCGCGCACACAGATGCGCGACAGCCAGGCCACGGCAGTCTGTGCGTGCCGGCGCTCGCGCGCATGCCCTGATCTTGTGGGCACACCCCCCCGGCCTATTTAAACCTGCCACTGACACTTGCAGTTTGCTGGATTATCAAACAGCTTCCTGTGTTCCTGTGCCCTGTATTCTCTGAAGACCCCTGGTTTGACCTCTGCTTGGCTTGACCTGTGTTCCTGTTTATCTCCTCACTCTGACCCCGGCTTGGCTGACTACTCTCCGATCTTCTGCCCTCTGTGTATGACCTGGCTTGTTCCTGTACCTCTCTCGGACTGTCTTCTTGTATCTGATCCCTGGCCTGGCTGCGGACCCTGTTCCTGGTTTACCCTGCTATTGCTACTCTAGACTTCTCTCTGCACGGCTGCCACAACGCACTCTAGCTACGTACAGCCTACCAGCCAGCTTGCAGTATCCCTGGACACAAGTGCACCTTTGGGCATCACATCCCCTGTATCAAATCCAGGGAAGCGCTGCACTCAGCCGCAAGGGACGCCCTCTCAGCAACCCGGCCTCACACCACAGACTTGACAACTTCCTTAGCTCTCAAGGCCCCCTTTATCCAGGCAGTGTTCCTGTGTACCCGCCAATCACACAGGAAGAGGAGGAGGAGGATTGTGTCAGCATGGAGGTGGAGCCTGGCACTCAGCATCAGCAGCAGTCTTTAAGGGATCATTTACAGTCCCAAGAAACCCATGGACTTGTATGTGGCTGGGGGGAGGTGGCTGCGGATCATGTCATCCTTAGTGACCCAGAGGACTCCGGACCGAATGCCTCAGCAAACCTACGCTGCATGGCTTCCCTGATCCTGCAAAGCCTGCCGAAGGATCCTTGTATTCGTGGTATCAAGGAGAGGGATCAATACTGGCTGGCAACCCTCCTTGATCCACGTTACAAGGGTAAGGTTGCGGACCTTATCTTGCCATCACAGAGGGAGCAGAGGATGAAACATCTTCGGGAAGCCTTGCAGAAAGGTCTGTGAAACGCGTTCCCAGAGACTGGGAGGTTACACTCCTGTTCCTGGACAACGTGTTGCTGAGGCTTTGGTCAGTCAAAGAAGGAGCGATGGAGAAGGTGACCATCTGACTGATGCGTTAAGATGATTTTTTAGTCCGCAGCCCCAAGGTATGATCGGTTCCAGCAACCATCGCCAGCGTCTGTTTTACATGGTGCAGGAATACCTAGGGTCAAAATCTGACTTGGACACCTTTCCCACCAAAAATCCTCTGGGTTACTGGGTCTTGAGTATGGATCACTGGCCAGACCTTGCACAATATGCAATTGAGCTACTGGCCTGTCCGGCATCCAGCGTTCTTTCGGAACGCACATTCAGTGCTTCTGGAGGCTTTGTAACTGATCACAGGGTGCGCCTGTCCACCGACTCGGTCGATCGACTGACCTTCATAAAAATGAATCAGTCTTGGATCACCACCAGCTACCAAGCACCTGATGCTGATGTAACCGAATAATTTTTTTGAAATGTCAGATCCCTTCAAGACTGCCTATACTGATGCTGAGTGACTATCCTGTTATGCTGAGTGACTATCCTCTTCCTCCTCAATGATCATGCTGATAGCTTGTAAGAATATTTTTGGTTCTGGGTGCCGCCACCAGTGGCTAAGGCCCAATTTTTCAGACCCCAGGGACATTTAATTACAATATTTGATGCAATATTTTGCAAGGAGGGTTCATTGCTGTGCTCAACTAGAGTATTTGTGAGGGGTTGCAGTGTTGTGGCACCAGCACCAGTGCCTAAGGCCCAATTTTTCAGTTCCTGTTTAACAGGGGCGTGTAATTACAATTTTTGATGAAATATTTTGCAGGATGGCTCATTCCTGCACTCCAACTAGAGTATCTGTGAGAGGTTGCAGTGTTGTGGCAACAATGCCTAAGGCCCAATTTTTCTGCCCTTGTTCAACAGGGACGTGTAATTACAATTCTTGATCTAATATTTCACAGCAGGGCCAGTTTCTGCACCCACCAAGAGTAACTGAGAGGACTTACAGTGTTGTGGCACCAGCACCACCACCACCACCAAAGGCCCAATTTTTCTGCCCCTGTTCAACAGGTGCATGTAATTACAATTCTTGATCTAATATTTCACAGCAGGGCCTGTTTCTGCACCCACCAAGAGTAACTGTGAGGACTTACAGTGTTGTGGCACCAGCACCACCACCACCACCACCACCAAAGGCCCAATTTTTCTGACCCTGTTCAACAGGGGCATGTAATTACAATTCTTGATCTAATATTTTATAGCAGGACCCGTTCCTGCGCCCGCCAAAAGTAACTGTGAGGGCTTACAGTGTTGTGGCAACACCAACACCTAAGGCCCCAATTTCTGCAGAGTATATAGGGCAGGCCCCTACTTTCAAACATCCAACTTACAAACGACTCCTACTTGCAAACGGAAGGAGACAACAGGAAGTGAGATGAAATCTACCCCATGGAAGGGAAATTCTTTCCTGTAAGAGTTAATATGCGAAAAGCGTGTCTCCTCTCTACTGATGCTTTATCACCAATCCTTGTTTCACTAAAAACCCCAAATTGTCAAAAAACATTTGTCATTGGAACAGAAAGTGAGGTGAAATCTTCTGAAGAGGTGCACAGACAGCAAACAAACGTCACAGGGGAGATAACCCTTCCCTATGTTTTCCAAAAAGCTTAAAATAGATTTTTTGGCTGGAGCTACACTTTAAAAATGTACCAGTTCAAAATTACAAACTGATTCTACTTAACAACAAACCTACAGTCCCTGTCCTGTTTGCACCGCCTGTATACTGCTGTTCAGAGTATATAGGACCTGGGGGCCCCACGCCTTTCCTTTTTTTAATTTGGGTGCGGGGTTCCCCTTAATATCCATACAAGACCCAAAGGGCCTGGTAATGGATTGGGGGTGGTACCCATGCAGTTTGTCTCACTGATTTTCATCCATATTGCAGGGACCCGACATTACATTAAAGCTGCAAGCAGTTTTAAATGACTTTTATTTCTTTAAAAATGTCATTTTGTGCAGGGACTGTTCTTAGCACGGGAAACACGTGCCACTTTACAGGCATACTATAGACACCCCCCAGGTACGATATTTAAAGGAATATTTCACTTTTTTTCACTTTAAGCATCATTAAAATCACTGCTCCTGTCCCCAAACCCTTTTTAGGACAATACCATGCAAATTAGCCTTTAAAATTATCACTTTTGATTTTGAATGTTCGAGTCCAATAGACTTCAATGGGGTTCTAAAGTTCGTGCGGATTTTCGGTCCGTTCGCAGGTTCTGGTGCGAACCGAACTGGGGGCTGGGGGGGGGGGGTTCGGCTCATCCCTAGTCCTGAACCAGGGAGTGCTCAGTACAGAGCACTTCCTGGTTAAGGTAATGTAGAAAGCCCATCCCTGTCATTCTTCTCTGACATCTGAAGGGGGACTTGACATAGTTACATAGTTACATAGTAGGTGAGGTTGAAAAAAGACACAAGCCCATCAAGTCCAACCTATGTGTGTGATTATGTGTCAGTATTACACTATATATCCCTGTATGTTGCGGTCATTCAGGTGCTTATCTAATAGTTTCTTGAAGCTATCGATGCTCCCCGCTGAGACCAGCGCCTGTGGAAGGGAATTCCACATCCTTGCCACTCTTACAGTAAAGAACCCTCTACGTAGTTTAAGGTTAAAGTGGGGTTCCACCCAAAAAACAAAAATACCTAGAAAAAATCTAAAAAAAAAAAACAAAAAAACATTTGGATATTTTTTTTTTTCACTTACCTCTAAATGCCTGTTGCTAGGTGGTCCCTCGTAGTCTGCCTGTTCCTTTGCCTGGGCTGGTGACATCACTTCCCCCTCGGCACAGGAAGGGCTCCGCTCTGCTCCCTCCCTCCTGTCAATCATCTGGGACCCATTACAGGTCCCAGGTGATTAAGCGGCCAATCACGGCGCGCGGCGCCACTCGCGCATGCGCAGTGGGTGCCAGGCTGTGAAGCTACAGCCCGGCGCCCACAGTTGAAATTCTGGCGCCGACGAGCGGAGGGGGGGGGGGACGAGCGGGGCCTCGATCCCCCGCATCGCTGGACCCAGGGACAGGTGAGTGTCCAATTAAAAGTCAGCAGCTGCAGTATTTGTAGCTGCTCACTTTTAATTTTTTTTTTTTTTGACGGCCCCCCTGGGTGGAACTCCTCTTTAAACCTCTTTTCTTCTAATTTTAATGAGTGGCCGCCAGTCTTGCTAAACTCTCTTCTGCGAAAAAGTTTTATTTCTATTGTAGGGTCACCAGTACGGTATTTGTATATCAAAATCATATCCCCTCTCAAGCGTCTCTTCTCCAGAGAGAATAAGTTTAGTGCTCGCAACCTTTCCTCATAACTAAGATCCTCCAGACCCTTTATTAGCTTTGTTGCCCTTCTTTGTACTCGCCCCATTTCCAGTACATCCTTCCTGAGGACTGGTGCCCAGAACTGGACAGCATACTCCAGGTGCGGCCGGACCAGAGTCTTGTAGAGTGGGAGAATTATCGTTTTATCTCTGGAGTTGATCCCCTTTTTAATGCATGCCAATATTCTGTTTGCTTTGTTAGCAGCAGCTTGGCATTGCATGCTATTGCTGAGCCTATCATCTACTAGGACCCCCAGGTCCTTTTCCATCCTAGATTCCCCCAGAGGTTCTCCCCCCCCAGTGTATAGATTGTATTCATATTTTTGCCACCCAAATGCATTATTTTACATTTTTCTACATTGAACCTCATTTGCCATGTAGTTGCCCACCCCATTAATTTGTTCAGATCTTTTCTCAAGGTTTCCACATCCTGCGGAGAAGTTATTGCCCTGCTTAGCTTAGTATTGTCTGCAAATACAGAGATTGAACTGTTTATCCCATCCTCCAGGTTGTTTATGAACAAATTAAATAGGATTGGTCCCAGCACAGAACCCTGGGGAACCCCGAGGGTTGACAAGGTTGTCCTCTAACTCCTTGTTTATTTGTATTAATGATGGAGCCCTTGGCTACTGCTCTCTGTACCTCAGTTGCCATCAAGGGCCTAAAGGTGGTTTGTATTGATAGATCACTGGTACTTTATGTGGATGACCTGATCTTATTTTAGCAAAACCTCTCACTGCAGGCAGTCCTCTGGATTCTTAAGGAGTTTTTACATCTTTTCTTCTCTGGAAGTAAGCTGGGCCAAAATACACATTCACCCATTAGATTAAGGAGCGAAGGACATGGCAGACCATGACCCCCCCCCCCTCCAATGAGTCACACAAATGCAGTACTTTGGTGTTAAAATTTCTGCCAGAATTATGCCCCCCCCACGGTCGGATTTTCCGACGGAAAATGTGCGATCGGAGCGTGTTGTCGGAAATTCCGACCGTGTGTGGGCTCCATCGGACATTTTCCATCGGATTTTCCGACACACAAAGTTTGAGAGCAGGCTATAAAATTTTCTGACAACAAAATCCGATCGCGTCAATTCCGACCGTGTGTGGCCAATTCCCATGCACAAAGTGCCACGCATGCTCAGAAGAAATTCCGAAACATAACAGCTCGGTCTGGTAAAATTAGCGTTCGGAATGGATAGAGCACTTTCATCACGCTGCAATGTAAAAAATGGTTTAATACAGCGCACTCTTTTCTTTATAATGTGAGAAGAATGAAGTAGTTTTGCTGCTCATATTCACACAGACTTCTCACAAACTTCTTTCTTTATTATTTATCGTGATTCCCTCAATATATTTTGATTTGTCACATCTGACCAAATTTCTTTTTTGTTGTTTTATTTATTTTTTATTTTTTTCAAGGCTGTTTTTTTTTGGGGGGGGGGGGGGTTGTATTTTTTTCAAGGCTGATGTTTTTTTGTTTTTTTGGGGGTTTTACTCCGTAATATTTTTGTGTGTGTTTTGTGTGTCAAGTTACCACAACACCATTGATATCTTGTATTATTTAATCTCAAGGAGATTTCTTGGTGTTGGTGTCCCTTGTTAGTTTCACATTGTATTTTTGAAATGTACCTGAATCCTCACAAACAAACTGTCCTTTTTGAAGGAAAACACACATAGGCGAGTATAATTGAAACAAAAATTCCTTTAATAAGGGCTCAGAACCAAACAAAGAGGGAGGCAACGCTGGAGAAACATCAGAAATTGGCAAAGCCTTTGATCCCCAGGGCAGACATCAATTCTTTTACTGAAAAATTGGTGGCCTGAGGAGTCCATATCTAAGGGAGTGCAGCCTTGTCCAGAAGTCCCAGAGATCCGGAAAGCAGTAGATAACATCTGTGTCCCCAGGCTGTGGTACTACAAGAGGCTGCATCTTTTGCCAGACCAGACTGAGCCCAAGGCCATCACTTTTTGGTCTTTCCACGCTTCCTTCCCGGCTGTGGCTCTGGTGTTGGAGATGTGGCAGGAGGAGGAGTAGGACCTGGAGGAGGAGGAGGAGGAGTAGGACCTGGAGGAGGAGGACGAGGAGGAGGACTATGTGTGAGGTCACAAATGTGGGTAGCACATGTTATTTGGCCCCTCAATCCCTTATTGAGAGCTTCCAAAATTAAGGACTCACACAGGAGTCGTTGGCCCTCCTCCATCTGCATCATTTTGCAGGCAGTTTTGCCAGCAAAGTCCTCCTGTGGGGGGTGCTCAGGGCCTCTGTAGCCTTCCAAAAGAGGCCTATGGCAGCCTCCTCCAGGTTATTCCTCTTCCTGCCACTTTGTCTTTGAAGGTGTAGGGGAGGGACCTGGGTATCAGGCAGCTTGCTTGGCCCGGCCACCTCCTGGCTGAGACTTCCCTGTGTATGAAAAAAGGGACATGGTTTTTGTTTTTGCATCATCAATCACAATCAAAAATTGGTACTCCAAACTAACATCTAGTTAACATCATTGATTGGACAACCATGAAGATTTAGAGGAATGCTATACCTGGCTCAAGCTGGGCTCCTCCACATGTTGCTGCCTGGAAGGCCCAGATTGGGCGTCAGAAGCCTCAGCTGGGGGGGAAGGAAGCGTGGAAGGAAGACTGGAGAGTGCTGGCCTGGGTTCAGTCTGACTTGCCAGAAAATGCAGTCTGTCATATTACCACAGCCTGGGGACATAAATGTCATCAGCAGCTCCTGATCTCTGGGAATCCTGGACCTTCTTGTGCTCCCTTAGATAAGTGCTCCTCAGGCCACCAATTAGGATCTTTAAATAAGTGATGTCTGCCGTGGGGATCACCGTCTTCACAAATTCCAACAAATTATCCAGCGCTGCCTTCCTCTTTGTTTGGTTCTTATATTCAGGTTGGTTTATCTCCCATAGACAGGGCAGCTCCCTGAACATATCAATGAAGATTGGCATAAAGTCCTTCTCTTTCAAGATATCCATTTTCACTGCAAGACACAACACAAGACAAACCCACATGTCAGCCTAAAGTCTTCTAAACTTGTGCAAATACAGGCCTCAATCTAGAAGCAGTATAGGCCCAATGTTAAATCTTACCTTCGCAATCATTATCGGCGCCTCTGTTACTCCTTCCTCCGCTCACAGATCGTACGTACTACGCACGCGTGTTACGCTTTATAGACACTGCGCATGCGTGAAGCTCCGCCCGCCCCTGACGTTCTTTCTAGTCTATTCCCTGCCCCTTCTCGTTCGTCGCAGTAGGGAAGAGCACACGGCGGAAACAGAGCAGGTGTCAGATAATTACACCAACGAGGAGGAGGAGAAGGAAAGCCCGGAGCCAGAAACATCCCGATCCAGAAGGAGACAATTTAAGGCATCAAATATGTCCTTTGGGGAGATGTTGGAGATGGTGGACATCCTGAAGAAGGCCGACTATGACGGGAAGTATGGACCTTACATCAACCTCAATGTCTGAAAGGCCAAGATCATGGCGAAAGTGGTCAAAAGTCTGCACCGGAATTTCGGGGTACGACGATCGAAAAATCAGCTCAGGAAACGGTGGTCGGACCTCAAATTAAGAGAGCACGAGCAGTACAGAAAGATCCTGAGAGTGCTGCAAAAAAGTAAGTAGTTGTGCTGTGTTCCTATTCTTTTTATGCTTATTACGTTCGTGCTGCTCCATGTGCTTTTCTTAACTGTTATCCAGTTTAAAATGTCAACTTTCATGTTCATGGGCACATTATTCGTTCGTATCAAACATTTTTCTTTCGGCCTAGAAAACACCATTGTTTTGGCCATATGCATTTGCCCACATTTTTTAGGGCCCACTTGTCTGAAAATAATTTGGTTGTGTAGATGGGTTTGTTAATAGAATGAAATGCAAACTAGATTCTGTGTAAGGAGAGGACACTCAGCAGCTGTTTACACATCTGGACGCTGTAGCACTAGTGTGGGACACAAGAACACCCTTTTTATTAGGGGGCCCACACAGGTGCTCCAGTGTATACTATAGGGGTGTCTCCATCTGTGAAGCTTGTATAAAACAGGTAAAGTATTGAAGCTTGACAAAGGACAATAAAATTTCAACATCTTGGAACTCTGCCAAAATAGACAATTGTACCCCACTTCCAAGCAATGTTTCATATTTATAGTTCTGCCATCAAATATCTGTGTGCTAGGTATACCTATTTTTTTTTTACATAGGGGAGAAAAGACTCGGAGGACACCCCTCATTCGAGGAGACCAGAGACCCCCCACCTCTGGAAGAAGGGGAAATCCACCCAAGACAAGCAGAGCAGGAGGAGGAAGACGTGGTGGAAATTGGCAAATTCCTAAGGGCAAATCCACTTTGCTCTACAAGTGCCGTTTCAAGTGCACTTGTAGTGCAAAGTGTCTTTGCCTTTAGTAAATAACACCCAACAGTGCTTTGTAAGGTTACACAATCATGCCATTTTCAGGACTCACCACATTTCTGTCAGGGTCAGCTAAAACACACACAAGCAGTAAATGTCACCAAAGATTTGAGTAGTTATTTGTTTTTTATTATTATAAAAAGGTTTCAGACATTGTCTGGCATATTAATAGCCCCCCTACCCGCAAAGTATTCAAGGTATCTTAGCCGGACATCACGGCCACTCAGGGGGGGCAAGCCAGGACGGTCACTTTCAAGCGCCGTCAGGGTTGTTTCATTTTGAATTCCAGCCTCAGGCCCAACTGAGCCAGCATAGTTGGCAGAATGATGCCGTAAAAAGTTGTGTAGAACACAGCACGCAAGGATTATATGATTCAGTTTATACTCCGCCATATTTATGGGTGTAAGAAATAGGCGGAACCGGCTGGCCATGATTCCAAACGTGTTCTCCACCACTCTTCTGGCTCTGGCCAGCTGGTAAATAAAAACCCTCTGGTCCGGGGTGAGGGTCCTCTTTGGGAATGGCCGCATAAGATGGTCCCCCAGTGCAAATGCTTCATCTGCAACGAAGATGAATGGGAGTCCTTCCACATTGTCTTCTGGAGGTGGCAAGTCCAAGCTGCCATTCTGGAGACGCCTGTAGAACTCCATCTGGGTGATGACTCCACCATCGGACATCCGGCCATTCTTCTCCACGTCCACATACAGGAACTCATAAGTAGCCAACACCACTGCCAACATCACAATACTATTGAACCCCTTATAATTTTAATAGTATGACCCCGAGTAGGGTGGTGGGAAGATGTGGACGTGTTTCCCATCAATTGCCCCTCTGCAGTTAGGAAAGTCCCACCGCTGGGCAAAGTGGGAGGCCACAGTCTGCCATTCCTGTGGCGTGGAAGGAAACTGTGGAGTCAAAAAAAAAGATAATTTAGTCATTTTGCACATAAACAGGGAAAGCAGATTAGACACAAACATTCTTGGCCAACATCAAGATAACATTTATTTGAGGGAGTTTTTAAAGACCAAAGTATAAGGTACACCTATCAGATCCCCCCCCCCCCCTCTCATGGGCCATTTCTAACATTATAGGGGGGGAACTCTTGGACAGGTAACCCTCTCCACTTCATTGAGAGATGAATGCCTAAATAATGGGTATTACTTTGAACAGCCCCTCCTTAGTTGCACTATTGGCAGCCCACTGGACAGGTAAGAAGTGTCATAATACAAATATATAAATACACATTGTACACATTTGAGCACATTTGGGCATTCTGCTATTACCTATCAAGATAATAATAGTATACAGAAACTTGAAACAGTACCATTTGAAAGTATACAGGCATCCCCTTGCACTACATGCTTTGGGGAATTCATCCATAAATCTGACCACAAAAGAGATGGGTATAGTGTGTATAGGTTTAGCAAAGTCAGCAGATAGATGATTGAGGATAGATAGAGAATTGTTATCAGCTGACTTAGCAGTTGGGGGGAGGGAGGGTTAAAAATGATTTAGGGACCCCCAAAAAAAAGCCTCTGGCACTCTGCCTGAATTTAAAGCACAAATCACATTGTAAAACATTTTAGGCGGTGTTTGGGGTAAAGCACTACTATGGAGCTGATAAAATACATTGTTAAGTGACTACATGAGGTGAATATAGGGCCAGGAGACCATGCTGGGGAAGTAAGTGAAGGCAAATATGTATGAAGGACAACAAAAATAATTACCTAAAAATCCAGCATGAATGAGGACAAAGAGGACATTCATAGCATATTACAATCATGGTAATTAGGGAATGAGGAAAGAAATACAATATTTTAGCAAACATTAAATACCATAAAATGTGATATTAACCACTTGCTTACCGGGCACTTAAACCCCCCTCCTATCCAGACCAATTTTCAGCTTTCAGCGCTGACGCACTTTGAATGACAATTGCGCGGTCATACAACACTGTACCCAAATGAAACTTTTACCATATTTTCACCACAAATAGAGCTTTCTTTTGGTGGTATTTGATCACCTCTGCAGTTTTTACTTTTTGTTAAAAAAATTTAAAAAAATGAATTTTTTTTTTTTAAATTGTTATTTTTTTATATTTTGTTATAAAAAATTTTAAACGGGTAATTTTTCTCCTTTATTGATGTACGCTGATGAGGCGGCAGTGATGGGCACTGATAGGTGGCAGTGATAGGCACTGATGGGTGGCAGTGATGGGCAGCACTGCCAGGTGGCACTGATTGGCACTACGGGTGGGCATTGATAGGTGGCACTTGTGGGCATTGATAGGTGGGACTTGTTGGCACTGTTAGGTGGCACTGTGGGCACTGTTAGGTGGCACTGTGGGCACTGTTAGGTGGCACTGTGGGCAGTGTTAGTTGGCACTTTTAGGTGGCACTGATGAGGCAGATGTGCCTCTTCCACTTGGGGACCGATGTCCCTCACATCCTAGCCGGTGATCGGCTTTTTTTTCTACTCACGCTGTCAGCGTGAGTAAAAAAAAAAACGATTACTGATCTTTTGTTTACATCATGTGATCAGCTGTCATTGGCTGACAGCTGATCACATGGTAAGGGGCCGGGACCGGCCCCTTACTCGGATCGGTGATCAGCCGAGTCTCAGTGACTTGGTGATCACAGCGCGCCCGACGCGCGCCCTGCAGGGCGCGTGCAGGGAGCGTGCACATATGACGGCCTCCCGGGAATGCAGGTCCGCGCTGTGGCCGTTATTCGGCCATAGCGCGGATGCCAGGAGGTTAAAGGATAAAAAACTTACATTCATATACTCCTTCTGCAGGACCTGGATGATGGCAGAACAGGTCTCCGGGATAATGATCCCCAGAGCCTGGGGGAAGATGCCTGTCGAGAACTTCAAGTCCTGCAGACTTCTCCCCGTCGCCAAGTACCGCAGGGTGGCGATGAGCCTCTACTCCGAAATGATGGCTTGCCTCATGCAGGTATCCTGCCTGCTAATATAAGGGCTCAGCAAAGCCAACAAATGGTGAAATACGGGGTCCGTCATCCGGAGAAAGTTCCTGAAATCATCAGGATTATTCTCACGGATCTCACGGAGCAAAGGCATATGACAGAACTGGTCACGCTGAAGCAACCAACTCTTGGTCCATGAACTCCTCCCCACCCTGTTCATGGACTGGACTTGTGTCAAGGTAAGGACCCCAACACCAAGCCCCCGCACAGCACGAACTCTACGAGGAGTACAAATACGCAACATGGCTAGAAAACGGTCGGCTGCTCAGAACGAAGTAACAGAACGCACTAAAGAACAGCAAGGCCTGTGAAGAGCGACCTGAAAAACAGTAACGAGCGGACAAGATCGAAATGAATAGTACAATACGAACTGACTGCACGCACTGAAGAGCAGATACAAACCCACAAGCACAAACTGAACAGCAGAAAACGATCTGAAAACCATGAGTCTGAAAAAGCGCGAATCGTCTCTCACCAAACTTTTACTAACACGAGATTAGCAAAAGGAGCCCAAAGGGTGCCGCACTTGGTTCTGAATTGGCCTTTTCTAGTCTCGTCGTACGTGGTGTACGTCATCGCGTTCTTGGCAATCGGAAATTCTAACAACTTTGTGCGACCGTGTGTACGCAAAACAAGTTTGAGCCAACATCCGTCGGAAAAAATCCATGTATTTTGTTGTCGGAATGTCCGATCAATGTTCGATCGTGTGTACGGGGCATTACTGTCTTTATCTCTCCCAACAGTACCCCATTATTTACTCTCCTGAGGCAAAAAACTGATGCTTGGAAACACCTGCCCTTAAATTGATTAACAGGGGGGAAATGCACCTAAAATCAAAATTTTGATGAGGTTTCTGTACTTTCTAAAGGATTTCCTGGTGCAAATACCAAATCATACTTTAAGCAAATTAACAAACTATTTGCTTTTTTTCTTTGGGCTTTGGCCAATCCTAGATAAAATTTGGGTACTCTACAGGAGCCCAGGCTGAAAGGGGGCCTGGTCGTTCCTTTCGTGTACAAGTACTACCTGGCAGGCCAGATGATATTTGCCTGCAGATGGTTGCTTTGGGGTTGATCTAAAGTTGTTCATTTGGCCTAATTCCACCTGATGATGGTGCTAAATAGCCTTCTGATAATATACTGCTCATTTGTTCCTCGGTGGACTGTGAAAAATGGATTTTATTGTAAGCACATGTAGCACCCTCCTAGTTAGGTTGCTAGTATGTTAGGCCCCTTTCACACTGTCGGACTGTTCATGTCCGCCTGTCAGTTTTATCGGGGGACCTGAACGGGTGCTCCATGTTAACCTATGGAGCGACAGATGTCAGCGGTGACATGTCCGCTGACATCCGACCCAGTCCGATCCGCTAAAATCAGACAGATGACCCTACATTCGCATCCGTTCCTGGCGGATCGGATGGGGTGAGATCTGATGAAAATGGACATGCTGTCCGTTTTTGTCCGATATCTCCATAGTAACCAGCAGCACTCGACAAGCCCCTCCCCGCTCAGTGAGCAGAGAGGGACCTGTCATCCGCCGGCTCAGCGGAGATCAACGGAGAGGTCTCCCGCTGAGCTGACGGACAGAGGCGGACTCCGTGGCAGCAGATCCACCTCGTGGGAATGAATCCTTAGGTTAATTTAGTTCTTTTTGGCTCCACAGTTATTGATTTCTTAACGGTAAAACAGAAGTGTCTTCCTGTCAAGGGTAGCTACCCCCTGCCTCCAGTCATTCTGCTGTTTTAAGTTGCTGTTTATTGAGGTCCCAGCTGTGGCAGAGCTGAGGGGTATACATTTGCAAGGTTATCAGACACCCTTAAACTTCATGTACAGGACCCAGTCCACCTAGCTTCGCTGGAAGGCACCTGGAGAAAGTTTATTAGGCACAGCTGCTCCCCTGACCTTGTGGGTACTGCTGCAAGATCCTGGTGACTGTGTACTATTGGGATTTCTGGGCCTTGTAGTTCCTCTCTTGAGGACTGACCATTCCCCTTTAGTTTAGTGGAAAGATTTTATGCTAAGTTGAGTAGTTCCTCTCCTGAGAGGTTCATACATTAGTCTCTTCTAGTTTCTCCTGGAATGACTGTCCTTTAAAGCTGGGTCTAGTTGTCTTCCTACTGAGGAGTACATACCTTTGGCCTCTACTAGTTTCTCACAGGAAGATTGTGTTCTTAGCTGTGCACAAGAACTGTCCTTAAAGTTTACAACATAGAGAAGAATGTCCTCTAGTTTCTGTTAGTGGTTCTGGAGTATCCCATACTATGTGAAAAATAAAACTTGCGCCAAGCAATATATGAAAAAAAATGTGAAAATGTGCAAATGGAAACAAAATTGGGTGTTAGGGGGTGCTAGTGATTATTATTGTGTTCCTTATATGTCATAAACCATGAGATAAAGTGAACATGTGCATAAAGTGCAGTATTTCCTTATATCAAACAATATAACAAATGCAAAGTGAGAATATACATAAAGTGCAATGAGAAAAGACCATATATATATATATATATATATATATAATATGGAGGTGATCAGAAAATCATTCATCAAATTATATTTTATAAGTCTATAATATTCAATGAGGTGCCTTGATTAGTAGACCCACACCAAAAGCAGGAGGGGATTCCTTTACCATATATATTGAAATCTAGACATGTGCACACTGAAATATTTTGTTGCGGAATTTCGTTTTTGTCCGAAAAATACATTTATTTAGTTACTCCCGAAATTCGTTTTTATTTATTTTGTTTCGTTAAAAAATGCATTCGTCCGAAAATCCAAAATAATTAAGGTCGAATCTATCATTGAAGGCTTATGGTGTCTGTCGAATGTTCTAAGAAGGTTCGACGGAGCAGCTAAACTGTACAACGCCGCAATCGTACAAGCTATAGTAGAATTCTAATGTTGTATGACATTAGTAATAATTATATTTATTAATTATTATTACTAGTCAACAAACTTTAGAATTTTTCTATAGCCTATGGGCGGAGCATTTGACCATAAATGTCCGCTCGCGGCGACTGCTTCGTCGAATCTTCATGTCAAATCTTTTCTCTTTATGTCGAATAATCTTGGGCTAATAGAGTTAGGTTAGGCACATTCAACCTTTTTTGCTATTGTCTCTATAATGTCGAATCTTTTCTCTCTATGTCGAATATTTTTTCTCTATGTAGAATAATCTTGGACTAATAGAGCTAAGGTTAGGCACATTCGACCACAGGTTCAATGGACACAGATCGCTATTGTCAGCGTCACAGCGAATCTCCTATCTATATCGAACTGTTGTCGCAACGAAAATGAAAATAAAGCATTTGTTTATGTCGGATCTTTTGGTTTTCAGATTCTGCACGTTCGTTATCATTTGTTAAAACGATAACGAAAATACCTGAAAATTCGGGCGAAAATGCATTCGGACGAAAACGAATGCACATGTCTTTTGAAATCCACCCAATGTGCTCAGAATTGAAAGCTGCTCACCAGATGTATGTGACCTCTTTATTTAAAAAGAAGGTCTAATGCGCTTTTGGGAAATCCTGGATGGGATACCTAGATTACCAGATGAATCCTCTGTAATGTGACCTCCTCTCCACCAAAATATCCCATATGGAAGAAACAAAGGGACACTGTTGGTTTATTTAAAATCATACATAAAACTGGAAGGTTGTCTGCTTACATTTGTGGGTGCCTTAGCCTGGCACTGAGGATAGCCTGCAGAGAACGTATTATGGAGCCGCTAGCCGCTGGGCTCACGTCCAGAGCCAGCGTGCATTCCACATTCCACTCGTGTATAGGAGAAACCGGAAGCTGGGATGTGACCTGACCGGAAGCGCCTCAACGTACATTTTGTAGTTAATACCTCATCAGGAAGCCTTTCTTCCGGGTCCCAGCTTCTGGTTTTTCCCATGCACAAGTGGAACGCGCGCCGGCTCTGGACCTGAGCCCAGCGGCTAGCGGCTTCATAATACGATCTCTGCAGGCTATCCAGAGTGCCAGGCTAAGGCACCCACAAATGTCTGCGGGAGGGAGAGGAGGAGAATCGGGGGGGGGGGGGAATGGAGAGATTGGTTCCTTTATATGCAGCCACCCCCACAGCTCCCCCTATGCAGCTTCTTTCTGCTGCCCCCTATGTTCTCTCCAGCCTCCCTGTGCTTTTTCCTGCCCCCCCCCCCCTTGTCCCCATAGCTCTGCAGGGTTCTCCACTCTCCCGCCAACTGCTGTGGGGGATCTTTTCAGGATAAAGCCTTCTCTGAAGCCTTCTCGATCACTGACTCTGTCTGTTCATATCTGAAACATAGTACACTGTGTTTCCTATGCTTCAGTTTGTGAATGAACAGGAAGCTCTGTACAGAGCTGTTCCTGTCCATTCATTCTGTGCAGCTGAGGCTGCAGAGAAGGAGATTGAGGGCTGTGTCCTTAATCTCCTTTCTCTGTCTCAAAGGCGAAACACCGGGGCACCGAAAAAATTGTGAAAAATATTTTCAAAAATGATATATATATATATATATAGATATATATATATATATATATATATATATATATATATATATATATATATATATATATATATATCTATATCTATATATCTACTAACTAACCTGCCTGCCTAATATAGCTCAATCTTTCTCACACACTATACACGGCCGCTATGTAAGCAGCCTTATAAAGTGTGGGGTGTGGACTTAGTCCCCCTGAGCCATGATTGGCCAAATGCACCCTGCCTTTGGCCGATTATGGCTCTCGCAGCTGAGCGCGCTATAATTGGCCAAAGCATGCAGGTCAGGTGCATGCTTTGGCCAATCATCAGATGTCAATGCACTGCGATCTCACAGTGCATTATGGGACGTTCCACAGCGCTCTAATTTCTCGCGAACGCCCTATATGTTCAGTTTGTTTGTGAGCAAACGAACACCCGATATTCGAGTCAAACTTACGCTTGACTCTAACCGCAGGCTCATCCCTAGATCGCTATGAGTGGCCATAGCAATCATGTGATTACAATGTCATAGCTCCCAACTGTCCCTGATTTCGAGGGACTGTCCCTGATTTTCAACAATGTCCCTCTGTCCCTCATTCCTCTTCATTTGTCCCTTATTTTGGTTTGGTGCATATACCTGTATATACAGTAAAATGCACTATTTATCAAAAAGTGTTTCACAGTGCTAAACCTTTCATCCATTTTCTATATCGCTGCATTTGTACATTTAAAAAGCCAAAATAAAGGAATAGAAATTGTAAAAAAAAAGCACTTGTGGGTTTAACTAATAGTTTTTTTATAACTCTCCTTTAAAGGGGGCGAGGCAGGGGGTGTGTCCTATGCCTACATAGTTTTGCTAATAGGTGTCCCTCGTTCCCATCTCAGAAAGTTGAGAGGTATGCAGTGTAAACAAAACAGTCATGAACGGCTTCCATTCATGGGTGTTTTGCTTACTATTGTGATGCTGTGATTGGCCCACAGCTATCACATGGTACCTGAGCCAATCACAGCACCTGTGGGCCTCTTAAAGCTGGTATATAGGAAGCTGACTAATGGACACTTGCTATTAAGCCTCTCCAGATCTGCATGTACACTTCTCAAAAAAATTAAAGGAACATGTTGAAAACACATCAGATCTCAATGGGGAAAAATATCATACTGGATATCTATATTGATATGGACTGGGTAATGTGTTAGGAATGAAAGGATGCCAATTGATGAAAATTAAAATGATCAACCTAAAGAGGGCTGAATTCAAAGACATCCAAAAATGAAAGTGAAAAAATGATGCAGCAGGCTAGTCCATTTTGCTGAAATTTCATTGCAGCAACTCAAAATGATACTCTGCCCCCCACCCAAAAGCACCTTGTGGGGACAAGGGCCTCTTCCTGACAACCCTGGGTGGTGGTTGTGGGGGTCTGCGGTGGGGGCTTATCAGAATCTGGAAACCCTCCTTTGACAAGGAGGCCCCCAGATCCCGCCCCCCGTGAATGAATATGGGGTACATAGTACCCCTACCCATTCACCAAAAACATGTCAAAAAGTAATAAAAACACAGAGACAGTTTTTGACAATTCCTTTATTAAAAAAAAAAAAACAATGCTCCCCGATGTAGATCCATCGTCAATCACAACACCACTGAAAAAAGAAAAAACAAAACTCCACTGTCAACTAAGGGAAACTGCTGAATGCCTGGCTTGCCATTTGACAGTTCTTATATAGGTAAGGGGCGGAACCACCTGACAACATCACCTGGTGGCACCGCCCTCCTTGTGACGTCACCGACCGGTGCATGTTGGGTCAGTGATGTCACAAGGGGGCGGTGCCCCCGGGTGACATTGCCAGGTGGCCCTGCCCTTACCTATATAAGAATTATCAAACGGCATGCCAGGCATTTGGTGGATCGTTCGTTTCCTTTTTTGGGTCTTGCAGTGGCGTCAGCATTGTGATTGATGATGGATCTATATTGGGTGACACTGTTTTTTTATTTTTAATAAAGGAATTGTCCAAAACTGTCTCCTGTTTTTATTTAATTTGACACTTTTTTGGTGAATGGGTAGGGGTACTATGTACCCAATACTCATTCAACTACGGGGAAGGCTGGGATCTGGGGGCCCCCTTGTTAAAGGGGGCTTCTAGATTCTGATAAGCCCCCTGCCCACAGATCCTCACAACCACTGCCTAGGGTTGTCGGGATAAGGCCCTTGTCCCCATCAACATGGGGACAAGGTGTTTTTGGGGGAGGGCGCTCGCTCGTCCCCCCCTTTCCTGACCTGCCAGGCTGCATGCTCGGATAAGGGTCTGGTATGGATTATTTTAAACATTTTTCTATTGCCGGCAATTTAAATGTCATTTCAGTCATTTTTTTTTCTTTAGAAATGTCAGTTTTGCTGCAGTAGGTTCTATTTATGGTACAGATGCGCCACTTTACAGGCAAGCTAAGGGGACCCCCAGGCACTATATTTGAAGAAATAGTTTATTTTTTCACTTTTAAGCATAATTAAAATCACTGCTCTTGAAAAAACGATCCTTTTTTAAAACAATGTTTGCATAGATACATACCCCATACCCTTTTTTATGGCCAATAACTTGCATATAAGCCCTAAAAATGGTGACTTTTGATTTTTCAAGTTCGGCTCCCATAGACTTTATTAGGGTTCGCTGTTCGGGTAAGAACTGTTTCTCTGTTTGGGAGTTCTGGTGCAAATCGAACAGGGGGGTGATCGGCCCATCTCTAGCCGAAAACTGGGAATAATTCTACAAGTGGAACAATCTTGTCTGCATTGAAAAAGTCTAAACTGGGGGGTCAGCAACCAGTAGATTGCGGATAGGTGACTGGTAGATCCCGGTCTGGGCTTGCTGACCCGCCATCCCAGAGCATCACACAGAGTGCAATGCAGAGGGATTACTTGTACGGTTGGATCTGTAGTAGAGAGCAAAAGCTGCATAACCGGATGCCTCCGCTGTAGTGCCGCCTTCTGTCCAATGTGGAATGATACCAACTGTACTCCACCTCTTATCCCGGCTAGCAGTCTCCAGAGTGGTGTCACACCCCTTTAGCTGCAGTTGCCAGGGGTGTACACATGCAGCAGCAGGAGTTATACTCCCTGGCATGGTTGGTGGATGAATGAGGCCACTCTGCCATTGCCCTGCAACCTTGTGTAGTACAAGGGGTTAAAGCAGGCAGTGTTGTATTGCTTTCTCACCAGTTGCTTTAACCCTTCGGACCTCTGAATAGCAATCCCAGTGTGTTTGGCAGTTGGTGAGAAGGCGATATGTTGCCTCCTCACCACCTGATTTAAACCCATGATTTCCGTGCAATGCACGCGATTGCGACACGGTAGTACGGCAATTAGAAGTTTAAATCAGGTATGAGGAGGCGACGCTGTGCTCGCTGATCTTTGACTTTTCCTGTGTTGTTCAGGTAGATCTCCACCTCATTAAGGTTGCCTACCCCTGGTCTAAACAGTCCCCTTCAAGAGCTGTGTTTAGTCTGGCCTCCTGCCTCAGAGCAAATGTCCGTTGAATGAAAGAAGCCTGCAGTTCAAGAATCGGTGTCTATCTGCAAAGAGGTTTGCTCCTGTAGTTCCCGCTTGGAGTCCAGAAAGAACTGAAGAGAGAAAGAGTTTTCAACCAAGTAGTCAGAAAAGAGTGCCACTTGCTTACTGGTCTTTTTCAGATGCTATCTATACATATCTTATGGGTACTGGTTGCTCCTCTGATAGGAAGATACCGCTTTGATCTCGGACGGTTGGCCCCTAAGGACAAGCACTTCAGGCCATGTTGGACAATCAGTCACCTTCAAGCCTCTGATTGTGCCGAGAGGAATCCTTTACTCCAGCAACAATAGAACAAGTTCTCCTAGACAACGTTGATCTTACCATCTCCAGCAGATGTGATTTTAGGAGGAATGAGATAATTAATTGGAAGGTGCGGTTTGGCAAACAGTATATATCTTCTGTTTTTTAACTTGAAAATTGTGCTGTAATCAAGGCTTGTAAGCCGGAACGCGTGAGCCCCTGTATATTTTTGCTCACTTTTTTAATGCACCAATAAAGAAGCAACAAGGATGTTTGGAGTTGCCGGCTCTATTCTTTGTATTTATGTCTGTATCGGTGTGAGAGAGAGCATCAGAGCCAGATACTCACTGTGGATTTTATCACAAGCCTGCAAAGGACTTACACTGTTTCTGAGCATTGCATTATCTGCTTTTACCAGTGATTTTAGAAGGAGTACTATTGTTGCTCAGAGGGATGCCCGTTTCCAACTCTCAGAGCTGTGTTCTCTGACATACCTCTGTTTCTACATGAGTCAAGATGTTATCCAGCATACATGTCTGCTGGTTGGGTTCTCGATCCACTCCTCTAGACAGGGATCCCTGTCAAGAATACAGAGGGAGTTCTCAGAACCATACGAGAGATTGGCTGGCTAGTCTTTCAAAAAGGGTCATGTGACTCCTACGCAAATCCTTGTGTATCTAAGAGCTTAATTCATCACGGTTCAGGAATCGGATACATCGTTTTTGCCACTAAAGTATACTGGTGGTAGAACGTTGGGTAAGCCCAGCTTTCCTCTCTTCACCTGTCAGCGTCTTAATACCTGATGATCAGGACCATGGTCTCTCCCATCCCTATATTGAGGTGTGCGCAATGGAAATGGCCTACTGTCCTGGAAGGGTTTTTTTTTCTCCAATGTTGATCATGCACCCAGCTATTCATGTCTCACAAACAGGCAGATAAAGCCATGGGTGCTGGCACAGTAATACATCTTCTGTGCTGCTGAGCTATTGCCAGTCAGGAAGTTATTTTCCCAATAGCACTCCCCGGTTGGGAAGTTGTTTTGAACATTCTGGTTTTCTGGCCAACTCTTTTATGCTCCCTTTGCCTTTTGTCACCTGACAGCAGGCTTTTTAGTCTCCAGTGAAACTGAACAACATCACACTGGTGTCCTACATCCAGGGGCAGGTCAGAACCTGCAGGGTCAGTCCACTGAGAAGAGGTAGAGATGACTGCGATTTGGGTGGAGTAGAATTTCTCTATCACCTCATTTGAGTCTACATTCAGAACTTCTGGGAAGATTCCATATTCTGTGACCCAATTGGGCAACAGTGGTTCCTACATCCAGGTTCCTCCAAATGAATTTTCATCTCTGAACAAGATGTCAGAGTAAGATCTGCTAGCATCTCCTTACTGTTTCAAGCTGGAAAGCTTTACCTTAGAGGCCTGGGCCAAGCCCCGGGTGCGAATGCTGTGACAGATCAGGAAAGGTCTCACAAGCCATATGCTTTCCCTCCAGTCCGATGGGATTAAAAGCGCCCCGCTAGCGGCCGAAAAGCGTCGCAAAAGCACTGCTTAAACAGTGGTAGAGCGCCGCTAAAACGAGCGCCCCCCCCCCAGAAGGACCTACTGTATCTGCCAACCAGCTCACATCCGATCTGTGCTCTGGGGATCTCAGCGCTGCCGCTCCTACTCCAAACCCGACCCGATACTTAGCTGCACCTCCAGCCTCGGCCTTCTCTCAACCACCAGACTGCATCGGGGCGGGGTCTGAGAGTCAGTGGCGCTCCTGACTCCATCCCGCCCCCTCCCTTGTGAACTACCGCTGCGACGCTGACAGAGGGGCCCAAGCGGCAGCCACAGCTGTACCCCATTCAGCCACTTGAGCTGATCTATTTTTTGTCTGGGGCTGAGTGACAGACCCAGCCTGGAAATAGCACAGCGCTCACGGGTGTCCGTGAGCCTGCAGCCAAATTCGGGAGACTTGGGATGTCTGAAAATCATACTTACCAACTGTCCTGAATTTCCCAGGACATTTCCGGGATTTAGACTCTTTTCCTGATTTTATTGTTTCCCGGGAAATGTCCCGAGAAATCCGGTTTTCATGATTTTTCGTCGCTGCCTGCCGCCGCTAGAGGTCCGCAATGTCTCCGCCGGCCACCATTTTTAAGAAGACCAGGTACACCAGGAACGCGGCTGGGTGGCTACAATACAGACGGAGCTCCTGCGTCGCCGCCCACCCTCCGCCCCGCTCCGCTTACCCCCCCGCCGCCCCGCTTCGCTTCCGCTGGGGACACCTGATGTAAGGGGGTCTCCGCTGGGAACACCTGATGTAAGGGGGGCTCCGCTGGGGACACCTGATGTAAGGGGGGCTTCGCTGGGGACATCTGATGTAAGAGGGCACCGCTGAGGACATCTGATGTAAGGGGGGCTCTGCTGGGGACACCTGATGTAAGGGGGGCTCCGCTGGGGACATCTGATGTAAGGGGGGCTCCGCTGTGGACACCTGATGTAAGGGGGAGCTCCGCTGGGGACACCTGATGTAAGGGGGGGCTCTGGTGGGGACACCTGATGTAAGAGGGGGCTCCGCTGGGGACACCTGAGGTAAGGGGGGGCACCGCTGGGGACACCTGATGTAAGGGGGGCACCGCTGGGGACATCTGATGTAAGGGGGGCTCTGCTGGGGACACCTGATGTAAGAGGGGGCTCCGCTGGGGACATCTGATGTAAGGGGGGGCTCTGCTGGGGACACCTGATGTAAGGGGGGCTTCGCTGGGGACATCTGATGTAAGGGGGCACCGCTGGGGACATCTGATGTAAGGGGGGCACCGCTGGGGACATCTGATGTAAGGGGGGCTCCGCTGGGGACACCTGATGTAGGGGGCTTCGCTGGGGACACCTGATGTAAGGGGGGTACCGCTGGGGATACCTGATGTAAGGGGGGCACCACTGGGGACATCTGATGCAAGGGGGGCTCCGCTGGAGACATCTGATGTAAGGGGGGCTCCGCTGGGGACATCTGATGTAAGGGGGCTACGCTGGGGACATCTGATGTAAGGGGGGCACCGCTGGGGACACGTGATGTAAGGGGGGCACCGCTGGGGACATCTGATGTAAGGGGAGGCACCGCTGGGGACACGTGATGTAAGGGGGGGCACCGCTGGGGACACGTGATGTAAGGGGGGCACCGCTGGGGACATCTGATGTAAGGGGGGCTCCGCTGGGGACATCTGATGTAAGGGGGGGCTCTGCTAGTGACATCTGATGTAAGGGGGGGCTCCGCTGGGGGCACCTGATGTAAGGGGGGCACCACTGGGGACATCTGATGTAAGGGAGGCTCCGCTGGGGACACCTGATGTAAGGGGGGGCTCCGCAGGGGACATCTGATGTAAGGGGGGCTCTGCTGGGGACAACTGATGTAAGGAGGGGCTCTGCTGGGGACATCTGATGTAAGGGGGGCTCCGCTGGGGACATCTGATGCAAGGGGGGGCTCCGCTGGGGGCACCTGATGCAAGGGGGGGCTCTGCTGGGGACACCTGATGCAAGGAGGGACTCTGCTGGGACACCTGATGAAAGAACGGACTCTGCTGAGGGCACCTGATGCAAGGACAGATGGCTGGTGGCAGGTGACAGTGACACGCTCAGGGATCCCACTGATTCGGCATTATGGTGAGTTGAATGATTATATTTTATATTACAATGTAATAATAGAAATAATGCACTTCAATCATCCTGACACCATAACAACCATGGTGCCGGGATGATTGAAGTGCTAACACCAGGTGTTTGGAGTATCTTTATCTGCTGATTGTTAAACTTTCTAGAATACACATATTTCTATTGTTGCATAGGATCTGGGGCTGCTGTCCCTCCATCCCTCTCCCCCCCTTTCCCTCTCCATCCCTCATTCATCTCAGACACTAACCACATCCCCTTGAGCCACGGCCATTTAAGACACGCCCACTATTTTGCATAAACCACGCCCACCTTTCGCTGCGGCAGGCTTAGCGTGCCACATTTTTATTTTCCCATGCCACGCCTACAAACGCATGCCCCGCCTACAAACATATGCCCCACCCCCTAATTATAATAAGACTCCGCCTACAGCCAAAAAAGTGCCCCTAAAATTTGTTACACAATGTTGGCAACTATGGAAAATGGATAGAGCCAGAATTAGTGGAGGGAGATTTTTGCAGAATATTTGGCAAGTACAGAATCACAGTATATATAAAATAGTATGCAAAGTGGTTATAGGGAAGCTTCAAAGGCAACAATGTTTTTATTACTAATTATGTGCGCAGACTGCAGTTCCTCTTTAAACTGATGTGAACAGCTGACGTTGTTTAGACATCTGCAAACACGTAAGGGGTATACATTTACTTGTACCTCACATATTCATATACATGGACAGTGGACACACAGTTTAGGAATAAATCGTGTCAAGGAAGATTAGTGTTTTATTTTGAGCAGTGAAAAAAGAAGCCCTTCAAAGGATTCACTGGAGCACAAAAAAACGATGACGTCAGGGAAATCTGCCAGTTTTCTGAACTGCTCTGCCCTCAAAAGGCTGAACTCCGACACTACATGTTAGATATCGGCTGGAAGACTGGTCAGAAATCCAGGAGCAGACAAAACGCGCCATGTTTATTAGTGGCAAATGACATTCTGCGAAAAGTACACTAGAAACTTTCACTAACGGAACAACAGCCATTCTATAGGGCGTTCTATCTACACATCACTACATTCTGAACTTTGTTGTGTTTTTTCGGTTTGTTTTCTTTTTGCAGAGGAACACGTGACTTGTGTACGTAACGCTGATAATAACCTTGACGTGCGCCCTCGCAATCGAAGGCAGCGGGTGGAGCCGAGGGGATGACGTCACGGCAAGCTGGCGCGGTAAGGCTAAACTCTGACATGGCGGGAGGCGGGAAAAGAACAACACAAGATGTGCAACAGGTGAGGGCTGAGCTGACCCGCGGAGCGGACTGGGGGGTGGGGGGAGAGAGAGACACACAGGCTCCTCGCTACCTGTCCGACTATAGTGGCGGCTGCGGAGCTGTCCACTACACTTCGTCTGACAGACCTGCTTCATTCACTTCCTACTGCTGAATGCAATTATACCATACCTGAGCCAATGGGGCCTATAGAAGCGGCTTGTTCAGGATGGAGCAGTAACTTCTATTCGTACAATCACTACAGGACAGGGTGAAGTTGTGGGCAGCCCTGAATGAATACACTAATGTTAACCCCCTCACGCCTAAGGGAGAAACATCGAAGCACAATTTTGCAACTTTGATGTGTGTTAGTAAAACTGTACACATCATCATTGTTCAGGACAAATTGGGCTTTTGTTTGGTGGTAAATGGTAATGGATATTTCCTGACGACTTTTTTTTATCCAAGCAAATCTATTAAAAAAAATTATATATAATATCTTTTTTTTAACTGTATATTTCTAGCTGCTACCATAACCTACCACCAAAGAATAAGGATGAGCTCCGGCGTGTTCGCATGCTGCACGTGCAGAGCCCGCCAGGAAGTCGGCGCAGCGCTAATCACAGGCAGGGAGACATTTCCCGATCTCTGCAGCCGCACATCGGGGCAATATCTCACCGCTTGTGATTAGCGCTGCGCTGCGCTGACTTACTGGCAGGCTCGGCACGTGCAGCATGTGAACACGCCGGAGCTCATCCTTACCAAAGGACAATCAATCCAACATAAATAATGAATTCTCCCACTCTGGGCGATCGCAGCAATCCCACATATGTGTACGTTGGTTGTGTTCTGTGCCCGTAGTACAGTCCAGAAATAATAGTGCGCCTTTTTTTTTATCCTACCTAAAACACACTGACACCAATTTAAAAAATTAATATAATACCAACCTTGACCCAAGCGCTAACTCTGGGGTTGACCTAGATCAAACCTTGATCTAGGTATTTTATTTTTTTTAAATACTTCTATACCGCAGGATGTAATTTGTGACGTCCTGGGCTTTTGATGGGGATATCTGAATGATGCCTCCAGTTAGACCTCATTCAGATATAATTTTTCTCAGCCAGGGATTCCCTTCACCATAAGAATAATCCTAGTGGCTTGATCATTCTTACAGGCGGCGGGAGGGGACCTCACGTATGTTTTGAACACTGTTTCCATATGTAGGCGCGACTTGCGTTTGCGCGTGAGCTCGGAGGGACGGGGGTTTTCAAAAGTGGTGGGGGGGTCGTCTTGCCCTCACTCGACTTCTTTCCAATCACTCTATCGGATCTGATTGTTTCCGCCGCTGCTGATCTCTCCGGTAAGCGACGAAAACGACCGGGAAGTGACGGGGGGGGTTATCACTACTCATAAAAGTGATCTTGTGGCGAATGCGCCGCTGGGACCATTTTTTTTTTTTTTTTTTAATGTAAAAGAAGATTGTCCATTATGAAAAAAAAATACTGGGGTTATGGCAGCTAGCTGCTGCTATAACAGTATTAAAGGTCAAAGTAGCAAGGTATATCCACAGTGGGCGGTCTGTAAGTGGTTAAAGAATGTAAATGCAATAAATTTCCCCAATTATAAGAAAAATATAAGACCCCTTTCACACTGAGGCGCTTTACAGGCGCTACAGCGGCTCTTTGCGGGTTGTGTTTTTATCCCTTTTTTGGCCGTTAGTGGGGGTTTAAACTGCCCCGCTAGTGGCCGACAACCCCCGCAAAAATGTTGGTAAAGCGCCGCTAAAAATAGCCCCAGTGTGAAAGAGGTCTAAAGATGAACTTGCACCAAGTAAAAGATACCCAATATATCAAGACTTAAAAGTGTGTGTGATCCAGCGACAAGCTTTGATACCCTATATTTTCCATAGGTGACCCTCTAAAGTGGAACTAAACCCATCAATTTAAACATTTAACAAAAAAAGTTACCGGGAGTGTAACTGTCACATTGGCTGTGCTCTCAACCAAACTCTCAAACCATCAAGTGGTTGATGTCATAACTGATCACATGTACAGCATCATGGCAGTAAATGATCAAAGAGAGGCCAAGATGGCAGCTTCCTTGGCTGAAGGTGATAGGGTTTAGTTCCGCTTTAAAAACCCCTAGAGGTGATCAGCTTAGAGCTCACTGTGAATATTGGGCCTAGAATTATTACTTTCACTCTGGCGTGTGCAGTGATATGTAACGCCATCCGTTTTCGTGTGTGGGCTGTCCTGACATGTAATTACATTTGTGTATGTGGGGGATATTTTACCTGCTTGAGTGCACTCTGTCAGCCCTCAAATTTTGGTGTCTGGTGAGCGTAGGCTGCCTCGGAGGAGGAGGGGGGCGAGCACCGCCAGCAGGCGGGTTTGAGCAGGAGCTGTGCTCCCAACCAGGGGAAAGGAAGAGTCGAGCTGGCCGATCATCAGAGAGCGAGGATTGCCCGCTGCAACAGTTTTCATTTGAATTGCTGGGTTCCTGGCGCCGCTCACGTCACAGCCCCGCCTCCTTGCCTGGCGCCACTCATGTCAAACAGTCCCGCCTGCCCGGCGCATTTGATAGACAGAACATCCGTCCAATGCCGAGAGGCACCAGGCGAGACTGTGACGTGACTGGCCCTGGGTGAGGAGGCGGGACTGTGAGATGGTAAACGGCGCCGGGAACCCAGCAATTCAAGTGAAAGCTGTTACAGGGGCAATCCTCGTTCTCTGATGATCGGCCAGCTTGACTCTTCCTTGGCACAGGTGAGGCTGTACTGACAGGTACTGGTCACGCTGCATTGATGGGCACTGGTGAGGCTGTGCTGAGGGACACTGATAAAGTTGTTGTTAATATTTATTTTTGTAACTTAATTCTGCACAAAACATTTAACTGTAATCTCATGAGTTAATTTGAGGGTGTGTTTAGGGCAGGGCTCGACAAACCCCGGGCGCCAGGTCGCATTTGCGACTAGAATTAGCGACCTGGGGCGGTACAGCTGGGGGTATCCTGTCTCCTGCAGACTCTGACCCCCCCCGTGCGATCGCGTCGGGCCGCGCCGGCCGGTAATTGAGGCCGCGGCTTTGCGGCCTTCTTCGGTCCTTCTGAAATCTGGCGCCATCTTGTGGTGGCCGTTGGTATTACAACCAGCAATGCTAATGCAATGCTAATTGAGGCAGTGCTGCGATACCTGCCTGTTTTCACTATTTAATTAAAATAATTTATCTCCCTGCTTGGCCCCTTTCCCACAGGCTGTCTGATCAGGTTCGCCTGTCCGTTTTTCAGGCGGACCTGATCGGACCCTTAGAGCGCTTTTACACGAGCCGCGGGGGTCGTCGGCGGTAAAGCGGCGCTATTTTTAGCGCCGCTTTACCGTCGTTCTAGTGGCGCCATTCGGCCGCTAGCGGGGCGGTCTTTCTGTGTAAATTTAAGATTAGTTATTTTTTTATATTAAAAATAAAGCTTTGTCGGTCGTTTAAAAAAAACCTGGCTCCTAACTTTTTTAGCTGGCTCCCAGATTCCAAGCAAATTTGTCAAGCCCTGGTTTAGGGGCAGGGTGTGGTTGGGGTGGGCAACTGGTGGCGAGTAACCCTTAGACCCCTCCCACACTAGGGCCGTGCCGCGTTAGTGGTAAAGCGCTGCTAGCCATAGCGGTGCTTTACCGTTTTAGCTGCGCTTTTCGGTTGCTAGTGGGGTGCTTTTAAATGGGCATCGACCAATATAGTTTTTTCAGTGCCGATACAATACCGATATTTCGGAAACCTTTCAGGCTGATAGCCGATATTGTCTGCCGATATTCTGTACATTTAAAAAATATGTCATTGCTGTCACAAAGAATGTAAACATCCCTTGTGACAGTAATAGGCAGTGACAGGTGCTCTTTTTGGAGAGATCTGGGGTCTATAAGATCCCAAACCCCTCCTCTGCACTTGAAAGTAGGGTTGTCCTGATACCACTTTAAGACCGAGTACAAGTACCGATACTTTTTTCCAAGTACTCGCCGATTACTGATCCATTTTTTTTTTTTTTTTTTTTTTTAAGTCGTGTGGCAGTTTTCAAAGCACAATACATATTAGGTGGCACTGATATGCAGCACTGACAGGTGACTGGCACTTATGGGCATGGGGCACTGATGGGTGGCATTTATGGGCACTGAAATGCCATGAGGAAAGGCTGCCTGTGACACCTATCTTTATACACCCTGCACTTGGCCGCAGTAAGCCAGCAGTGCCCATCTTGTTACACCCAGCCCCAACTATATGGGCTGGGTGTAACAAGATGTCCGCTGCTGGCTTACTGCGGCCAAGGGCTGGGTGTAACAAGATGGGCGTCGGGATGTCCAACTGCTGACGTCAACATGGAGCATCACTTCCGTTGTTCCGCCTGCTAACTTCCGGTTGCGCCGGGTCGCCTAATTTCTCCCAGGTATCGGATCTGGCATCCGGGAGTATTTGTGCACGTACAAGTACTCGCGCAAATGCTCAGTGTTGATACCGATACTAGTATCGGGACAATCCTATTTGAACGTATTCAAAATGTCAAGATCAGCGTTTTTGAATACTTTCTATTTTTTTTTTTTTAAACCGGCGCCTTTAAGATGCCAGTAAACCGGGAAGTGATGTCATGACATCGCTTCCGGGTTACTAGATCCGAGAGAAGCATCGGCTTTTTGTTCTGGTCTTCTGCTAGCCGGCGGACGTGCTGGCTGGTTCCTGGGGCCTCCCGGGGAGGGAGGGAATGTCCTCTTCCGCTGTTTGTAATAATTGAGCCACAACGGTTGATATTACAATAAAGCCAACCGTCCGCTCTAAAGAATGGTACCGGGGTGATGCCTGCAGCCCGGTAAAACCCCTTGAAGTAATATCGGTCTAGTTAGCGACCAATACCGGTTTCCAAAACGTCTTTCAGGACAGCACCCAAGAGATCATGGCTCCTCCTCCCACAGGAAACACCTCTGATAAGGGGGCAAGCCAAGGCCAGCAAGGCTAAGGTAAGGGACTGTGTCCTCTATTACTGTGGGCCGTTTTCTCCTGTGGGGGGTTACTCACAACCCACCCCCCATCTCCCTGGGAATATATGTTGCAGTGGCTAGTGTTAGCATATCTGCCCAGCAACAGGGGATTTTAGGTGGTGGTGGCTTGCTGGGCACATGGAAGTAAGATGTTATCTTCCCTAGTGCACCTGGGTGTCTTATCTGTGCTGTAAAGCAGCCTTTTAAGCGTGGTTCCTTGTCTTTTTTTCTGTTTGTCCAGGCCAAAGGTTCTGCCCAACCAGTCAAAAAAGGTGCCCTGTCTGCAAAGAGAAATTAAGTGACGTTTGGACCAAAATGCTTTGTGAAGATTGCATTACAAATCTAGTCAGGGAGGAGTCTCCATCCATGTGTGGCGATTTGGTTACAACCATAAAGGATGTGCTCCGGGCCACCTTTTCAAGCTTTTAGGTCAAACCTAAGAGAGGAGCCAGGTCCCTCAAGGGATCCTTGGGTTCCGCAGCCATCTTCAGAACCCCAAGGCGGCTCTCAGATCATTTTAGGAGGTCCGATATCCCAGGACACTTCCCAAGGGTCTGTTTCCCTCGCTCCAGATGAAACAGATTCTGAGGAGGAGGAAAATGAAACGGAGGCCGCTTCTAATTACAAAATGTCGTTAGAGGTTGGAGGACTCCTGAAAGTAATCCATGCCACTTAGGGGATAGAAGAGGAAAAGGAACTCTCCCTGCATGAGCGCATGTACGCTGGTTTAGGAGATTCAAAAGGCCGTTCTTTTCCAGTCCATTCAGTTATCACTGATATGATTAAAAAAGAGTGAGTGGGCTCACAAGAAAAGATTTCCATTTGAGGAAAATCCTGATCCTTTATGGAACAGGGTTCCAAAATTGGACTCTGCCTTTTCTCAGGTCTCAAAGTCTACGGACCTCGCCTTTGAGAATATGGGAACTCTGAAGGAGTCCATGGATAAAAGGATGGATCTGCTTCTTAAAAGAACCTGGCAATCGGTGATGAACAATCTAAAACCGGCAATGGCAACAACCTGTGTTGCAAGGAATTTAGATCACTGGGTAACCAGCTGAAAGCCCATGTTACAGCCTATTCCTCAAAATGGGAGATTCTAGACTCCTTTACAACTCTGTCTGCAGCAATATCATCATATATTGCGGATGCTTCTGCAGAATCTATCCGCATGTCAGCCAGGTCAGCAGCTTTTACTAATTCTGCTAGGAGGGCCTTATGGCTTAAGACTTGGCCAGGGGATGCTGCATCTAAAAATAGACTGTGTGTAGTATTCCTTTTGCAGGTGATCTGTTATTTGGTTTGGAGCTAGAGTCCATTCTTGACCGTACGGCAGATAAGTCGTTTCCGGTCAAGAAGAAACAAGTGCAAACCCGTAAGCGTTTTTTTTCGGCCCCAAAAAGGGCAGCAGGAAGGAAAAACGCAGGGCAAGAAGAAGCCATGGTCTTCTCAGAAGCCCAAAGGTAGGAGTGGAGTGCTCTTCAATCCTCCTGCGACCTCCGGAAAACTGCAATGACCCCCTCAAGGTCGGGGGGAAGACTCCAAGAGTTTCTTCCTCAATGGAGAGCCATCACTTCAAACCAGTTTATTGTAAATATGCTCTCCCAGGGATATGTGATAGAATTCACGGAAGAACCTCCAAAAAGATTCTTGATGACAAACGTCCCAAGGGATCAGGTCAAGGCTTTCGCCATGAAGTCCCTAATTCAGGAACTGAAAACCCAGAAAGTCATTGTTCCGGTCCCGACAGGGGAGTTCTTCCGGGGTTTCTACTCGCATGTATTCCTCGTTTAGACACCTTCAGGAAAGTTCCGCCTCATCTTGAATCTCAAAATGCTGAACAAATCAGTAGAGTACAGAAGGTTTCGGATGGATTCCATTTTCTCAAGTCATCTTCCAGGACGGCACCCTGAGAGATGACTGGTCCACCTGACAGGAAACACAATCAATCAAGAGGTTAAAGGCCCCCGCCCCTCCCGATGCTCCTCAGTTTTTGATTGTGTTTCCCCACAGCAAAACCGTTTGTTATTTTTCTGTTGACCTAAAAGCCTGGGGCTGGAGCCGGACCAAATGCCTGGGAAGCCTCTGGGTCCAGTCGGATGGTTCTCATCCTTCCTGGGGGGTTTCCCAATCCGTGTCTTGGGGGGGCCAGCAGAACAGTGTTTCTTTCCATGGAAGAGCCCCCCCCCCCCCCCCCCCCCCCGAGTGCTGAAGAACCCTGGGTGCGGTGGTGTACCCAGAACTTCAGGGGCCAAATTTCCTGTTGCCCTTCCTTACCTGTGCGGTGGCCGCGCAGTTGCAGGAGTTGGTGGTTTTCCTTCTACTGGCTACAAAACCACAGGAGGTGAGCCGTTCTGGGGTCTGGCCAGGGCTGCCGTTCGTCCGCTTGTCCATCCGCTTGTCCACTGACCGGAACGACCGTTCAAGGGAGGACACGCGGCAAGAAGCTCTACATGGAGAGCTTTTCTTCCAGGGACCATACTGAGTGTAGCTCAGCACCATTTTCCTGAAGATCAGGAAATTACATCACATGGAGTGGGAAGGGCTGCAGCAGGAAGTGACCTCAGGTCCAGTATCACTTCCTGTCTTCGGCAAGATGGCGGCAAGTTGCAACCAGTATACAGAGGATATAAAAAGCCACAGGGAACAGGTGCCCATGTCTCCTCTGCGTTCCTGTATGCAGCACCTCCAGGAGAGAGATTGGAAGTAGCATGGAACATGAGAAGGAGAGACCTGCAGGGTCTGCGGCCATGGAAGAGACCACAGGGCGTGAGTCTGACCGGCCTTCGGAGGTTTAGAGGGGGAGGGTACCCCAACTCTTCTCCTCCGACTCTCACAGTGTATGCCTGTGTGTTTTTTTTTTTTTTTTTTTTTTTTTTTTTTTTTTTTTTCAGGGGACGACGCTATTGCCCGTGAGGTTGCCAGCCATCCTGTGAAATCCTCCACCCGCTCTAAACGATATGGGAACTGTAATGACAGGCTACCCCCAGAACATCCAAAGCCCTTCTGTTTTAAATGCATACAGAAGTTGACAGGGAAGGAGACATCTCAGATAATGAAGGAATTCCTTACTGTGCAAACTGAGATGCTGTCCACCTTAAAGTCTTTTCAGGCCACCCTTAAGCCTAGGGATTCAGAGGCTCACACCAGTAAGGATGCCTCTTCCCAGGAGAGCTCCGCCTCCTCTAGGAGGTATCGGACGGAGGTACTGAAGTATCCACTCCCCCACGATTCAGAGGAAGAGTGTGATTTAGAAGTTCCTAATCAGGAGTTTTCTGATGAAGGGGTGGTGGACAGCCAAGAGCAGGATGGGAGGGAGGACATATATTTTCTGCCGACGACATGGAAGATCTTCTGAAAGCTATTTATGCCTCACAAGAGATTCAGGAGCCTGCTGCACAGGTGTCCGCTCAGGATAGGATGCATAGAGGCTTGATTAAACCTCAGGCCAGGGTCCTTCCGGTACATTCCACCCTTAAGGAAGTCATCTTAAGGGAATGGAAAGAACCAGAAAGAAGGCTTCTGAAATATAAAACCTGGAAGCGTAGATGCCCCTTCTCTGAGGAGAATGAGGAAAAGTTTTTCAAAACTCTTAGACTAGACGCCTCCTTAGCACGGGTCTCTAAGCAGTCGGATCTTTCCTTTGAAGATACCGGTAACTTAAAGGATCGCAGGACTGAAACCATTTTATGCAGAGCCTGGGAAGCTAACGCTGCGGCTATGAGCCCCGCATTGGCCTCAGCTTGCATCGCAAGGAATGCCGACAAATTAATGGACCACGTATCCCGAACCTCAAAATCCAAGGAGGTCCTGGATTCTCTGGAGGTCATAGGGAATGCTGTCGCATATTTAGCAGATGCTGCGGTTGAGACAGTGCGTACAACCGCTAAGACAGGTGCCTTTCTAAACTCAGCCAGGCGAGCCCTCTGGGTAAAACCTGGGATGGGGATAGCTCATCCAAGACCCATCTATGTGGTCTCCCTTTTGAAGGGACGCTCCTTTTTGGTGCTGGCCTAGATCAGGCTCTAGCCAGATCTACCGAGAAGGGGAAAAAATTTCCTACCAAACCTAGGAGAGAGGGGAAGCGGGTTTTTTTTGGCCCCCAGGCAAGGAATCGCTTCTCCGAGAAAAAGGTCTCCCCTAATAGACGTTGGGGCGCAGGAAAAGAAAAACAAAAAACTGGCGTTCTCTTTTCCAGCCAGAAGTCAGTTGACAAGACCCCCAAATGACTTTCCGGTAGGGGGCAGACTTTCCCACTTTGCCTCTCAGTGGGAAAGGAAGGATCACCCAAAGCCCCTATGTACTTCGGATCATAAGAGAGGGTTACAGATTGGAGTTTCTCTCCCCTCCACCCCCCAAGTTTCTCTTAACCTACCTTCCCAGGGATCCCTGCAAGGTGGTAGGAATCCTTCAGAATATAAGCGAGCTGGCCGGTCAGGAGGTTATAATACCTGTTCCACTGCACCAACAGGTCCAGGGGTTTTATTCCCACATTTTCGTGATACCAAAACCCTCAGGAAGGTATCGTCTTATAAATCTAAGGAACCTCAATGTTTTTCTTCGTTACAAGAAGTTCCGCATGGAGAGTGTCTATTCCCTCGGGAGACATCTCCTCAAAGAAGTGTTTATGGTGACCTTGGATTTAAAAGACGCCTACCTTCATGTCCCCATTTTTCAGGGCCATCAAAGCTTCCTGAGATTTGCGATCGCCTCTCCAGAGGGAGTGCAACACTGGCAGTTCACAGCCCTCCCCTTTGGACTGGCATCCAGTCCGAGAGTCTTCACAAAGGTCATGGCCGAGGTGGTGGCTTTTTTGCACCTCCAGGGAGTGGCATTGATTCCCTACCTGGACGACATTTTGATTTACAGTCTAAGTCGGGATCAACTACTTCTGGATCTATCCAGAGTAATGCAGACCTTAGAAGACCTTGGATGGATTGTCAGCAGGGAAAAGTCCTCACGGACTCCTGCTCAGACAAAGTTGTATCTAGGGTTCCTGGTGGACTCCTCAGAACAAAAGTTAATTCTACCTCAGGGCAAGGTAGAGGGCCTCATATCAGCGGTCAGGTCGCTGTTACAGGCAAGCACCATCTCCTACAGAGGTATCATGAGAGTTCTGGGTCTAATAACATCAGCTATCCCAGCAGTTCCTTGGGCACAGCTACACTCCAGGCCCCTCCAGCACTTCCTTCTATCCTGGGACAGAAGAAGAGACTCTCTGGACATAGAGATAGCCATTCCGGTCGAAGTAAAGAACTCCCTTCACTGGTGGCTCCTTCCTCAGAGGCTTCAAGGGGGCCTCCTTTGGAGCCAACTTCAGCCTCTCAGGTTAACTACAGACGCAAGTTCCTGGGGGTGGGGAGCCCACCTAGAGGAACTAATAGCTCAGGGGTCCTGGAATTCAGAACAGAGAAGGGCCACCTCCAACTTTCGAGAGCTGTTGGCCATAGGAGAAGCACTAAAGGCTTTCGAGGGAAGGATCAGGGGCCAGGAGCTGCAGGTCTTGTCAGACAATGCCACGGCAGTGGCGTTCCTGAATCATCAGGGGGTACCAGATCTACAGCACTCCTATCCCTATCTGCAGAGATCCTGTCCTGGGCGGAAAGTCGCGTTCCTTCCATCTCCGCAGTCCACATAAAGGGGACATTAAATGTAGAGGCAGACTACCTCAGTCGGCAGCCGATTCTGCAGGGGGAATGGGAACTGAATCCAGAGGTTTTTTTCCCTGGTAAGTCGGCAATTCGGCGTTCCAGAGATAGATCTCTTTGCCCGCAGGAAGAGCAGAAGGGTAAAGAGATTCTTTTCCCTTGCTCGAGAGAGAGGCTCAGAGGGGATAGACGCGTTGGCACAGGTCTGGGACTTCCGACTGGCCTATGCCTTTCCCCAGAGCCTGCGGGAGAAGGGGCTGTCGGACAGAGTAGTGGATACACTGCTCCTTAGTAGGAAGCCAGTCACAAGGCGCATTTACGCCAAGACCTGGGCGATTTTCTCTCGCTGGTGCCAGGAGAGAGGGACTTCTCAAAGAGAGATCCCTGCTATCTTAGAATTTCTCCAGGATGGAGCAGATCTAGGTTTGGCAACCAAGACCCTTAAGGCGCAGGTTTCAGCCCTGTCCTGTTTCCTTGAGAAACGTTTGGCATTACAGCCCCTGATCAAGAGATTTCTCTTGGTCGGGGAGAGGTTGTCCCCTGTTCAAATGTCCAGGTGTCCTCCTTGGGACCTTACATTAGTACTGGACGGGTTAACAAAGATCTCATTTGAACTGATAGATCAGATCCCCCTTAGGATCCTGACCTTTTAAATTAGCCTTTTTACTACCAATCACCTCAGCTAGGAGAGTAGGTGACATTCAGGCTTTTTCTATTAAAGAACCATTTTTTTCTTTATTCGAGGACAGGGTTATACTTAGGCAGTATCCCCTGTACCTTCCTAAGGTAGCATCAAAGTTCCATAGGACTCAAGAAGTGGTGCTGCCTTCCTTTTGTAGTAACCCCAAAAGTGAAGGGGAAGTTTCTTTTCATTGTCTGGACGTCAGACGCTGTTTATTATCCTACCTAGAAATGGTTAAGAAATTCAGAAGGTCCAGCCATCTTTTAGTTAATTTTTCTGGCCAAAAGAAGGGCCAACAGGCATCCAAGGCTTCTATAGCTAGATGGATTAAACATACCATTTCGTTAGCCTATGAGCGGTCAGGTAAAGCAGCTCCTAGAAATCTTAGAGCGCATCCCACGCTATCTTTGGCAACCTCCTGGGCGGAAAGGGTCGGAGCTTCGGTGGAGCAGAACACGTTCCTGAGGCATTATAGAGTGGAGTTACTATCTCCTCAGGACCTGGCATTTGGCAAGAAGGTCCTGCAAGCGGTGGTCCCGCCCTAAAGGTAGACCTGAGCTACTTGCTCTTCTCTCAGGGTGCCGTCCTGGTAGACGACTTGAGAAAAGAACCAGTTACACTTACCGGTAACGGTGTTTCTGGGAAGTCTTCCAGGACGGCAGGCCTACTTCCCACCCGTTCTATTTAGGAAACATGTAATGTTTAGAGTGTGGTGGTGGTTATGTTTTTCACTCTCGTGCACTGGTGTGGGTCAATACTTTGTCACAACTGAGGAGCATCGGGAGGGGCGGGGGCCTTTAACCTCTTGATTGATTGTGTTTCCTGTCAGGTGGACCAGTCATCTCTCAGGGTGCCGTCCTGGAAGACTTCCCAGAAACACCGTTACCGGTAAGTGTAACCGGTTCTTTTTTCAGTAAGAAACCTCCTGTATCAAGGGTGCTACATAGCATCAAAATATTTACAAGATGCCTACCTCCACATTCCTATTGCCGCCAGGTCACAGAAATATCTGAGGTTAGCACTGAAAGAAGGGAAGAAGGTGGTACATCTGCAATTCAGAGCACTCCCGTTTGGTCTGTCATCATCCCCAAGGGTGTTCACGAAAATAATAGCCGAAGCATTGGCGCCTCTGCGTCTAGAAGGGATCTCAGTTATTCCTTATCTGGAAGATCTGCTGTTTTTTGCTCCAAACAGAGAAGGTCTTCAAGAAAACTTGTTTAGAGCCCATGTCCACCTAGAGTCCATAGGGTGGATCTTAAACCTTCAGAAATCAAATCCTCATTCCCTCACAGGAAGTGTTATTCCTGGGTTTCCGTATCGACTCTTTGGAGCAAAAAGTTTTTCTTCCAGAGGAAAAACAGAAAAAATTGGTACAAGTGGTGTTACTGCTACAGTCCTATCAAATTCTGTCCATCAGAAAGGTCATGTCAGCATTGGGAACCCTGACCTCTTCCATACCGGCCGTCCAGTGGGCAAAGCTCCATTTCAGACCTCTGCAAAGTTTCCTGTTAAAAACCTGGAATCGCCAGCAAGATTCACTAGTGAAGATCCCTACATCGGTGAAAAGGCGTCTTTGGTGGTGGAAGAACCAGACAAGATATTCAGAGGGCCTGTCATGGTCCTTCCCAACGCAGGTAAGGTTAACAACCGATGCCAGTTCCTGGGGTTGGGGGGCTCATATGACTGGTCAGTGGGCCCAGGGCTCGTGGTCCACAAAAGATGCACAGAGGTCCTCAAATTGGAGGGAACTAAAAGCTATAGAGATAGCCTTACTGTCCTTTGCAAAAGAAGTCCAGGGACAGAATACCCAGATTCTGTCAGACAACGCTACGGCAGTGGCCTACATAAACGGGGGAACCAGAAACAGGGTTCTGCAAAACCTAGCAAGAAGCATTCTAAGTTGGCCAGAGCTCCATACTCTATCCTTGTCCGGTCCACTTAAAGAGGACCCTAAACGGGGTAGCGGACTTCCTCAGCAGTGGCAATTGAATCCAGGGGTCTTCCATTTGATCGTGAACAAATGGGGGCGCCCAAGAGTGGATCTCTTTACAAGTGTCTCGTTTCTTCTCCCTGAACAGGATCGAGTCATCACTGGGAGTGGATGCTCTGGCGCACAGTTGGAAATTTCACCTCTGTTGCACATTCCCCCCCGGTTTCAGCTTATCCCTCGGGTCATAGCAAAGATCAGGATGGAGGATACAACAGTGATCCTCATCGCTCCTTTCTGGCCCAAAAGCCCTTGGTTTTCATCCCTTCTTCAGATGCAACTAAAACCGTATTGGCACCTTCCGTTAAGGAAAGGCCTTCTGTTACAAGGTCCTCTGCTTCACCAGGAAGTAGCAAAGCTAAAACTCACGGCTTGGCTACTGAGGAACAGCTCTTGAAGAGAAAAGGTTTCTCGGATAGATTGGTGGCTACCCTCCTATCCAGCAGAAAGAAGGTTACAAGAGCAATATATTCCAAAGTTTGGAAAGTCTTCACCTCCTCGTGCACAGCATCTGACAGATCGCCAAAACAAATTTCCTCTGTTCTGGAATTTCTGCAAGGAGCGGACAAGGGCCTAGCGGTCAGCACCCTCAAGGTTCAAGTTGCTGCGCTGGGGATATTTCTGGAAAAATCCATTTCATCCATTAAAATGAATGAGCAACGCTGCCAAAGCTCCTGCAAAGGGCTTCGGCAGCATGCAACACGGGCGCTTTTAACCCTTTGTCGTCCGCTAGCAGGGGTCAAAAGTAGGGATCAACCGATTATTGCAGGCCGATATCAGCTTTTTCTGAAAAAAAAAAAATGCAAGTTACTTAGACACCACTCCCAAACTGCCCCAAAGATGCTGCTTGCAGGCCTTTTTTTTTTTTTTCACGTCCTGCAAGTGCCTTCAGTGTGAAAAGGGTCTTGAGGCCTCACTAGTAGCTCAGGACTTGACATTTTGAGCCCTGTTCTATGTGATGATTTTTTTTTTTTTCTTGACAGGTTCTCTTTGAGACCTGAGCTCCAGTGAAGCTAAAGGAACATAGATTGCGTACTATCAGCTTCTTCCCCGACCATAGTGTCTAGGGAAAGTGACATAGGGACTCAGGAGTGACTTTATACACATTGCTTCAGGTGGCCATTATTGGGGTGTGTGGTAGAGATCCAGTGGCTGCATAGATGCTGAATCACTTCCATCTGACCATCAGCTTGTCCGACATATGTCTGTGGCAGTGAAAGGGTTAAAGCGTATCTATGCATGGCATGTAATAGTATATTTATTCCCAACTCCTTTTAATCTGAATGATCTTGGAATTTGTAAACTTAAAGCAGAGCTCCGGAATTTTCAAAAAATCCCCTATTAGTACACCCCCCACACAAAACCCTAAACAGTTATTTCATATGTGAAATTTCAGAGATATGACTGAATTTTCAGGAAGTCTCTTTTCTGATTTAAAAAAAAAATGCAGCCTGTATTCTGCCCAAGAGGAGGCGTTAGAACAGTATTTGCATGATATCCTCTTCTCTCGAACTGTAATCGGACTACATTTCCCATAAATACTTGGCATGGGAGTGAATGTGGGAGGTGCACTAGGCTTGTATTTGTAAATGTGAACGTGCCCACTTCAACATAAATCGTACCCCCTCATTCTGCAGCCAGCAAGCCATACATAACACACGGTATGATAGGTTACAGCCTTATAAATGCAAAGCATTTTAATATACCGTATATACTCGAGTATAAGTCGAATTTTTCAGCACCTTTTTTTGTGCTGAAAGTGCCCCCCTCGACTTATACTCGAGTCAAGCACTTTTCTGCAGCAAAAAAATTCATTTTCCGAACCGACTTTGGGGCCCCGTATCTCAGGGCCACTTGGTACTAGATACCCCAAATTTGGTGTGCAAACCCAGTGGACCTGGTACCACAACATATCCAAAGCTGGAGTTCCTAACAATAAGTGGCCCTGAGATATGGGGCCCCAAAATCGGTTCGGAAAATGTCATTCTCTGCTGCAGAAAAGTGCTTGACATTTTCTGAACCGATTTTTGGGGTCCTGTATCTCGGGGCCACTTGGTTCTAGAAATCCCAGCTTTGGATATTTTATTGTGCTCGTTCCACTGGGTTTGCACACCAAATTTGGGGTTCCTAGCACTAAGTGGCCCCGAAATACGGGGCCCCAAAGTCAGTTAACTGTGTCCATCTGTAGCAATGTCATTTCGGGACACTTTGGGTTCAGAGACCCAAATTTCGGCTGCAGCTAGGGGGCATCTAGGAACCCTTAACTACCGAGTTTGAAGTTCGGGGGGCCTATGGCTGCAAAAGGGCGCAGTGAGGCATGCAAATGGGAACAGTGATGCTGCAAATGGGCATTGTTGACCCTCTTTTCCACTTACAGTAGCTATGCATTTCTCACCCTCGTCTTATACTCGGGTCAATAAGTTTTTCCCATTTTTTTGTGGTAAATTAGGGCCTCGACTTATACTCGGAACGACTTATACTCGAGTATATACGGTAAATGCATATTAATATAATTTTAATACGTTTAAGTTAATGCATTTAATATAAATGCAAACCAGTGCAGCTTATCAGTGTCCACCAGTGGCACTTGTCAAGGACCCCCATGACGGTGCGGTGGAGGTGGAGCGGGGCGGTGACTGTCAGGAAGCAGAGGAGTAGGAGGGGGACACCTCCTCCATGTGCGGCACAGACCGGGGGCTGTGAGACCCCTTCCGCCCACATGTCTACTTCCTCCTGCTCTGCTTTTCAGAGGACTACAACGGGGCGTGAAGGACCGCTTGCTGAGCTGAGGAGAGGGATAGCAGTCAGTGGTCTTAAAAACAGGAAGTCAGCAGGCAATAACGGTTTTTCAGCAAGTTCAGCAGCCTATTACAGAGGAACTACAGAGCTCAGAAGAACATGGATGGCAAAGTGGGTGAAGGTAGGAGATCAGCAACAAGGACATGGGGAAAAAAAAAATTGGGCCGGAGTTCTGCTTTAAAGTGGATGTAAACCCGATTTCATGAAATTTGAGCTGGGCACATATATCTGCAGTGTTTTATCTCTTCAAAGCCCTGTGTCCCCTAGCTGTCTCCTGCTCTTTTTCTGTTATCAGCCCGATAACTCCTGACCAGTTCTCCACATATGATAAAAATAGCTGGAGTTTTGTGTTAGGGGAGGATGCTATTAATAGATTAGCACAGAGCTGTACGATTCAACAAACCAAGCTGAAAGTCTCTACCTATGAAGAGAGGGGGTGTGTGCCTTTCCTCCAATCAGCTGTCTTGGCTGTATGCCCAGGCTTCGCTGCGGTGTTAACCAGGAAGAAAAAGTCTCCTAAGGACTCGTGTACGCTGCTGCTCGAAAACTGACGTTTAGGAGCAGCTGGGCTTTTTTTTTTCAACTGCTCTTGAACGCTCCTCTGTTATCTTATCGGTACATGTACACAGGGTCGTTTCTAGGCAGTTGAGTTTTGAGGCTTTTTTTGGAATGCAAAAAAATGGGTTCAGCAGCTGAGTTTACAGGCATTTCAAGCACCAAACATGGTAACTCGCGTGCGGGGGGGAGGGGGGGGGGGGGTTGGGGATATCCATTTTGCCGCATTTCAAAAAAAAAAAAGTTTTAAATGTGGGTTACTATCTGTCAAGTTAAATCGTTCAGGAGAGGTTTTAAAAACGTCCCGTGTACATGAAGCCTAACACGATGTGCACTACAGTATAAAAAGATGAAGACAGCAGATACACAAATTTCCCTACATAAGTTTTATATGTATATCATCTGAGACTGTTCACTTAACTAGGTACATGTGAGGGTTTACATCCACTTTAAGGAGGGGGGAGCATCCCGGATAGCTGAGGCTCTCATGCAATATTGCTGGAACAAGATGGAGCTCAGGTAAGTATGAGGGGGGCGGCTGCACACAGATGTTTTTTTTATCGTAATGCATTAGGATAAAACGCCTTCTGTGTGCAGCAGCTTCCCTAAGCCCCCTCTCTAGTGATGTCCATGAGTGCCTCAGCCATCCGGGATTCTCCCTCCTGATTGGCTGAGACACAGCCATTGGCTCCCACTGTTGTCAAAGTCAGACAATCGGGAGAGAGAGGGGCAAGGCCGAACCACGGCTCCATGTCTGAATGGATACACGAAGCTGCAGCTCGGGTGCCCACATAGCAAGCCACTTGCTGTGGGGGCACTCGACAAGAGGGAGGGGCCAGGAGCTCCAGCCAGGGACCTGAGGAGAGGAGGATCTGGGCTGCCCTGTGCAAAATCATTGCACAGAGAAGACAAGTATAAAGTGTTTTAATAGAAAAAAAAAAGAGGAGACTTTACAATCGCTTATGATAATAAACCTTCTGCCTTTTAAAACCACTTTGATCACCACACATTTACTTCATTGAATTCTGTGACACATATTCACTATATCCTGTGAGTAGGCACTGCTGTCACATTTCACAGAGGTGTTGAGGAGTTTCAGGAGGAAGAATCGGTACAGGAATCATTGCTTGCAGCCAGCAAGGTACCATTGAATATATAGTCCTTAGAAATTGAAAATAAACAGCAGAGGAAAAGTTGCAAAGCATGCTGGGAATCCAGGACATTGTGCAAAGCGATGGCAGCAAACAGGCAGGGCTCACAACGTGGAATGTCGACAATTACAAAATAACTAATGTTTTATATGGTTACAATGCTGATGCACCATAGAACTCCTTGAAAGTGGAACTAAACCCATAGATTTATAGTGGTTCTAAAGTCAACATAAGTTTGTTTTTGTTTTTATACCTTCATTCTACAGAAAATAAAACAAAACTCCCCGCTATGTCCCCCCCAATCCAGAAAAATGTACCTGATTCCTCTCACCGATTAGGCGCTGTCCTGACTCCTGCACCACTCTCCTCTTTTCCTGGATTCATAGGTGGGAGAGCAGCGGGAGGCATCGGCAACTGCTGTTGGTGTCCACTCACACTTGTGTGAATTCCATTGCGACTTTTTTTTTTTTTTTTCTCTCAAACAAAAAGGTTTTTATTTCAGCAAAAATTATTACATACAGTTCCGGAACACACATGTCACTATACAAAATAGCAGTACAATCAGACATTAAGACAGTAAATATTGCATCATCTCTCCCCCATATGTTTCCAGTAAAGCATATTATAATGTTTAATCGCTCCCATTAATCCTCCAACTGCGCATCTATATCTTCAGTAAATCACAATACAATCGCTTATTCTTGTTTGCTACAGTACAATTATCAGACTCTCTAAAATAAACGGTCAATCACTAGGTCTACTGGCGCAAGTCCAGGGACCTCCAGCCACTGTGCCCAAAGTTTCTCAAATTTTTTGATGTTCCCCTGTGTTGAAAGATCATTTTTTCCAAGCGGATAGTGTTCCCCATTTGTATGATCCACTCCTGTTTTGTAGGAGGGTCTTCAGATTTCCAATGTCTAAGAATTAGCATACGTGCCTGAAACAAAGTTCTGTTGATGGCTTGCTTAAGGATATCTCCTGTCAATAGGTCATCTATTATCCCTAACAGGCATGGTTTGGGGTCTAATGGTATCTGTACCTGGAAGACCATATTAATAGTATCCAGTACAGTTTTCCAATATAAATGGAGTTTGGCGCATCTCCAGAGGAGATGAATAAGATCTCCGTGGTCTCTACGACATCATGTACATGTGGGATCTGTACCAACCCCCATACGGACAAGTCTAGCCGGTGTATAATGTACCCTGGAGAGTATATACAGCTGGGACAGTTTTTAAGCAGCATTCAATGAGCACAAGGGGACCGCCTGCAGAGCCTCGTCCCACTGTTCCTCCTCAAATGCGCCAACATCCTGTTCCCATTTTGCCATAGCTTTCAATGGCGAATCCCCCATAACCAAATTCAGAAGCATAGCGTAGCAGTCCGATATGAACCCTTTTATATGTATTTATTTCAAGGAGGAAGTTAAAGACGGGTGTGAGTTCTAGAGTCCAAATATCTGGACCTCCCTGGGCATCTATCGCATGTTTAAATTGTTGGTAATAGAAGTTCATGGAGAGCGGTAACTGGAAGGCCTCCCTGAGCTCCGGAAAGGATCTCGGCTTGCCATCTTGGAATATGTGTATCATGTGTGATAACCCGTACTGCTTCCATTTTACTCCATATGGTATTTTTGCTATTTCCATGTAGTGATTATTTTCCCAAATTGGGCTATATTTAGTATACCCTTGCACTTTCTGTAACATCCTGGCCTTATTCCAAATCTTTTGCATAAGAGCATAAGTTGTGAAAAGTTTGTTGGATTTATTATATTGCAGCGCCTCCAGCCCACCTAGGGCCCCACACTTGACTGTGAAGCGAAGTAGCTGGGCTGAGGAGTCCCGCAGATTTAGTTCTATTTCCTGTGTAGGCCGCAGAACTCTAGCAATGTGTTGTAGCTGTGCGGCTAAGTAATATACCCAAGGATTAGGCAGCGCTAGGCCACCGTCGTCCTTGGGAAGCTGGAGTTGTGCAAGTTTAATTCTGGGTGGTTTTGATAGCCATATAAATGATCGGAAGAGTGAGTTAATGATTCTGAACTTTTTTTAACCACTTGACGACCGCCTCACGCCGATGTACGTCGGCAAAGTGGCACGGACAGGCAAAATCACGTACAGGGTACGTGATTTGCCTTCCGCGGGTGGGGGGTCCGATCGGACCCCCCCCCGGTGCCCGAGGCGGTCGTCGTTTGTCCAGCGGCGATCGGTGATGAGGGGGAGACCATCCGTTCGTGGCCCCCCCCCTCGCGATCGCCGCCGGCCAATGAAAACACTCCTTTGCTGCTGTATGCTAAACAGCAGCAAAGGAAGTGATGTCATCTCCCCTCGGGTCGGTATTTTCCGTTCCGGCCCGAGGAGAGACGACAAGTATGTGAGTGCACAAACACTACACACACAGTAGAACATGCCAGGCACACAAATCACCCCGATCGCCCCCCGATCCCCCCCCAATCACCCCCCCCCCCCCCTGTCACAAACTGACACCAGCAGTTTTTTTTTTTTTTTTTTTTTTTTTTCTGATTACTGCATAGTGTCAGTTTGTGACAGTGACAGTGTTGGGACAGTGTATATTACCCCCCTTTAGGTCTAGGGTACCCCCCTAACCCCCCCTAATAAAGTTTTAACCCCTTGATCACCCCCTGTCACCAGTGTCGCTAAGCGATCATTTTTCTGATCGCTGTATTAGTGTCGCTGGTGACGCTAGTTAGTGAGGTAAATATTTAGGTTCGCCGTCAGCGTTTTATAGCGTCAGGGACCCCCATATACTACCTAATAAATGTTTTAACCCCTTGATTGCCCCCTAGTTAACCCTTTCACCACTGATCACCGTATAACCGTTACGGTTGACGCTGGTTAGTTCGTTTATTTTTTATAGTGTCAGGGCACCCGCCGTTTATTACCGAATAAAGGTTTAGCCCCCCGATCGCCCGGCGGTGATATGCGTCGCCCCAGGCAGCGTCAAATTAGCGCCAGTACCGCTAACACCCACGCACGCAGCATGCGCCTCCCTTAGTGGTATAGTATCTGATCGGATCAATATCTGATCCGATCAGATCTATACTAGCGTCCCCAGCAGTTTAGGGTTCCCAAAAATGCAGTGTTAGCGGGATCAGCCCAGATACCCGCTAGCACCTGCGTTTTGTCCCTCCGCCCGGCCCACCCAAGTGCAGTATCGATCGATCACTGTCACTTACAAGGCACTAAACGCATAACTGCAGCGTTCGCAGAGTCAGGCCTGATCCCTGCGATCGCTAACAGTTTTCTTGGTAGCGTTTTGGTGAACTGGCAAGCACCAGCCCCAGGCAGCGTCAGGTTAGCGCCAGTACCGCTAACACCCACGCACGCACCATACACCTCCCTTAGTGGTATAGTATCTGAACGGATCAATATCTGATCCGATCAGATCTATACTAGCGTCCCCAGCAGTTTAGGGTTCCCAAAAACGCAGTGTTAGCGGAATCAGCCCAGATACCTGCTAGCACCTGCGTTTTGCCCCTCCGCCCGGCCCAGCCCAGCCCACCCAAGTGCAGTATCGATCGATCACTGACACTTACAAAACACTAAACGCATAACTGCAGCGTTCGCAGAGTCAGGCCTGATCCCTGCGATCGCTAACAGTTTTTTTTGTAGCGTTTTGGTGAACTGGCAAGCACCAGCCCCAGGCAGCGTCAGATTAGCGCCAGTACCGCTAACACCCACGCACGCACTGTACACCTCCCTTAGTGGTATAGTATCTGATCGCATCAATATCTGATCCGATCAGATCTATACTAGCGTCACCAGCAGTTTAGGGTTCCCAAAAACGCAGTGTTAGCGGGATCAGCCCAGATACCTGCTAGCACCTGCGTTTTGCCCCTCCGCCCGGCCCAGCCCAGCCCACCCAAGTGCGGTATCGATCGATCACTGTCACTTACAAAACACTAAACGCATAACTGCAGCGTTCGCAGAGTCAGGCCTGATCCCTGCGATCGCTAACAGTTTTTTGGTAGTGTTTTGGTGAACTGGCAAGCGCCAGCGGCCTAGTACACCCCGGTCGTAGTCAAACCAGCACTGCAGTAACACTTGGTGACGTGGCGAGTCCCATAAGTGCAGTTCAAGCTGGTGAGGTGGCAAGCACAAGTAGTGTCCCGCTGCCACCAAAAAGACAAACACAGGCCTGTCGTGCCCATAGCGCCCTTCCTGCTGCATTCGCCAATCCTAATTGGGAACCCACCGCTTCTGCAGCGCCCGTACTTCCCCCATTCACATCCCCAACCAAATGCAGTCGGCTGCATGAGAGGCATTTTTATGTCCTCCCGAGTACCCCTACCCAACGAACCCCCCCAAAAAAGATGTCGTGTCTGCAGCAAGCGAGGATATAGGCGTGACACCCGCTATTATTGTCCCTCCTGTCCTGACAATCCTGGTCTTTGCATTGGTGAATGTTTTGAACGCTACCATTCACTAGTTGAGTATTAGCGTAGGGTACAGCATTGCACAGACTAGGCACACTTTCACAGGGTCTCCCAAGATGCCATCGCATTTTGAGAGACCCGAACCTGGAACCGGTTACCGTTATAAAAGTTAGTTACAAAAAAAGTGTAAAAAAAAAAAAAAATATGAAATAAAAAAAAATAGTTGTTGTTTTATTGTTCTCTCTCTCTCTCTATTCTCTCTCTCTATTGTTCTGCTCTTTTTTACTGTATTCTATTCTGCAATGTTTTATTGTTATTGTTATTGTTATTGATTGTTATTGTTATTGTTATTGTTATTATGTTTTATCATGTTTGTTTTTCAGGTGTGTAATTATTTACACTTTACTGTGCTTTATTGTTAACCATTGTTAACCATTTTTTTGTCTTCAGGTACGCCATTCACGACTTTGAGTGGTTATACCAGAATGATGCCTGCAGGTTTAGGTATCATCTTGGTATCATTCTTTTCAGCCAGCGGTCGGCTTTCATGTAAAAGCAATCCTAGCGGCTAATTAGCCTCTAGACTGCTTTTACAAGCCGTGGGAGGGAATGCCCCCCCCCCCCACCACCGTCTTCCGTGTTTTTCTCTGGCTCTCCTGTCTCAACAGGGAACCTGAGAATGCAGCCGGTGATTCAGCCAGCTGACCATAGAGCTGATCAGAGACCAGAGTGGCTCCAAACATCTCTATGGCCTAAGAAACCGGAAGCTACGAGTATTTCATGACTTAGATTTCGCCGGATGTAAATAGCGCCATTGGGAAATTGGGGAAGCATTTTATCACACCGATCTTGGTGTGGTCATTTGCTTTGAGGGCAGAGGAGAGATCTAGGGTCTAATAGACCACAATTTTTTCAAAAAAGAGTACCTGTCACTACCTATTGCTATCATAGGGGATATTTACATTCCCCGAGATAACAATAAAAATGATTAAAAAAAAAAATATGAAAGGAACAGTTTAAAAGTAAGATTAAAAAAGCAAAAAAATAATAAAGAAAAAAAAAAAAAAAAAAAAAAACACCCCTGTCGCCCCCTGCTCTCGCGCTAAGGCGAACGCAAGCGGCGGTCTGTCGTCAAACGTAAACAGCAATTGCACCATGCATGTGAGGTATCACCGCGAAGGCCAGATCGAGTGCAGTAATTTTTCCAGTAGACCTCCTCTGTAAATCTAAAGTGGTAACCTGTAAAGGCTTTTTAAGGCTTTTAAACATGTATTTATTTTGTTGCCACTGCACGTTTGTGCGCAATTTTAAAGCATGTCATGTTTGGTATCCATGTACTCGGCCTGAGATCATCTTTTTTATTTCATCAAACATTTGGGCAATATTGCGTGTTTTAGTGCATTAAAATTAAAAAAAGTGTGTTTTTTCCCCAAAAAATGCGTTTGAAAAATCGCTGCGCAATTACTGTGTGAAAAAAAAAAATGAAACGCCCACCATTTTAATCTGTAGGGCATTTGCTTTAAAAAAAATATATAATGTTTGGGGGTTCAAAGTAATTTTTTTGCAAAAAAAAAAAACTTTTTCATGTAAACAATAAGTGTCAGAAAGGGCTTTGTCTTCAAGTGGTTAGAAGAGTGGGTGATGTGTGACATAAGCTTCTAAATGTTGTGCATAAAATGCCAGGACAGTTCAAAACCCCCCCAAATGACCCCATTTTGGAAAGTAGACACCCCAAGCTATTTGCTGAGAGGCATGTCGAGTCCATGGAATATTTTATATTGCGACACAAGTTGCGGGAAAGAGACAAATTTTTTTTTTTTTTTTTTTTTTTTTTTGCACAAAGTTGTCACTAAATGATATATTGCTCAAACATGCCATGGAAATATATGAAATTACACCCCAAAATACATTCTGCTGCTTCTCCTGAGTACGGGGATACCACATGTGTGAGACTTTTTGGGAGCCTAGCCGCGTACGGGACCCCGAAAACCAAGCACCGCCTTCAGGCTTTCTAAGGGCGTGAATTTTTGATTTCACTCTTCACTGCCTATCACAGTTTCGGAGGCCATGGAATGCCCAGGTGGCACAAAACCCCCCCAAATGACCCCATTTTGGAAAGTAGACACCCCAAGCTATTTGCTGAGAGGTATAGTGAGTATTTTGCAGACCTCACTTTTTGTCACAAAGTTTTGAAAATTGAAAAAAGAAAAAAAAAAATGTTTTTTCTTGTCTTTCTTCATTTTCAAAAACAAATGAGAGCTGCAAAATACTCACCATGCCTTTCAGCAAATAGCTTGGGGTGTCTACTTTCCAAAATGGGGTCATTTGGGGGGGTTTTGTGCCACCTGGGCATTCCATGGCCTCCGAAACTGTGATAGGCAGTAAAGAGTGAAATCAAAAATTTTCACCCTTAGAAATCCTGAAGGCAGTGATTGGTTTTTGGGGTCCAGTACGCGGCTAGGCTCCCAAAAAGTCCCACACATGTGGTATCCCCATACTCAGGAGAAGCAGCTAAATGTATTTTGGGGTGCAATTCCACATATGCCCATGGCCTGTGTGAGCAATATATCATTTAGTGACAACTTTATGAAAAAAAAAAAAAAAAAAAAAAAAAAGTGTCACTTTCCCGCAACTTGTGTCAAAATATAAAATATTCCATGGACTCAATATGCCTCTCAGCAAATAGCTTGGGGTGTCTACTTTCCAAAATGGGGTCATTTTGGGGGGTTTTGTGCCACCTGGGCATTCCATGGCCTCCGAAACTGTGATAGGCAGTGAAGAGTGAAAGCAAAAATTTACACCCTTAGAAATCCTGAAGGCGGTGATTGGTTTTCGGGGCCCCGTACGCGGCTAGGCTCCCAAAAAGTCCCACACATGTGGTATCCCCATACTCAGGAGAAGCAGCTAAATGTATTTTGGGGTGCAATTCCACATAGGCCCATGGCCTGTGTGAGCAATATATCATTTAGTGACGACTTTTTGTAAATATTTTTTTTTTTTTTGTCATTTTTCAATCACTTGGGACAAAAAAAATAAATATTCAATGGGTTCAACATGCCTCTCAGCAATTTCCTTGGGGTGTCTACTTTCCAAAATGGGGTCATTTGGGGGGGTTTTGTACTGCCCTGCCATTTTAGCACCTCAAGAAATGACATAGGCAGTCATAAACTAAAAGCTGTGTAAATTCCAGAAAATGTACCCTAGTTTGTAGACGCTATAACTTTTGCGCAAACCAATAAATATACACTTATTGACATTTTTTTTACCAAAGACATGTGGCCGAATACATTTTGGCCTAAATGTATGACTAAAATTTAGTTTATTGGATTTTTTTTATAACAAAAAGTAGAAAATATCATTTTTTTTCAAAATTTTCGGTCTTTTTCCGTTTATAGCGCAAAAAATAAAAACTGCAGAGGTGATCAAATACCATCAAAAGAAAGCTCTATTTGTGGGAAGAAAAGGACGCAAATTTCGTTTGGGTACAGCATTGCATGACCGCGCAATTAGCAGTTAAAGCGACGCAGTGCCAAATTGGAAAAAGACCTCTGGTCCTTAGGCAGCATAATGGTCCGGGGCTCAAGTGGTTAAGGTAATGGCCATTGGGGAGTTGTGGAGTACATATAAGAGTTTCCATTGCGACTTTACCGTGTGACTTTGGTGCAACTTTGGATTTGTACGACTTTGGTTTTGACCATTGTGGTCCTTTTTGTTTGTGCTCTACAAAGTTGCTAGACATGTGTAGAATGGGAAAAATGTGTTTTAGTTTTGTTTGGTCTCTTTATTTTTGGATGACTTCCAAATTTTCAGAACAATTTGAATCAGTCGAAAATTAATTTACCGATTTTCAATATCTGTGTGAAGAATAGCTGGTTGTTAAAGAGCAGGCTTGGAAGCCAGCCACCGCTTCCTTAAAATGATACTAAAGGTTCCTCCTCCTCATATATATATTCATATATATATATATATATATATATATTTATATTTATATTTATATTTATATTTATATTTATATTTATATATATATATATATATTTTTATATATATATATATAATTTATAAAATTTACCTTTAACTATGCAGCTCGTTTTGCTCATAGTGGCTCCGAACCTGCTCTTCCAGGGTCCCTCGGTGGCTCTTTCGGCTCCTCCCCGCATTTGATAACCTCCTGGGAGAAGCGCGCTCCCAGGGAGTTACTTTGCGGGCGTGCTCCCGAGTCCAGCATTCGGTGTCCATAGACGCCAAATGCAGGACTCGGCCCCGCCCCCTCGGCGGCCGTGTCATTGGATTTGATTGACAGCAGCAGGAGCCAATGGCTGCGCTGCTATCAATCCAGTCAGCAGCCGAGAGACAGCGCGGTAAGTAAAACTGGGGGGGCGGGGGGCCGGTCACTGCCAGGTGTTTTTTCACCTTAATCCATAGGATGCGTTAAGGTGAAAAAACACTTCCCTTAAGAGCCCTTTCATACTGGGGCGGTTTGCAGGCGCTATTGCGCTAATAGCGCCTGCAAACCGTCCCGAAAGTGCCGCTGCTTGCATTCCAGTGTGAAAGCCCCGAGGGCTTTCACACCGGAGCGATGCGCTGGCAGCACGGTTGAAAAAGTCCTGCCAGCAGCATCTTCGGAGCGGTGTGTATACCGCTCCTTTACCGCTCCTGCCTATTGAAATCAATGGGACGGCGCGGCTATACCGCCGGCAAAGCGCCTCTGCAGAGACGCTTTGCAGTGGTATTTAACCCTTTCTCGGCCGCTAGCAGGGGGTAAAACCTCCCCGCTAGCGGCCGCATACCGACGGTAAAACGCCGCTAATAATAGCGGCGTTTTACCGCCGACGCCGCCCCAGTGTGAAAGGGCTCTTACAACCCCTTTAACAACTGACGATGACTCCTCAGCTGTCAAGTGGTTTCCCCACAATGTAAACAAAAGAACGCTGGCAATGAAAAATAAATGTGGGGTGGAGAGAGAAACCGTGTGGTCTCCCTATGCCATACCAGGCCCTTTGGGTCTGGAATGGATTTTAAGAGGGACCCCACGCCAACATAACTGTGGCACCCCCCCACCCCAAATCCATTTCAAACCCTTATGTTTCATGCAGCCCGGCAGGTCAGAAAAAGAGGGGGGGGGGGGCGTCCCACTCCATTCTGCGGGTGCCAGGCACTGGATGTCTGCCAGCACCCACCAATCGTCAGGCAGATCTAAGTTATGTGTCTGGGCCTAGGTAAAAAAAAAAGGCAGAGTTCCGGTCTGAGGGGGTAGGGATGGATTTTGGGACTAAAATCCATCCCTTCTTTTAGTAAAAGCACCTAACACCGTACAGTTAACCCTTTGATCGCCCTAGCTGTTTAACCCATTCCCAGCCATTGTCATTAGTACAGTGACAGTGCATATTTTCAGTGTCCGAATGTCCGCCACAATATCGCAGTCCTGCTAGAAGTCGCTGATCACCGCCATTACTAGTATTAAGGAAAAAAAGTGAATAAAATACCCCCTAGTTTGTAGACACTGACTTTTGCACAAATCATTATACGCTTATTGGGATTTTGTTTACCAAAAATATGTAGCAGATTATATATTGGCCTAAATTTTTATGAAGACTTTTTTTTTTTTTTGTGGTGTTTTTTTTTTTTTTTTTTTTGTTTATAGTGCAAAAAATAAACAGAGGTGATCAACAAAAGCTCTATTTTGTGGGGAAAAATTTTTTATATATTTTATTCAGGGACAGTTTTGCACGGCCGCACAACTGTCAGTTAAACTAACAGTGCCGTATCGCAAAAAATGGCCTAATCATAAAGCGAGGTAATTCGGTTAAAGGTCTGTTCAAACCAGTGGGTGCATAACAGTCTGTATAGAGTGTGCATTTTTGTATTGTATGGATGAATGTATTAAAACATTGCACGGTTTACTTTTTTCTTTTTCCTTTTTTTTTTTTTTTTTCCCCCCACTTTATTGTATCACAATCGCACTTTATGGAAAAAAAAAACTAGAAGAGGATGAAGAGGTATGGTTTACAGTATTCAGGATTGTTTATCTGCATTTGTGTCTTTGGTTTTCAGAATAGTGACACAGTAAAGGAAGATGTCAAGAAGAGACGGTCAGATCAGTCTGATGTACCCACGAGCTTACGACAGGAGGTGGAATGCTTGTATAAGCTTACTATGCCAGAAGATTTCTATACATTCTGGACGTTTTGCATGGAGATTGACCCAAAGACGCCCTCTGGTAAAAATACAGCTTTTTTTTTTTTTTTTGTCCTTGTTTGTAAATATGTACTCGCTTCTGTACTTTCATTTCTGCAGTATGGTTTTTTTCTCTATTCAGTTTTTTTGGTGAGCATAAATGTCAGAGAAGGCTTATGCAGAATGACAAATGACCTTTTACAGCTAAAACAGTTGCAGACTACAATGCTTGATTATATATGTTGCTTTTATCAACATGTAACATTCTAAGCTATCTCTGAGATAGACAAAGTGGGCAAGTAGAAAGGTTTGGGTATGCTTGTGTAGCCATCACTAGAGTGAAGAAATCTAGCTATTTGTTTATGTGTTATTTTATAGGACCGAACCGTCTGAACAGGCTTTTTATAGATGAGGCCAGTGAGGAATGATGGAAAAGTAACTAACAAACTAGTCATTTTGATATGGGAATCACACATTTTTCTTGTAAAGCAGGAAAATGTGCCCATATGTCCTGTGTTTTTTTTTTTTTGTTTTTTTTTTTTTGGCATTCCAAACCAATGTGTTACCTCTGTGGAAACTGTTGAATAAATATAGCTGGAGAGAGCAACTTTGCCAAGCTAGGGCTTTTTTTTATTTCTCTTATGATTCTTTTAGATGATGGTGACCCAAAGATTTTTGTTGCATGATTTTTTTTGTACAAGATTTTGCATGTCACGCAAAGGGCAGCCCATTCACTTCAATTGGCTCCCCTATGTAAGATTGTTGCCTAAAAAACTCCTCCTATTTGGGTGACAAGCTTAGCGTGATTTTTAAACTCGCTTTTTGCTGCACAGTTGTGTTGCATGACAATTCATGGCACTCCTCTGTCCTGGCACCCAAATGTGCATTGGGTGTTTTGCTGTGTTTTGGAATTGAAGGCAGAATCAGTACAACTTCAAATTGCAGAATGTGAACTAGGGCTTAGGGCAAGTAGCTCTTAACCCTTTCATGCCTAAGCCCATTTCTAACATTTGTTGCTTGAATCCAGATTTTTGCTAGAAAATTCATTAGAACCCCCCAACATTATATATATATATATATATATATATATATTTAACTATGCAGCTCGTTTTGCACATGGTGGCTCCGAACCTGCTCTTCTGGGGTCCCTCGGTGGCACCCTAGAGAAAATATCGTTGCAATATTTTATGTCACAGTATTTGCGCAGCCGTCTTTAAAACACATTTTTTTGGGAAAAGACGCACTCATTTAAAAGAAAAAAAAAAAAACTAAATGGTATATATTATAATATAAATTTATGGCATCATTGGCAGCCGAGTAAACCGGAAGTGACGTCGTTTCCGGATTTGTCTCTCTCTAGCCGGCGGAAGTGCCGGATCATTGCTCGGGTCTCCGGGTGGGACGGGAGGCCCGGAAAGAGTGGAGGGCATGTCCCCTCCCGTCCCTTTGGGATAACAGCCGAGCGGCTTTTAGCCGGTACCGGCTAAAAAGGGTACTGGGGTGATGCCTGCTGCTGGCATCACCCCGGTATGACCCCTGAAAGCTGTGAACGCAAATGTGCGTACGGTTGGCACTAAGGGGTTAACCAGTTCCCACCCAGTCAATAGCAGATTGACGGCCTGGCGGTGGTTTTGTTATCCTGACTGTACATCTTGTCAGGTTGCGCCGTTCACCAGGCATCGCAGCAGCTCAATCTGTGTCCATGGGACACAGCTGATAAACGATCAGAGTTCCGGCTCCCTGCCTATACCATGTGCCTGCCGTGACCAATCACGGCAGGTCACAACAGTTGTATATATTAGATGACTTCCTTTCATCTCATCCATTGGATACAACTGTGTTGCTAGCTATGATTGGTCACTGTGATCACATGGTACAGACATGACCAATCGCAACCCATCTGTACTATGTGATTTAGCTCTGGCCAATCACAGCTAACCAAAACAAAACAGACTGAATCTGTTTCATTCAGTAAAATACTTGTTTATAGCAATGTAATGCACTGCTTATAAGCAAACAAAATGGATAAAAAAATAAATAAACATCCTGATCCATTCCCCAGAGTAGGACAATGTTACTCTGGAAACATATTGCTTTGGTCAGTGTTAAAAAAGAATAATGTATTAATTTTTTTGTTGTACTGTCACCAGTCAGTGTCTCTTGCCATGCCTCTTGGTAAGAACCTTGGACTGTCTACTTTCCAAAAAGGGTCACGCATTCCTTTGATCTAAAGAACAAAACGTTACAATGTTTATAGTTGGCTCAGGGCTGAGGAATGTTGTGATACTTGGCAGACTGCCTGTTTGTGGTGTGTGGGTTTTTTTTTTTCTTTTGACAGCTGTCGGCTTGAGCAGAGAATTCTCTGCATAGAAAGAATTGGAAAAATGCTTTGTTGGTGCCGGTGTTCTATTGGATAGTGCCTGCTATCGAGAAGTACCCAAGCCGCACTGCACATGCGCCGTACTGAACTACACAACAGCTGATTTAACGATCAGCTGTTGAGATGGCGCAGACAGTAGCCGCCGGCTTGCGAGGCGTGTAGATTTCAATGAAGGGTGGGTTTGGCTGTCAAAACCTGCCGTTCACTAGACTAAACACGCCCGGCAAGCGTCCAGGAAGAATGGCATAAAAACATTTCCTATGCAGCACTGCCCATCATCGGTTAAAAATTCACCGCTCACCACAATGAAGACGCCCAAACCCGCCCTTCACCGAAATGAACACGCCTCACAAGCGCGAGGCACAATCTGACAATAACATTCTCCTGTCGCACCTGACTCACGAGGCAGTTCACACTGCCATATGCGAACTGCAGGGAGTGTAAATACAATGTTAATGACACCCCCATTTTAGCTTGCATATCGCACTGCAATCCGATTCTGGTGCGGACCAAAAAAGGTCCGTGGCGAGTTTGGTCTAAATGTGATGCAATATCAGCAATTCTATCTGTATGGCTGACATCGCATTGCACGGATATCGCATGTGATTTGCACTGCGGTGCGAATCACATGTGATCTCGCACCACACACTGGTGTGAACCGGCACTTAAGATCGTGAGGCGGGGGGAATCACAATCTCGATTTTCTTACCAATTAATTGTGCAGCTCTAACAGACCATCATACACAAGCCGAATGTCGGCCAGTTTTTGAACCCTCCGTTGTTTCCCGACATTCGGTCTGTGTGTACGGGGCTTAATGCTTTCAGTCCTTAAGATAAGTTTAGAGATGAGCTATTCCAATGCCTTTCTGATACTCATGCTCAGTATTGAAGCCATAAACAACTGGAAAACTTAGGCTACCAGTGCTGTCCTCGTTCTGAAAACTATTTTCTCTCCTGAGTTGTACTCATCAGCACATTTCTTTTCCAATAGGAAGGTAGAAATCAAAACGCATCAGTGCAATGTTTTCAAGGCTACACAGGAGCTCTAAATCAGCCATGTGATGAGTCATGGACAAAGCTAAGGCTGTCAATCGACTGAAGCTACCTCTTCTGTCACCTTTTTTGGTGTCAGGAAAACTTGTCAGAAGTGATTCATGAAGATGGCAGAGGAACAAAGCAGCAGACAAAAAATGACACGTGGTGCTCTGGATTGAGACTAGTACACATCATAGGTCGCAACTAGGGTTCCTCCAGAGTTTACTAGGGGTTCCTTGAGCAATTTCTGCCTCTCCGATAAGTTCCCACTGACACCATTAATCCTTTTTTTGCCAGAGGTTAATTCTTCCCAGTGACCAAGTGTAAGGAGCATTCTTCCTACGACCATCACACTCATGTCCCATGAGTTTTAGATATAGAAATTTTTAGCAGAGGTTCCCTGAGACTGAGAGGGTCCCTCTTTTTGAAAAGGTTGAGAGAGGCTGCTATATTTAAGATATGTTTTGTTCATATTTCATGTCTGAGGTTTACAACCACTTTCAAGCTCACCTAAACCCCCCCACCCTCCCCTTGTGACTAATGAAGACATTATCTGGTTTCAGATGTTTTGAAGGACACCCTTGGTCTTCAGCTCGTAGGCCCGTATGATATTCTTTCTGGTAAACACACATCATCTAAGAAAAATTGTGATGTGAATTATAACCTGCACTGGAGGTTTTTCTATGATCCTCCAGAATTTCAGACCATTATTGATGGGGACAGCAGAACACAATTTCACATGGGCTACTACAGGTAAGAAAATTGAAAGGGGCTGTCTGCAAAAATGAACGTTACTTTACGTTGAACAAATACAGGACTGGGGAATGTTTTTCATGATTTCTATATTCTCTATCGTGTGTGTGTGTGTGTGTGTGTGTGTGTGTGTGTGTGTGTGTATCAATCTACATACAGTGCGTTACTAAAGTATTTAGACCCACTTCACTTTTCTCAATTTTGTTATGTTGCAGCCTGATAGTTGTTTTAAATTCATTTTTTCCCCTCCAGGACAGCTTACAGAGAGATAGGCTTCTCTCACATAGCACAGGAAACTCATGATCCACCTTATAAAAGACAGCCCACAGGCAGTAGTCCCTCAGTATTTGTGTTTCCTCCTGCCAGACAGGAATTCTGAAGAAATGTTATTTTTCTCTGGCCTTTCTGCTAGGTGGCAGGGACCTTTCGGTTACAGCATCCCAGAACCAGGGCAGTGAACCCAGGGAGGCAGGTAGCTTGGGCTGCCCTAGAAAGGGAGTCTTGAATTTTTACTCCAGGGAACCCCCTCTTGCCACAGGAGGCTGGTCGGCAGCATGCCTGTAGATTCGGGTACACTGTCAGTGTGGGATTTTGACTCGGGTGAGTCTTCTGGGGGACAGTGCGGACTTATGGTGTCCTGAAGTTTGGTGCTCAGCTCAATAGTGTTAGTGGTCTGTGCTCCTACCTTGAGAGCAGAGGAAGTGGCTTGGCCGCTATGTTTTTGGCAGCAAACTGACCTGGTGGTTGGGGCTACAAGCTCCGTGCACTGTTCCAGGATAGGTGTCAGATCCACAGCACCAGACCGCGATCCTCACTGCTTGACCTTTCAGGGCTACAGAGAAGATGGTGGAAGCCATTTTGCCCTGCGCTGGTAAGTCACCAGTGAGGAGACAGGAAGCAGGTCTGGGATACCTGCAGACTCTGGCCCTAAGGTAAGAGAGGCAAATGGGGGTTCCTCTTTTCTTGCTCCCTGGTGAAGGGGGGGCACCAGGGGCTTTGAGATGATTCTCTGTACTATCCACAGACCGACAGGGCTGGTCTAGGGAGTCTGACTGTGTGTGTGTGTGTGTGTATATCCCCTTTTTTTTCCCCTAGTGGTAGGGCTTCATTTGAGTCTCCCTAGGTGGATGGGTGCTGGTCTGCACCCTGTCTCTTTGTAAAAGGTTAATTTTGCCTTGTGTCCTCTCCCTCTAGGACAGAGGATGGGAGCAAAAGGGGAACCGCCTAAGGAACAGATGCACAGCCTGCAGGTACAGGTTATCTACTGCCTGGATACCAGCTCCAGTGCTGCAACGCTTTTTGAAATGGAGTCCAGATTAAGGGATTCCTAAAGAGCATTGGAAAAAAGAAATGACACTTCTTTTTTTAAATTTTTTTTTTTTTTTTTCTTGATTTTTCACGAAGGCTCCTTCTCCGCCGGAGCAGAAGCAGCTATCCTCTGTTGCTGGCTGAAATCCTGATGTTTGCTGCTGATTAATATGAATGGATCACAGCAGCTGGCTTCCCCAAATCTTTTGAAGGGAGTACTGCATGGCTGGAGCAGAGGCATTCAGAGTCCCTGACTACCTCCAGATGGGGGGAGGGGCGCATGTCTGCAGAGGCAGGTAAACTATGTTGGTAAGCCAGGACAGTATGCAGCCTGCTATGCTGCAGGTCCCCCTGAATGGACAGCTATAGTGTGGTTTTGTGAGTATTCCCTGGTGCCATCATCAACAGACACCAGGGAGGGAGTGCGTTTAGGGAAGCAGTAGGCGGACCTCAAACTTCCCAGGAGTATTACTGCAGACTTCATCTGATTTGCAAAGCTACACCATGTAGTCTGGTTCCACCATGACACCTGCTTTATTTCTGGTAGATGGCCACAAGGTGGTTACCCTTAGGAGGATGTCCTCTTTGGGTACTGGTTGCTGTGGGTGTTTGCATACCTCCTACAAACACTGGGTGAATGTGCTTTGTGTTCCTATCTACCATTTAATTTGGTCATTTGGAGGCAGAGTCCCTAATACCTACAATCTGCAGAGCTGGGGCTGGCAATCTCAGAGATCAGCAGAAGCTGCAACCCGTTAACTCCTTCCTACACTTAAGTCAGGTTTTGCATGTGCAGGGCTCCTGGGGTCTGTATACTGTTTACCATCAACTACACTCTTTGTTTTCAGCAATTAAGCCACAGCTAGTGGGGTATGCTGTAGTTTTTAATCATGTCATTTTTTTTTATTTTTTTTTACTGGGATTTGGGCAATAACCCACCCCTAGGCAGGACTAGAAACATAGATTATGGATCCTGCAACAGTCAATTGACAGTCTCCTGGGTGTAACTTCCATGCAAGAATTGCATGGACAAACCCATGTTTAATGATTGCTGGTTAATACCTGCAGGTGTTGGCCTCCTGATTGCTCCTGTTGCACACTTCAGGGCTTATCCAAAGGTGTCAGAAGCTTTCATTTATCAGATTTGGCCATGTCTGTCTCCCACCTTAGAGGTTAAGTGTACAGCAATCTCTGTTAACATACGTCGTTTAAATATGTAGTTTAAGGAGACTCGATTTTTACTTCTGTTCCAAATAAAATATTTGGTTATGTCTAGGAACTCAAGCTGTACCTATTATGATCCAACTTTACAGCCTCTGAATTGGGGTTGCATCGAGGTAGTGCTTGGGGCCTTTTCTAGTTCGTTGCAACTTTGAGTTGCGTAGATTGGAACGGGTGCCATTGAAATCAATGGGCCGTGACTTGTCATGCGACTTTGTGTCCAGTGTCGCATTAATGCAAACTTAACCTAATGGTTCTAATGACCTGCTTGAAGTTTTTATCCATCATTTGTATATGTGGTTGTATGAATTGGGAGGCTTTTACTTAACCTTTACATTGTCTCGTACAATCTTCAATAGGTTGTCTTAATGCATTAATGTTTATAGACAGGTGTGTAAATGGCTTGGAGAGAAAATCTCTGGTTGCTGAGACCTTGCCAAGGTATTTTGTCTTTTGCATACATACAGCGAAGGCTCATGTTTCTTTTGCTGCTGAGCCTTCATTCAGCAGAGGATCAAATCCCTTACGTTCAGCATGCAGGACTATATACTCTCTCCATGCCTGGATCTGGTAAGATTAGAGAACATGGTTCCAGCCATCTACCAGTGGAAGGAGAGAAGTAGAAAAATCTACTTTGCAAGTCAATTTGAAAAGTAACTTAGGAGGTTCCCTTATCTTGTATTGTATTTTTGGTGTTCTTCCTCCAGGAAGCATTTGTGCCCAGTGGGGTGAACAGCTTTGGATGGTGGACGGGGCAGATCTCCCTGCATGGGCTTTACTTGCATATCTGCTGTCTTCAGCTTTATATATTCTTTAGAAAGATTTTCTCTTCCTGTTCAGCACTGGAAGTGTAGTCTGGGCATACAGCCAAGACAGCTGATTGGAGGAAAGGCATACACCTCCTCTCCTCATAGGTAGAGACTTTCAGAGCTGTTTGTTGAATAGTTGAGCACTCTGCTAATCTATTTATAGCATCCTCCCCAACACAATACTCCAGCTGCTTTTATCTCAGTTGACAAAGAACTTGTCAGAAGTTATCAGGATGATAGCAGAAGAACAGAGCAGGAGACAGCTATGAGACTTAGTGCTTTGACGAGAGATGATAAAACACTGCAGATATATGTACCCAGCTCAAATTTCATGAATCTGGTTTACATTCACTTTGACATTGTAGTTGAATATGTAAAGTTCTATCGATTGCAGCACTGAGCCCTTTAAGTGGGGTTGTGTGGTCACTATAATCTTTCCTAGGGTTTAGGATTTATACAGCAGTATAAACTTGTATAGCTGGTGGTGCAACGGCCATTTTGCTGCAGAACCAGACAACTCCTTCTTGTGATGTGTTCCTTGCAGCGCTAATGGGCAGGAATATGGCCTGTAAATGTGGGTTCACGTCTTGCTATGGCTCTGACCCCCTATACCTGACTGGGTATGTTTTAGGTTCAGTACTCTGTCCATGATAAAAACATCATTGCATCTTTTACACAGCCTTCCTAACAGAACAGCTGTAGCAAGTCAAAGTAATTGTTCTGTTACTGTTACAGGCTCAATCTTCTGGAGTAGTGATCTGCATAACTTACCACCAGCATCACAATGTGCCTTATGAACTCAGACTTCCAACTTTGGGCAGAGCTTCTGTCATGAAATTGCCAGGTTCATTTTTACCCAGTTCCTTTCCAGACACTCATAGCTGCCATATCAGCATTCAGAGTGGAGAAAGGTCATCAGTATGGGCATATGCATCTAGCATTGGGACAGAAATAATGCTGGATAATTACTAGAGCCTATTATCTAAATGTCCATGATTGTCACATTGGGTAGGATGAGATCTATAGATTTGAGATCAACCTCTAGTTTGCTTGTTCTGTTCTGGAGCCCAGATAAAGGCAAGAAGACCTCAAAATATTACTATCACAAGGTGATTGTAATTTTGCAATGATGGAAGCCTACCAGACATCATCGCTGTTTCCCCTGGAAAACTTCAAAGCTCATTCAGACAGAGCAGGGGCCATTTCTTGGGCTGGAAAGATCAGCGCTTCTCCTCCCCAGATCTGTAAGACCGCACCCGGGTCCAACTTCCAAACCTTCATAAACATTACCGATCGGGCCTGTTCTCTAACATTAAACAGGCTGTCGGGAGGAAGGTGCTTAGGAAGGTCCTTTTAAAGCTGTGGTCCTGCCCTTATCAGGTAGTGTTCTATTTTGTCCTCTGTAGGCCATCCTGGAAGATGACTTGGGGAAAACGAGTTATTACCTGTTAACTCATTTTCCAGGAATCTTCCAGGACGGTGTCAGTTCCCTTCCTTGTTTTTAGAAGTCTAATGATGTAATCCTAAGCTGGTTGCACTAATGGGAGTTTTTTTTAATTGTTTTATCCGTGCCTTCGGTTATCTATTAATACTGAGGGACTACTGCCTGTGGGCTGTCCTTTTTATAATGTGGATCATGTGTTTCCTGTTCTAGGTAGGAGGAGCTTATCTCTCTAAGCCATCCTGGAAAATGAGTTAACAGGTAATAACTTTTTTTTTTTTTTTTCTCTCATTACTCTACATCCAGTACCCCATAATGACAAAATGAAAACGGTTTTAGAAAAGTTTGCAAATGTATCAAAAAGGAAAAACTGAAATATCACATTGGCATATACAGTATCTCACAAAAGTGAGTACACCCCTCACATTTTTGTAAATTTTTTAACATCTTTTTCACTAAAGAAATGACACTTTGCTACAATATAAAGTAGTGAGTGTACAGCTTGTTTTGCTGTCCCCTCAAAATAACACACAGCCATTAATGTCTAAACCGGTGGTAACAAAAGTGACTACTCCCTTAAGTGAAAACGTCCAAATTGGGCCCAAAGTGTCAATATTTTGTGTGGCCATCCATTATTTTCCAGCACTGCCTTAACCCTCTTGGACATGGAGTTCACCAGAGCTTCACAGGTTGCCACTGGAGTTTAATTTAATAAGTTTATTTTGGTCTCATCAGACCCCAGTTCCAGTAATCCATGCCCTTAGTCTGCTTATCTTCAGCAAACTGTTTGCAGGCTTTCTTGTGCATCATCTTTAAAAGAGGCTTCCTTCTGGGACAACAGCCATGCAGCATATGGTCTGAGCACTGACAGCAATGCTGGCAGCACTCCTACATCTATTTCCCAAAGACAACCTCTGGATTTGACTGAGCAGGTGCACTCAACTCCTTTGGTCAACCATAGCGAGGCCTGTTCTGAGTCGAACCAGTCCTGTTAAACCGCTGTATGGTCTTGGCCACCGTGCTGCAGCTCATTTTCGGGGACTTGGCAATCTTCTTGTAGCCTAGGCCAGTGATGGCGAACCTTGGCACTCAAGATGTTTTGGAACTACATTTCCCATGATGCTCATGCAGTGTAGTTGAGCATCATGGGAAATGTAGTTCCAAAACATCTGGGGTGCCAAGGTTGGCCATCTTTATGTAGAGCAACAATACTTTTTTTCAGATCCTCAGAGTTCTTTGCCATGAGGTGCCATGTTGAACTTCCAGTGACCAGTATGATAGAGTGAGAGCGATGACACCAAATTTAACACGCCTGCTCCCCATTCAGGTTCATTGTACAATTAATACAGTACTTTCATTTTATGGTTTGAAAGTGTTGCAGCCTGTTTGTTTACGCTGTCATTCTAGGCTACATCTGAAAGCATAATCTGAACTTTTCCTATGCGTCACATTTTTGTGTATGTTTTAGGGCTGAAACAACTAATCGATTAATCGACAACTAATCGATTATGAAATTAATCGATTACTATTTTCATAATCGATTAATCGGACAGTAACATAATGGGGTTAAAAAAACCTAAAATGAGCCCTTTATAGTACAAAAAGAGCAAATAATCGTTACTGTAAATCAAACTTTCACAGTTCTACAGTAAAAAAAATGAACCCCTTACAGTAGTGATTATCTAAAGGGCTAATTTTATTTTTTTTTAACCCCATTATGTTACTAAACGTCTTAGACCTGCTTCACATCTATGTGTGTTTTTTTGGTGCTTTTTGCATAAACGCACTACAGTTCATTTACATGGTTTCCTATGGGACACGTTCACATCTATGCTTTTTTCAGCCAAGTCAATTTTCAGATGAGAATATTCAGACGAAAAATCTTTGTACATTCGCTGAATGAAAGAATGAAAAAAATTGATCTCTGAGTCTGATGATATTTACCAGATTCACCCTTTAATAGTATATATCCTCTAATAGTATATAAAGTATCTCTTCTAATAGTATATATAGTATATCTCCTCTAATTGTATATACAATAGATCTCCTCTGATAGTATATACAGTAGATCTCCTCTAATAGTATGTACAGTAGATCTCCTCTAATAGTATGTACAGTAGATCTCCTCTAATAGTATGAACAGTAGATCTCCTCTAATAGTATGTACAGTAGATCTCCTCTAATAGTATGTAAAGTAGATCTCTAATAGTATATACAGTAGATCTCCTCTAATAGTATATACAGTAGATCTCCTCTAATAGTATATACAGTAGATCTCCTCTAATAGTATATACAGTAGATCTCCTCTAATTGTATATACAGTATATCTCTTCTAATTGTATATACAGTATATCTCTTCTAATTGTATATACAGTATATCTCTTCTAATTGTATATACAGTATATCTCTTCTAATTGTATATACTATACTATATACTACAGTATATCTCCTCTGTCTTATTCTCAGAGTGGATTAGAGCTTTTGCTCCCTAACCATAAAGTTGGTCATTTATATTTACCACTGCATAGAGATATTTAGGAATAAATTTCCTTTTTTTTAAACTTTAAACATTAAACTAAATTATACACCACACTTTTTTTTAGGTTATTAACCGAATAATCGATTAATCGAAACAATAATCGGCCAACTAATCGATTATGAAAATAATCGTTAGTTGCAGCCCTAGTATGTTTATTTAAACCCCGCTGCATTATGAAGTCTCCTATTGCATTTATATCTTCTGTATGTCAAAGACCTTTGTCAATTTACATTTTTCAGAGATTCTCCAGAGGAGATGCCGGTTTTTGTTGGCACTAATGAAGCCGTCAAAGGGTGCCTCATCACTCCATCTGGAGATAATGTGTTTTCTGCTGTCAAGTAAGCGCCCATCAATTTAAACAAGAAAAAAAAAAAATCCTAATGTGTGATAAGTTGTTTTTTGGGGTTTTTTTTATTGATCTTCTTTTTCCTCTAGGCTATTTGCAACAAAGAAGTTAAAAGAAGTTTCTGATAAAAAAACAGTTGCCACAATAAAAGGTTTGATCGAGAAACTTACAGCTGCGGCAGATAAATTGGGTTACTCAATGGAACAGAAATCTAACTCCATGAAACGGAGAGACAAGAAAGTTAGTACTTGTATTTTCTGTTATGCATTGTTGGCTTATATCTTTTAACTATTTCCCCTTTATAGCAATGTTTAAAATCTGCATTTATTGCACACAAAAACAATTTAATCCCAATTATTTTATTTTTTTTCGTACAGAACTGATTAGGCTGTGTCAAGTAAATGTCAACCCTCAAAACCACGTGCGTCTACAAAAATGGCAAAAAATTACAGTACCCAGAATTATCAATAGATGGCGCATTAAATGCCTTTTTGCGGCTCATCAATTTGGAGCTTGCTGTAACTGAGGAACCTAGAATTGCTGCTTTCACTCCAGGATATGCAACAATACCAATTATGTGTTGTGCAGTTTACGTGCACGTGTGTTCGCATTCATTTGTGTGCGCGCTAGACAACAGGAGTGCGTGTGTGTTGGGTGGGTGTTTTCAATTTAAAAAAAAATAAATAAATTGTAGCTGTGCACTACAAAAACTTGGATACGACTCTGGGTTCACACTTGGCAGAGGAGATCATGAAACAAATGTTCCCTAATCTCCTCATTCTGGTTATTGCGATCCTGGGGGGGGGGGGGGGGGGTTAGATTATAGGGATTTCATGGCAGGTTTCTCTGCTCTGGTAAAATTGTGCTTTAGTGCAGTGGGGGGTAGGTGTTTGCATAGTCCACTGCTGTTCTGAATGCTCTGATGATGCTTCTGTGGTACTGACCTCTAACAATGCTGTGTGGGTGAAAAGCAGCACAAAATATATTGGTAGGCATAAACCATAGTCCTTTGAATTGGCCAAACTCTGCTGTTGTGAGGGTGAATATCACACACTTGCCTATATTTTTGGGTAACCTCTTTCCCTCCGAATGGTGGTCCTTGTTGTCCAGCGTTTCCTCGAGCAGAGCCCATAGCGGGTGGGAGAGTGACATTGAAGAAAGTAGTTTGGGACCTTTTGTAAGAGAAGGTTCAAAAAAGATTAAATATTTTAACACATGTCAATGTATTAGCAGAGGCTTCTGAATCGCTTCAGGAGTTACCTTAACTGGCATCCATGGTTCTAATGTTTTGACGATTGATCCTGCATTGGCGGAAGAAACATAGAGACTCTGTGGTAAATCCACATGTCCATATGTAAACTGTTAAGTCATTGACTTTTTATGATTTTGTTTCCTTGAAATAGACCATTTGATATTTTGTAACATTGTTATCCAGTATCTTTTATATCCTTGAGTTCCTCCTTAGACAGATCAGAACGAACAAAGTTCAGTTGCTTCCTCCAGACTTTAGTCATAAACAGAATGAGGTAGAGCTGCACTTGGGCACATCGCAGCATTTGCAGCAAAAAAAATGTAATGGTTTTCCCAATTCTAGGGATTTTTGATCCTGAAACCCCTGGCAATCTGCTTTTGGTGACAGTGCTTGTTCAAAAATGCACCACGGAACAGTGGGTCCACGTCGTGTATGTGTGTGTGTGTGTGTGTGTGTGTGTGTATGTGTGTATTTATATTATCTCTTGTAATTTGGAGCAGCAGATGTAGGGTTAAGTGGATCCTGAAAGGGCAGTTCTCTGAAAGATAGTTTTAGTGGTGTCAGTGCTAGCAGTGGAGGTTATGCTGTCATCTGCCATAACTTAAATAGGTGCAGCGATTTGGAAAGGGCGTAGGATTGTAGCCGGTGTGTATGTCACCTAGGTTTATCACATACAGTGCATCTGGAAAGTATTCACAGCGCTTTACTTTTTCCACATTTTGTTATGTTACAGCTTTATTCCAAAATAGATTAAATTCATTATTTTCCTCAAAATTCTACAAACAATACCCCATAATGACAACATGAAAGATTTGTTTTGAAATCTTTGAAAATTTGTTAAAAACAAACATGTGCATATGTATTCACAGCCTTTGTTCAATAATTTTGTTGAAGCACCAATCACAGCCTCAAGTCTTTTTTGAGTATGATGATACAAGCTTGGCACACCTATTTGGGCTCTGGCTGGGCCACTCAAGGACGTTCAGAGTTGTCCCATAGGCACTCTGTTATCTTGGCTGTATGCTTAGGGTCGTTGTCCTCTTGGAAGATGAACCTTCTCCCCAGTCTGAGGTTCAGAGTGCTCTGGAGCAAGTTTTCATCAAGGATGTCTCTGTACATTGCTGCATTCATCTTTCCCTCAATCCTAACTAGTCTCCCAGTTCCTGCTGCTGAAACATATCCCCACAGCATGATGCAGTCACCACCATGCTGCACTGTAGGGATATTATTGGCCAGGTGATGAGTGATGCTTGCATTCATGCCAAAGAGTTCAATTTTTCATCAGACCGGAGAATTTTGTTTCTCAATGTCTGAGTCCTTCATGTGCATTTTGGCAAACTCCAGGCAGGCTGTCATGTGCCTTTTTTACTGAGTGGCTTCCATCTGGCCACTCTACCATACAGGTCTGATTAGTGGAGTGCTGCAGAGATGGTTATCCTCTACACAAAAACGCTGGAGCTCTGTCCGAATGGCCATCGGGTTCTTAGTCACCTTCCTGACTAAGACATTTCTTCCCCGATTTGCTAAGTTTGGACGGGCAGCTTGCTCTAGGAAGAGTCCTGGTGGTTCCAAACTTCTTCGATTTACGGATGATGGAGGCCACTGAGCTCATTGGGACCGTCAATGCTGCAGAACTTTTTCTGTACCCTTCCCCATATCTGTGCCTCGATACAATCCTGTCTCGGAGGTCTACAGACAATTCCTTGGACTTCATGGCTTGGTTTGTGCTCTGACATGCACTGTTAACTGAGACCTTATATATACAGGTGTGTGTGCCTTTTTCAAATCATGTCCAATCAACTGAATTTACCACAGGTGGACTCCAAGTTGTAGAAACAACTCGAGGATGATTAGTGAAAACAGTATGCACCTGAGCTCAATTATGAGTCATGGCAAAGGCTGTGAACACTTATGTACATAGTGTGGCTTGTTTTGTTTGTGTGTTTTTTTTTTTTTTTTTTTTGTTTTTTTTTTTTTTTTTTTTTCCTATTTTGCAAAGATTTCAAACAAACTTCTTCCTTCACGTTGTCATTGGGTATTGTTTGTGAAATTTTGAAGGAAAATAATTTAATCAATTTTGGAATAAGGCTGTAGCATACCAAAATGTGGAAAAAGTGAAGCACAAGTGCAATGACAGCAATAAAACCGGTCTGAGTTTATAAACCTTACTCCTAAGTGAAACGGAGACAAAATTATCTAGTGTTGGGATACTTTTTTATTTTTTTTTGTTTTTCATCTATTTAAAAAAAATAGCATAATTAACCTGATTTGGTGCAGATCTTTGTGTCTGATATTCAATTTTTATTTGTTTTCCTGTAACTGTCCAGCTGTCTCCATCCCTCTCCCCTTCTGTTTATTAGGTGGTGACCAAGTCTTTCCATGGTGCTGGTCTGGTGGTCCCTGTAGATGAGAATGATGTTGGCTACAGGGAGCTTCCTGAAACGGATAGTAAGTTTTGGAATAATTTACACTATTTATGTAATAGTATTTTTGTTTCTCTTTAACACAAAACGCTGGCTACCTAACCACTTCAGCCCCGGAAGATTTTACCCCCTTCCTGACAGTGCGTTTTTTGAGGTTCGGCACTGCGTCGTTTTAACTGAAAATTGCGCGGTTGTGCGACGTGGCTCCCAAACAAAGTTGACGTCCTTCGACCCCCCCCCCCCCCCCCCCCCCACAAATAGAGCTTTCTTTTGGTGGTATTTGATCACCTCTGTGGTTTTTATTTTTTACGCTATAAACAAAAAATAGTGACAATTTTGAAAAAAATGCATTATTTTTTGCTATAATAAAATAAATAAATAAATTTTTTCCTCAGTTTAGGCCAATACGTATTCTTCTACATATTTTTGGTAAAAAAAATCGCAATAAGTGTTTGGTTTGCGCAAAAGTTATAGCAGTTACAAATTAGGGGATAGTTTTATGGCATTTTTATTATAATTTTTTTTTTTTTTTTTTTTTTGTGACTGCGACATTATGGCGGACATTTTTGGGACCATTGTCATTTATGCAGCAATTGGTGCTATAAAAATGCACTGATTCCTGTGTAAATGACACTGGCAGTAAAGGGGTTAACCACTAGGTCGGGGAGGAGTCAAGTCAGTACTAGGGATGTGTTCTAACTGTAGGGGGATGGGCTGTGTGTGACACATCACTGATCTCTGCTCCTCATGACGGAGCAGAGATCAGTGACACTGTCACTAGGCAGAACGGGGAGATGCTTGTTTACATCAGCATCTCCCGTTTGTCCTCTCCGTGAGGCTATCGGCGGTATCCCCGCGGAGCTCGCAGGCGCACACGGTGGCAAATTCAAAGTAACAGACGGGTATGTTACTTTGCGCACCCGTGCCATTCTGCCGACGTATATCTACAGGAGCCGGTCGGGAAGCGGTTAAAGTGGAACTTTAGTCAGAAAATATAAGCCCTGCTAGATCACTTTAGGCTGGCCCCTTTTGCAGGGATGGCTTTGTAAAGCATTGCAAATAAGTGTCTATACAGTTTCAAATTTAGTAATACATGGACTGACCCTGCTCTACACATACTCCAGTTGCTCTCTATTTTTAAGCACTGTGCTGAATTTGTAGAGGCCGATCTGCTGACAGCCTAAATATTTACTGCTATTCACAGGCTTTGGGCTTCAGCAAAATGGCAGCCTCCAGCAAGAAGAAACATGAGCAGTGCGGAAGGCAATTTACAGTGCACACTCATTTTGGTAGCTTAATTATTAATGTGGGATGTATGTTTCTTGTGACAGAACATTTTTTTTTAGCAAGTTGTTATGGGTAAAGTTCCACTTTAAATGATCATCTTGCCAACCACCCACAGTATTTATACACGTCATTATTTTTTTTTTTCTGTGCATGATTCGGCATCTGCTAAAAGTGATCCTGGTGGCAGATTCGCCACAGGATCACTTTAAGTCAGCATGAGAGATAGCAACCCCTCATTCGTTTAGTGTATAGGGCGGCATAGATCAGTAGAGTCGTTTATAAAGCCAATCGCCGACCGGCGCCACCCCTTGTTTTCTAGAAAAGATGTATAAAAGGAATTCCAGTAGCAGACCTGACCTTGTTCGTTCCCTTTTTCCTATTTCCATAATTTAAAAAACAAAAAATTAACAAAGCAAAAAAAAAGGGTTGTGAAACAGAGAAGAGAGTAAAAAAGGGAAAGAAGGGGAGAAAGTGAAGGGAGCAAACAGCAGAAAGGGAAAGGGGGGGTATAAAAAAGTAACGTCATCTTTTACATTCTACAAAAAAAATTGGGCTAACTAGTGTTTTTTTGGTTCTGCGTTTGTTTTGTTTTTTTTATACAAAAAGTGTACTTTAAAAAAAAAATTGCGTTTGAAAGACCACTGCGCAAATGCAGTGTGACATAAAATATTGCAATGATCACCATTTTATTATCTAGGGTATCTGCTTAAAAAAAAAAAAAAAAAAAAAGTTTGTGGGTTTGAAGTAATATTTTAGTAAAAAAATACTAATTTTAAACTTGTAAACACACAGTTCCAGAAAAGGCCTGGTCAGCAAGTGGCTATTTGGGTTTATCTAAAAATAAGTGCGAAAAACGCTTTTTGAGCTTTCATCACACTGGTCATCCTCTGGTTCAAATATTTCCTGGTCTGAGGTCCCTGCCTATGGCTCTAAATGAGCTGCAGAGTCCTGTTCTCTTACAGCAGCAGCGTGAGGGGTGTATGGTTTTGTTTTTTTGGGTTTTTTTTTTTTAATGTAGTGCTTCTGTGGCGGCCAGGGGTCTCTTTGAGCCACAGGACACTTACCTCCTTGCCAGTGCCCTCCCTTGCTACACTTCATCCTTCTATGAGTACATAGTCTCTTGCATTCTGGGTTTCCTGGTTGCTACTGGTCTTGCTATTCTCCCCATCCTACTTCTCTCTATTCAGTATTAAGACAAACACAACCGTCATCACTCACACTAAAA